>JAPMOR010050385.1:101726-164284 GCA_026543865.1 Argiope aurantia | reverse complement strand
GTTATCATTTCCTAAATAATTTATATATTCATTCTTTGGAAACTAAGCAAACTGGTTTCGAAAATAATGTTTTCTTTTTCACATCAGTAGTCGAGTTTATTGACTTAAATTATGTTTACTTTTTTCTGCATTAATTAAAAGTGAGTATTTTTCTTCTTTAAGTAAACATTTTATTTCTTTTCTTTACCCCAAAACTTTTTTTTAATTTTACATTACATGTTTAAATACTTTTATCATTATCTCATGCAGATGAAAAAAAAACTTTTTATAATAAAAGCAGATTATAAAAGTGACCCAGGTCTTTTTTTTCCCTTGAATATTCTGAATAATATTTATATTTGCATAAAAATGAAAAAGATATTAATTAAAACTGTTAAATTATTTTGAAATAATTTAGAAAGAGAAAAAAACAACAATGCTAGCTCAGAATCGAACCCAGGTTTCCTGAATGCTACGCCAGTGCCCTAACCACTACACTACTCGAGCGCTCGTTCGGGTAACCCATTATTAGTATATAAGCTAATTTGAAAGTTTTCAGGTTGTTTATTGAGTCTTAATATTTTTATTAATAAACATTCTAAATGTATGCTATCATTATACAAAATCTCATTCCGAACTCAATTTTAAACCTCGTGCCTTCTCCTTGTTAATATCTGTGTTAAATATTTCGCTTCTGGTTTATAGTGTTGGCGGTAACTTTGCTTATAACTACCGCAGAAACAAAATTAAATCATTTTTGGAATCTTCAATGTGTTGATTTAATAAAAAATAGTAAGGAAATTCGAAATTTTTACGAAAACAGTATGTGCATAGGTCAAGTATTGCATATCGCAAGTTATTCATTAAGTTAACATTCAGACAAAATTTTTATCTGTAAAGATAGTATTTCTTTCTTTAATAGTTTATCTTTAGAATATCCACTAGTTTCTTATTAGATCTTAATTAAAATTTATAAATTCATCCAATTTCTGCTAGCATATTTATGAAATTTTACTATATAACATTTTCAATAAAACGTTTTAGTTTCACGATTTCATTCACAATGATGATTTAATATCTTTTACGGTATAATACGATTTGAATATTTATGGTAAAAAAACATATTTTAAATAATAAGGAACTTTATTTGCACTAAAATAAATACACAATTATTAATCGGTCAATAGTGTTTTTTTACCATTACCAATTATCAATAGCGTTTTTACGTAAACACTTGTATTGGCGAAAAAAAATCACGCCAAACTTGCAGCCAAGCACTTGCAACACATTCGAGATTAAAATAAAGCAAGTAACAAAATATAATGCAATTACATCAGTTTAAATGAAGCTTAATAACAAATTAAATAAATTTAATACAATAACTAAAAAAAACTATGAAATATTATTCAGTTTTAACACCAAAATCACTCAGTGATGGAGATTACGAAATTTTAAATTGACTTAAAATGGAGATAAGCAAAACATGTTTAATGTACATACCTGTGAAACGATACAGGACAATCCATAGAAGCTTTTTCTTTGCATCCAATTGCACAGCAATAGTTAAC
Organism: Argiope aurantia; assembly: GCA_026543865.1. NCBI lineage: Eukaryota > Metazoa > Arthropoda > Arachnida > Araneae > Araneidae > Argiope > Argiope aurantia. The sequence continues at coordinate 162,737 of JAPMOR010050385.1, read as the reverse complement.
CATGGCTTAAATAAGTTTTAAAATCCAACAGTTAAAAGCGAGAAAAAATCTGCCATAGAAATATAATGGGGAACGGAGAATGCGGTTACAGTGAACACAAATTCTGTCCACAAGTCACGTGATTTTATCTTGTCCTACACCAAAGTAGGGTTGCATTCCCTCTATAAGTATCTCGGCTCTATGGGTAAAGTAACAATTCATTAGGATAATGCTAAGACCCACCTCATTATCTCATGTATTGAAAAAACAGTTATTTTTGAGAAAAACTAAGGATTATCCCCCATAAAATTAAAACAATTAATCGCAAAATCTGTTTTTATTTCAGGTTTCAACAGAAGGATTCAGCAGGTAAATCTACTAAATTGGTACTAGTTTGGTAAGACTGTAATAATTGGAGTAGATAATTCATACTCAGAAATTTTGACAAACGTACAGATCTGCAGAATTGGGATATTTTGATTAATTGAACGCGGAAATTGGACCATTTCAAAAAAAAAAATGTAAAAAGCCGCCTAAGTTGATGCTTTTCTAAAATATGTTTTTCTTCTATTTTTGAGGTATTTATCAACAGATAGCTGAATTTCAAGGTGTTTTTTTTTTATCTTGCAGATTTTAGATCAAGTAGATGAAAAAAAAATGAGAAACAGATTTGTGTGTGGGTGGGAGAGAATAATATTCATATGCGAATGAATTATTTATCATAAGTGTATTAAAATATATTATAATAAATATATTATTTATAATAACATATTATTTATTATTATAAATATATTATAATATATTTAAAACCCTTAACTTAAATATTACAAACACATTTTCAGGAGAAGATAGTAGTTGCGTAATAGTAGAAAAGATAGGAGTTGAAAAGTTAGTAGATAGTAGTCCAATTTCATGCTTCAATTGTTATACGAAAATAGGTATTATAGGTAAATAGGCACCTCTGAATATATTTCTTTTAAAATTTAATAGAAATCTTGTAACTGCTTTAAAAACCACATACACAATTTCATACGTTTATTTCAAAGCCTTTTTGAATTATCATGTTTACAGATAGAGCGATTAACAGATATAAATTAAAAAAAAAATGAATTTTTCAAGTTTAAGAAGGTTGGAACCGCTGAGATTAGTAAGTCTCGAGGTGAAGCGATCGCAGTGTTTACTTTTTATGCAGAAACTTTTATGTTTACTTTTTATGTATACAAGAAACTAAAACTGATTATGTTATTTATCTCGTCTGCTGCCTCGAAAGATCTCAAGAAGAACAACAGAAATTCTCTTAAATTTAGTTCAAAGAAGGTTCAAATCAGTGCTGTCTTAATGAGGTAACTAAGGATTATTTATCCTTTTGTTTGGAAAAGATCAGGAATCTAAAGATAGTAAACATCATGCGAATGAATGGGCACTTCATGAGTGAAGTGAATGGCTCCTACAGAACGAAACGTAACGGGGCTTTTAAAATTAGATTACTCGCTGAATTCTGTTTATATATTTAGTGCATATGCTTCAATTCGCAAGTTTTTTTTTCAAAATTTTTTTAATAAATTTTTGTTAAGAATTGAATCAAAAAATTAGAAATGTGTCTCAAGTGAATTATTCGATAGCACTCATGAGTCTATCGAATGCCTATCACGTGTCTCTCACAGGACATGTGTTAATTTGAAAGATTTTTTCTTATGCATACTTTTAGTACAGATTTTTATTTATGTTTCGGATGTGAAAGTTGGAACTGTACGAAAAAACAACAACACCAAAAAACCATTTACGAAACCCTTCAGTTATTTCACACGAGCCAACAAGCAATAATCGGAAAAAAATTCCTCTTTCACTTGTTTTGAATATATTTTTTTTATTTCAGATTCCAAATTGGAAACATTCCTCAGATATTCCTATTCTAATATTTCAAAGAAATGTTTCCATTTTTACGCAGAAATGAGAATGGAAAGAAATGAAAATGGAAATTTTATCCCATTTCTGTCTTCTCTAAATGCCACCGTCGAAAACTTTTAAAGAAAAATAGCCTGAAGCTAAAAGTAGTAGAAAAGAAATAACCGCTTGTATTAAGAAATAATTTGAACGGTTTGTAGCTTTGAAGAATTACGATTTTGTTATGTGCATTGTCAAATTTAGTGAAATATAATACGTTTCATGTTAAACTCAAACGAGAATTGTTTCTTCGCATATAAAATAGCAATGGGATATTTGGAAAAAAAGTATTGAAAAATTATAAAATTCTCTAATTCGATTAGATGGCTATAGATAAGCTGAAAACTGATATTTGAAATATAAATTTGTTTTTCAAAACTTTAATGTGGAAATTAAAAAGATATTAGAATCCAAAAGAATTCAACTTCTCTTAACTTAAAATGCTTGATTGATGAGAAACACTATCGAAATGTTTTTTGAAATCAGATGGGTTTTTTATTATGAGTATTTAACACAATTTATTATTTTTTCTTGGTTCACAATTGTATCATATTTGTTTTAGTGTTTTAAAAATCTTTATCGTTTATAATTTGAATTGTTTCTATATTTTTATTTTAATCCAACAAAAGTTTAGCGTAGTTTAACCAAGAATGGCTCTTTCACCAATAAAACACAAAAACCAAAATCAACCAAACCAAAAGATATTAGACATGTGAAACTAAAATTATTTTTATTCGCTGTTATCTTTAAATTCTTGAAACAAAACTTCTTATTCGCTTAAGTCGAATAACATGTATTTTCCATTATTGCTAAACATCTTATCAGTAAAATTTTTCTACAATGTGTTTCTTTTAATGTCGGAAGTTTATCTTAAAGATATTATTATTAGGTTTATGCCAATGTATCTTTGTATTTTTCCGTTCAGGACTTTCTGATTTATTTATAAGTAATGATTTAAGTAAGTTTACATATATACTCGTATTTCCAACTAAGGTTAGTAAGGCATAATATATAAAATAATTAAATAGTTTATTTTCAATAGAATAATAAGGTTAATATATTTTCCTGTAGTGTGGCCTACGTATTTAAAATAAAATACATTATCAATTTTTTCTCGTATATAATTGACTGTTATTTATTAGACAATTTCATATACACGAATCCACATTATCAATTATAAAGCCATTTAAAGCAGTAAAAATATATTTATTAAATTGAATATTTATGTAATATAATATAATTCAAAGAAACGTAATAAGAAATTTGTCCACATTTTCAATTCGAATGTCTGGAACATTTAGATATTTTTATGATTCTTTAAATTTGCTATAACATAACAATGCTAAATAATAATCTAATATTTAAATCGAATTTATTAATTAGGAATCATTATTATTAAACATTGTTTCCATTACTATATTGTTTTCTTCTCTTAAATATATCCACGCTTTTTATTTTTATTATCTTTATTCAACGAAAGTGAATGCCTTTAAAGCCTTTAACTTCTCTAGAAAAACTTCATTGCTATTTATCATATTCGCTTAGACAGAGAATAAAAGATTTCGCATAAGTATTTGGAAATTTAGATGTGAATTTTATTGTTTATTTTCATGGGTGTTTTTACATTTATTTTAATCTAAGGGGTGTCTATTATTTATCAGAATTACTTCAGCAATTACATAAATTATAATTCCTGACAACAAATAATTATAATTACTTATATTTATTTATTAAAATTATTTACTGTTTATTTAATTATCATTAAATATTTATTATAAAATTATTAATTATTCATTATAAAATTATTAATTATTCATTATAAAATTATTAAATATTGAAGATATCCCAATCAACTAACTTTCATTTAAAATATCCAAAATATTTTCGATCAAGTAGGGTTCTTTATGTAATTCTATCCATTTCCAATGAATCCAATTTTTCTATATTAATATTTTCAAATGTTTCTTCCATGTAATAAATCAAAATATATGAAATAAAAACCGACTTAATTAATTACTAAAATTACTTAATATTTGTTTAATTTTTATATAACTCATGTTATAAAAATGTTAAATATTTGAATTAAATTTTCATGAATTTCAATATTTTAGACCGTTTCCATGACCACATCCAAAAAGATCTTGAAATTCATTGACTAGGCTTCCACAAGGCGACAGTTGATTGGCCTAAAATAATGAAATTCAAAAGTTCGTAAATTTATTAGTTTAGGTCGTATTATTTCATTAAATATCACTAATATAATTGGGAGATTGTATAAAAATGTTAACTGCGCGCTTTTTAAGCGATACATTAATTAACTGAACTAACAAAAATCGTTATTCTTTAAGTGATTTAAAAGTTTATTTCAAATACATGTTAATATCTAACGATTTATTATGTCTTTACCTAATGGACCCTATTACATTGCAAATCCTATATATAGTTAGTAGGTGAAATAATTCGGTATTTCTTTTATTTTTGAAATATATATTAAAAAAAATGTATATTATAAATAGGATTCTTTATCATCATCTTTATTATAATTATAATTATCATCTATATTCCATCTTTCTGTTATTATCATCTTTCTGTTTGGATTTATAAATGCCTTCTAATATTTGAAATTAACCGTACAATTTTGAGTTATTCTGTTCATATCTTATATATCATCCACTCATATTAAGTTCTTTATTTCATGAAAATTCCTTTTAGTTTTTTTCTTCTTTTTTTAAAAATTTTATTTCCTCTTTGGTAAGTGTTTCTGTATCATTTAGTCGTGAAATTTTTAATTTTGATTTAATACAAATTATTATTAGTTGTATCATTTTTTCTGTCCATCAGTCTTACATACGTTTTCTCCCGCTAACTCCTGCCTCCATAACTGTCCTGTTTTGTTTTGTTTTTGTGCCAGTTTAAGAAAAAAAAATTAATTTTGTGAATTTGTTTTAAAACAATTGCTTCAACAGTTTTAATTAAATTATTTTTTTCAACCCATTACCCCACATTGAATAAAATATTAGATATAGATTTTATTAATACTGGCTTTTGATTCAATCTAGTCGGTATAAAAATAAACGTACCATGTCAATCGATAAAAAGTTTATCATTATTAGTAATTAGTTTCCAATACTTTCTCCAAGTTGAATGTAAAGGCTCTTTATTATTTTATTTAATCTAAATGAATATTTATAGCAAGATCGACTCTTGTTATTTTAATCTTCTCATGTTTCACATTGACTGCACGGTTGATTATTGTTTTTTTATTTGTTTTTTAATATTTTTTTTTTGTATTTTCTAATTTTTTTATTCTACTTGACTTTATAAATTTAGTTCCTATTGTAATTGAATCATGATAAATTCTTTTTATTCTACTTGAAAGACTATGCATATCTTGTCAGTTATCATTTAAAAATGTTTTTATCTCTTTATAATTATATTTTGCGCTTCAGTTTCATTTTGTTTCTTTTGTATCGTTGTCCTTTTATACTTGAAATCTGAATTGTGACTCATTTATTTTTATTTTATTTGTTTAATTTTTCAATATGACTGTGTATTGTTATTTTCAGTCCTTAAAATATTCCGAAATCCACTTTATTTCTGCTATTTTTAAATTCTATACGTATGTTTTAACTAATTTAAACCTAATACATTTTAACAGTGAAATATAACAAGTCTAAACGTGTTAACAATAAATGTGTTAGAGGTTGATAGTAAAGTTTAAATAGTTGAATTTTGTTATTAACATCCAAATACTAACAGAATAAAATTTTGGAAAATTATTATACTGCTCATAAAATTGCTATCACCTTTGCAATATTTGATGCATTTTTGTTATATAATTATGCTGTTTAATATTTAGTTTGTTTGCTTTGTTCTAAAATTTGCTATTTCTATGTATGTGCTGTTTTCCAGCACACGTAGATTCTATTCTTGTTTTAAAAAAAACTCTCAATGGGGGCACCTCAAAAATGAGGATAATGAGCTACCATTAGTCACGCAGCCATTTATAAAGAAAAAGAAAGAACATTATGTACATACAAAAAAAAAACATTTTTCCCGTACTTTTTTATTAAATGTATTAAAGCTTTTTTTGTGTACTTTCAGTAAAATAGGGTATGTAATTAAGAAGTTTATAATATTTTACTGTTTTTTTTTAAATTATAGATTGAAGAAAAAAAGAAAAAAATAGCAAAATATATAAATTTTATTGTTTTTCTTTTAATTGACTGTCTTTAACTGTATTTTTGACATAAATACAGCTGCTTAAAATCTGATACCCTGTATCTTAAATTTGATATCTTAAGTTGTTTCATATTAATTATTAATAAAAAAATTTTGTTGTCACGACTTTTATTATATACCTATTCTCTCCCACCGGGATGGGCACCACAGAAATGAGGATGAGATGTTTCCAGCATAGTGTTTGGTTCTCGCCACTCTGTTGGATATAGAAATGGTGGGAGTCGGCTACCTCCTATAGATACCGTGACGTACATCCCACGGAAAGGGTTGCACCGTTGCCGGCAATATCCCTTAGGACTCAACCATAAGTCCTGCCAGTGTTGCTGTTGCAGCGATCCAGTCATTCAGATTTTTCCGTGTACTTTCAAGCGGGTCGGATTAGCCGGTTGAGGTTACCCATTAAAACAAAAGGTTTTGGTTGACTCTTTTGGAGGGGGGAGATGAATGAATGGAAAAAACATATTTGAAGATTTAAGAATTTACAAAACGCATCGCTGAACTACAGCTAGCTTTATTTTTAACTATTGATTTGCTTCAGCTAGCTTTTTTAAAAAGTGATTTCTTATTCATGATTGAAAATACTGTCCATCGCTAGCTACTACATTTTACCATCTTTCTGGCAATTATCGGATATTATCTCAAAAAGATGATAAGCTTTTTAAAAGGATCCATTAATTACTTTATGTCTGGACTTCTTGGTAAGATCGGAAATGCTTATCAGGCCGCGTGCCATCGATAGAAACAAATGGAAGTCGAAAGGAGCAACGTCTGGAGAGTGGGAAAAACTAGCACTTTAGAATTTCCAAGCATGTATTGTCCAATTTTGAGACATGTGATTGAGCATTGTCATACTGGAGGATAACTTTGTTGTGCCTCTTTTGATATAGTCACAGTTCCTCCTTCAACGCTCGCCTCAAACGTATCAGATGCTTTGATACCTACCGTTTGTGATGGTTTCAATGGTTTCAACAGTTCATTATATATCAAATAGAGTTTGTCTCATCAAATGCAGAGCACAATTTTGGTCCGTGATCAACAGTTACGCTTAAACCACAAATGATATATTCTTTCGCTACGAACAGATTCGTTGTAAGTACTAGAGAACATTTCCAGCCTTTTACCAACATTTTGAAGATTCTTTGAACTTCATTTGGCCATTGGTTTCTTATGCACAAGTTGTCTAGTCAATGAGCATAACAGCCAGTTATAATCATACCTATTTATACGGCTTAGTTCAGTGTTAATGTGGTAACTGGCTGTAATTAAAAAAAAGTACTAGAGAGCCTTAGTTGCACTTCAGTCGCAGTTGTCTTCAAATGGAAGTTGAAAATCAAAATTTCCCTCAAATGACGAGAATTGATTACTAATTTTAAATCTAAGAAAACAGATTGTTTTTATTACATCTAAAAATTCTGCACTTTAATGGAATAGTTTAATAAGAGTTTTAGAATTTAAATAGATAATCCTTTCGTCCAATACATTATAAAAATCTGAACTTTACACAGATATTTCCTACCAAAAAATGTCATTTTTATTGGAAATAATTAATATCATGTTTAAGAATTAATACTTCTTTTTTATTAGCATTATTTAAATTTGCTGCTCATTTTCATCATTTTACTGTAGAAGTAATATAAACAGAATTGCGATCGAAATAATTTTACTTAAATATGTTTTCAGACGCATATTCTAATAACCTACTAAAAATATATATTTTTCTCAGAACCTTTTCAAATCACTTAAAAAAGCAATTCAAGAAAACATTTCATCACTAATTAATAAGCAATTGAGATAAAGTTTAAAAGAAAACATAATATTAAAGAAAATATGGTGAAGTACTTCGTTAAATCACCTTTTAAGAAATGATTAAAATAACACAAAAGGAAAGCCTTTTGCGTTTGGAACTGTTGAAATAAAACAAATTAAAAATACTTCGTGAAAGTTATTAAAATTTTAATTTTAGATTAATTATTAAAGCGAGAAACCTGATTTACATCAAATGTTTAGAAACAGTTTTAATTTCAATTTGAATAAATAAGTAAAATTGTTCTTGGTCTTATCTTATTACGAAAGGGTGGAAGTTTTGAAGATTTCTATTTCTTTCAGAAAGTTTGTTATGATTTTCTATTATGTATGCTTATTAGTTATTTATAACCATTTACTTTTCACCTAAGTTAAACATTAATTAAATACCAAAAATCAAAGAATTATTCCAACCTCTTATACAAAATACTGTTGAGTAATTTTTTTTCGAAATAAAACATTTCTATCATGTAGGCTTGATAAATTATCAAGACTAATATATTACGAAATTAAGCCTAATATTTTAAAAATAAAATTTATTTTTAAAATGTACTCTCATTTATATAGATGTAATAATATACTCACAAAAATATATTCAATAGCATTGCAAGACGTAACAGTGTAAAAGAAAAGTTTAAAACAATAAAATGTATTGTAAAATATATTTCAAAATATTTTTAAGCATGTATCAATATTAAATAAAAAGTTATTTTTACATGAATTCAGTATCATCTAAAAGTTAATTTTTTGAAGTTAAAAGAGGAATAGAAATTATTTCTATGCAATAATATGCTCGGAAATTATTGAGAAAAAATGCATTCTATTTTTAAGTAAAAATAGATTGTTCAGTAAAATAGAATAAAATTTTGTCTATGTATCTTTTCTACTTACTATCAAACATTACCTAAACGCCAGATTTGGTTATTCTAAGTAATAATGTGCCTGGAGAACAGGTCGAACGACTCTGTTATAAATAACATGCCTACTTGTAAACATTACCATGTTAAAATGTTTAATGTTATTATTGTTGCAATACTTATTTATTAACTTATTGTCTCGCATTAATTTAATGTAGTATTTTATGCTAACGATATTTCATGATCAATAAGGACTCTATTTACTTAAAATAAGCTCTAATAAAATTATCTCATTATTCGAATACTTACACGAATCGTTTCAGTATATGTTGATCTCAGTTAAGTGGAAATGGTTCCTTTTTTTTCCACTATGAATCGCATTTCCTTAAGTGTTTCCTGTTGAAATCCAAATCTTAAACTTCGGTCAGTCGATATATCACATAATAATCTACAAATCATTATTAAAATAATTTTTAAGAATATGAAAGCGATTGATAATAATGAAGAATATATTTTTTGTGCTTCAAAAAGTTTAAATTCGCCATATCTCAAGACATTTTTAAAAGAACTTTATCTAAAGAATTATTTTTCAAAGTTTAGTCTGTTTCAAAACAAGTTTGCTTAAAACTGCCCAAGCTTAATTTGATGCAAATGAGATTTCCTGAAGTTACTTTGTACAAATTCGTATAATTTAGATTAACTTTCAGCCCAGATAATTGTTGCACGGGCAAAAAAAAAAAAAAAAAAAAAAAACTTATTTTGAAGGTAAAACAAATCGATGCATAATGAAATATAATTTTGATTTAGTAAACATTTTAGAAAAAAAAGGAATTAATTATGTATTTATTATTTATTAAATTCTGTTTTGTATAAGTTGTAATTTTCAAAACAAAATAATGCGAGTAATCATAAAATAGGATAATTAAATAACTTTATGTATTTCTGTTGGATTAAGGGATCTGTAAGTTTAGCAATAAAATCTATGCAAAAAAAAAAAATCCTAGAGCTCGGACCAAAAATGTTTTTAAAAACATATAGGTAAAAAAAATCATACTAATTTCGATTGCCTAAAGTTTCATCAAATCCATGAATTATCAAACTATAAAACAAATAAATTTTGAAAAATTATTTAACAAACAACAAATGGATGCTACCAGATCGTGTTAATGAACTAAAATGTAAGAGAATAAAATGCAACTGTTTATACATTAAAAAATTGATAATTCTGAGTACTATTAAGAAAGTATTTAAAAATAAATTAGGAATTTAAAGTAAATATATTATTAATTTTTAAATAAATTATAAATTTAAAATGAATAAACGATTACAATTAAAAAAAATAACTTAGAAATTCAAAATTGATATAAGATAAGAATCTAAAAAATAATAAGGAATTTAAATTAAATGTGTGATAAGAATCTTTATAAATGAATTATAATTTAAAATTTATTTTGATATTTTAAATTTATTTAACTCAAAAGTAATTATATATCCTATCTCAAACTAGTAAACAAGGTTCCTTTTTTCATTTTTCTGGAAATCATCTGCCATCTGGTTTTCTAGTTTCATCTGCCATCTTTATTTTATTCGAAAAGAAATGAATTTTCACAACATTTTTTTTTGTAATATCAGTAATAAATTTGTAATTTCAATTAAATTTATTAGTGTTCTTGGTGCTGCAGATTATATTACTTTATTAACCCCAAAAAATATGCAACGAACGGCTTTAAGAAAGACCAAATTACCACTCTTATTTAAATCCAACTTGACACAGTGAAAAATGAATAGCCTATTTTATAAAAATATTTATATATGAGTAATGAAATTACTATTTAGAGACATTAACTTTTGATTAATTTTTAATTAATTAAAAAAATCAGCCCAAGATTCACTTTTCGTCTCCAAAATGTGTTAAATTTTGTAGTTTCAGATCAAACGTTCTAGCCTGTACAGAATTACATATTCTCATTTATATTGTTAGTAGATATAAAAGTTATTTATATGCGTTGTCTAAGAGTTAGAGTTTGATTGTATTCAACATGGTTATTTACTTATTTCTTTAGAAAGTGTGAAATTGTCTTATTCCATTCAAAAATAGATTATTTTCCTATTTCAAAATAATTCCCATACAGGTCATATTCAAAATAATTCTCATACATCATTATAATATATAATATTTTGCTCAAAATTCGAGAGTTCAAAAGATGATTATACCTAATTAAATTTTTTTAAGAAATCTTTTAATTATTTAGAAAAAATATTGTTTGGCGTGACTTCCCGCATCAAAGAAACTAGTTGTTAGATATTGAACTTTGAATACGCAAAAGATGAATTTTGTGGCTATACTTTGCTTTGAAAAAAAAAAAAAAACGCGTTACGTCCTAAGAACTGCAATGAAATACTCCATCGGCAGTTTGAAAAAAATTTCCCCTGTCACTGTTTGGACGTGTGTCTGTTTACTTTCAGTTGAAGAAACATTCCATTTCGAAAATGATGATTAGTCGAAGTTCCGTCTTGGGAGGGCGAAAGGCTTAAAATAACGGAAAAAAAATATTTTTGCGCAAATGAAAACCGTTTCTAATAAACGGAATTTGTTTAAAGGAAGTAACAGTTAGAAATAGACAGACTTGAAAATATTTTTAATGATGTTTTAAATCGAAATGGAGAGTGTTTTTCTCTTATTAAATTCTTGAGATATCTGTTCGGAAACATAAAAAAGTTGCATTATGTTTCATTAAATAATCCTGCAGATTTAAAGAATATTTTAATGATTATTATTGAAGTATCCTGTTGTGTACAGAAAAAATACAACAAGAGTTTCTAATGAATTTTAAATTCAATAAAATGTTCATGATTTTAAATCTAGCCTCAAGAAATCTACGACACAGAAGAATGTTAATAAGATCCTGAAATAATCTCATGTCCTCCCATCTACATATTCAAGTGGATAAAAGATATCAATTTTGTTATATATATAAAAAATTTTTTAGACCATCTTAGATATAAAGTTTCCATATAATATTTTAAAACAATTTCTAACCCATTCCTTTTTCGTACGAATCAGATTGCAAAGAAGGAAAAAAAATCTATTTTCAACTTAATTTGAAGATAGAATAAAATTAGTGTTTCGTCACTATAATCTGACTATTTTAAAAAAAACTTTAGTTTCACATTACTGGCGTCTTAAATAGGTTTTAATGTCTTCAATATTTTCCTTAAATAAAATTTAACTCTGAGTTGTTCCGAAATAAGAACAATGAGTTTGTTACGTTAGTCAAACCACTTCACTATCTAATTTATTTTATACTTATAACTTACCATTTAAAGAAAGTATAATATGAAGAATCTTGAATGATAATTGATTTGTCAAGAATAAAAATATCAAAGGAAAATAATAAATTATTATTTAGTTTTCTACAATGAAAAAAATATTATCGAGTATAATAGCACGTGTTCAAAGTCATTTCAGCGTAACATTTTTTCTCTCTATTAAGGCGAATGTGTTTGTGTATGGGAGGGTTCAGGGTTTGGTCTAAGGACATTACATTTGGTATAAATATGAAAAGTAGAAATGTGCACCTCTAAATATTTTTTAAAAAATTATTCATTTAAAAGCAAGCGAAATTTTGATATTTCTTCAGAGTAACTTTCAAAAATTTTATAGCACAAAAAAGGATTTTTACGTCATCCTAAAATTCCAAAACTTCTTTTTTAATCATCCATTTTCTTAAGTATAATTTTTTATATGTTTATGAAAATGTGAAGCATATTTTGCAGCAATATGTTTGAGAGTTGAAGTGTAAATCAAATCGTTGACAATAATGCCACAAGTATTTCATTTTATCATTTATTTTCATCGATGCTCGTTAATATATGAAAATGTCTCTTTTCTCTCACGTTGAGTTACTTTTAGTATTAAGCATGATTTTTAAGATTAAGCATGACTTATAATTTTTTTTAAAATTTTATTGAACTTGTAATTAATGTTTAGCTTCAGAATCAAGCAATGTTGAAAAGTTTTAAAGTAATTTCTCTCTGCTGCTGCTTTCTCCTTTCATATATTTGATTGTTTAAAGATATGGACTTAAAGTATATCCGTAAAATCCATATCTTTATATATAAAGATATGGACATAAAATTAGGGAAATGCAAAAATGCAATCACTCGGAACATAATAGTATAAGGCTCGTATATATGAGTATGAGTTGTAGTATGAGTTATATGTCCATCAAAAGTTATATGATATATATCCATCAAAATTTGAAATGAAAAAATATTTTACTGGAAGTCATTAAGATCAAGTTACAAATAATATTTAATTGAAATGCATAATAATCATTAATCCTCATCAGTTAGTCATAAAAGACGGCTAGCAATCCATAATAATATTTTTAAAAAAGTTCGAAATGGCAAATTAATCTTGGAAATTCGTGATGAGTTTTAAAGTAATTGCTGCCACTTCTTTTTTTTAACATATAGTATATGTTTTGAGCAATTTTTATGTATGTTCTAATCACTAATGATAATTTTCATCATCATCACCATCAGAGAAAACATTCTATGTAACTGAAATAAATTTTGTCTTCTCTAGAATTTCATGCTTTACTACTTTATTTAATATTAAAGCGGAAGTTAAATGCATTTTACTCTGTATAGAAATACATTTTTTTATTTTTTGTTCTTGATTTAAGTTTGTTAACGGTATAATATAAACCACTTCTGGAGTTCCGTCAAAAATTAAACAGAACTTCATACCACACTTTATGACTTCATTTCTATTCGAAAATTTGAAACCAAAATGCAAAATAAACTGTGCATTGAAATTCATTTGAAATGAATTTAGTGCACCCAAAATCGTCTGACATTAAATAATCTTTCGCTCTGGCAATACAAAATTAGATCGAATTGTAATTTCAGACGATGATAATTCTATCATTAATCTCGATACTTCCGAGGTAGAGTCCTGTCCTTGGTGCATCACTACCTGTCAAATAGTGCTGCGATTTGAGGAATTGCATTTTAAGCGTTTGACTAATGCCGTATTTGGTACGGAAATGTTCTGATTTATTTCGACGAGAACATAAAATCCTAATTTTAAGGGAATATCTCTGTTGTTTAAATAACAATTAAAGTAATTTAAAAAGAATCGTAGTATGAGTTTTTGAACTAAAATGATAAATTATTCTTAAGCATACTATTTATGCATATACATACTTTTTATAAAATAGGTTTGAAAAAAAATCTGGAATTTTTTCTGCTAATTTAAAAGAGCATGTTGCATGGACTTTAAAGTAGCTTCAATTTTGGGTTTTATTGTCCAAAAATAAATTTAAATATTTATTCATTTATAGATGCACAAAATCCCAGAATTTGAAATGTATTTTTTGAGTTATATCAACCGGTCTTTCAGTCTGGCGACACATAACTCATGAAAACGGAACACACTAGAGAAATGAAATGTTTTAAGCCATCCTAACATTAAAGAAAGCTTTCAATGCTTGGATTTAAATCTTAGTACTCTGACTTTCAGTTGATTTATTTATTTGTCTGAGTAATTGAAAGTACAATAAACAAAAGACTAAAAATAGTTTTAGAAAAAAATGACAGATATGTATTAAAGTTTTGACCAAACCAAAAAGAAATACACCTTGTATTTCGAACAAAGGAGCGTAAATCAACCGTAAAGGATTCTTTAATATAAATATGACTATATTGTGAAAAAATTGATTTCAAATTAATTATTCAATATGTTATGCATTGGTAACCTGTATTTTTAAATATATTTCTGATTATTTTTCAACTTTTTGCGACCAACTAGTTCACAATTGATATCGATTATATTTAATTTAATTAAATCTTTTAGAAAAAACTTCTGTCCACCCTTCCGTCAAACATGCATATATAATTGTTGTGTTATTTTAATTATATTATATATGTTCTGTTCATTGCTTATATGAATTATATAGCACTGCTTAATTCCAGGACATCACAGCGCTATTCAATTTGTGAATGTCAGTCTCATCTATATTCTAAATTTCTTGACGTTGCAATTTTATTTTTTTATTTGTTTTGTAAACTACTCAGATATTCAACAGAAATCTTCTTTAACTTCAAAAAGTGGAAGAATTGAATACTTGAGGAAACGCTGTAAACGTTTTAAATTTCAGGTCAACAATGTAAACTGTATTTGGAAATTAGGCAAAAAAAACAAAAAAACATCTGTTTTAAAAACTGTCAGACTTTAGAAAACACTTGTACGAATATTGAGTCCACATAATTGAAAAGATGATCATTTTAATGTTAAGATTATGTGAGAATTATCTTTTTACTGTAATAATTCTGAAAGTTATGATAATGAAAGATCAAAGATTCGCTTAGTTTGTAATAAATTAAATTTTAATCAAAATTTTAAAAAATCACTCCGAGGTCCACCTTTTTGCCAAAATATATATTTACCGAATTTGATAACTCTAAGTCAACGGATCTGGCCTATAGAATACAAACACGCCCAATTATCTGTATTACCCATTATCTGTGCATTAAAAAAGGATATAGTTCTGATCGAAATCCCGAATATAAAATTTTATTGAGTTAAATATTGTGTAGGAATATTAATACAATTTAAATCTTTTCAAATACCATTGAAAAAAGGATTTAAACCGGAAAAAAACCATTCTATTATCAAAAGCATTCTATTTTCAAAATTGAACAAAAACAAATGTAAATTGTTTTGATATTGAAAAAACGAAGACCAATTGAACATTTGAGTATTGGAACAATATTCTACAGAGGTATATATATATATATCACACCCAAAAGTGATCCAAACCAAAAACTTATTTTTCTTAAAATGACAATAAAAATACTAAAACTATTTTCTGAGCATTCATAGATATCTTTTAATTCTTAAAAATACAAAAACAAATATTTACATCATTTACATTAGTAATTCTTCTATTCTTCATTTAAACACTTAACTCACCACATTCGATTATAAATAATTAATTAATAAACATCTTTATAGCAATATTATTAAGATAGTTTTACACTTAAATATTTCTTCTACATTAAAAACGTGTAACTTGAAATTTAATCGTAATGAGTATCTTGGAGCATACTTTTTAAACAAAAGCAAAATTAAAATATTTCTTAAAACTAATTATATCTGCTTATTCTCTGATGTTTCACCATTTTTTAATCCTATAAGAAAATGTACATTAAAACAAGAATTGAATTATCCAACATTCTTTAAGCGTTCTAATGATTAATATACACCTCAAGAATAAATTACCCTAATTTCTTAGGAAATTACGTTTTTTTCAGAGGTATAAGCTTTTTAAAAAACAGCTTCCGTGCATAACGTTTTGAATAAATTGCACCACTAATCATTTAATATGTTTGAAAAAGTAATAATTAATCTTTGTAAGTGCTTACGTTAGAATCTCTTAATATCTTTTGCTATGGTCTGTCCTTCTAAAATATGTTGTTAATTATTAAAATACATGGAGAGTGTAAGTATTCTGAATTATTCCATAACTACATATAATATGAAAACATATTATCTAATTAAATAAATTAAATATTTCAAGGTTGATTATCTCTTAGTTTAAAGACTATAAACCTTCTTGGGGATCCAGAAGAAGAAGAAAGTAAATTCCATTCCAGTACAATATTTATCTGGTAAAATATATACATATTTTTTTTTATTTAAAATGTTATGAATATGCATGCAAAAATTTGTGAAATGAATGATATGAAAAGCTAAAGAAAACAACAATAAAAAAAAGAAAGTTTGAAATTGAAATCATTTGAATTTTTTTTAATGTACAAAGATAAAAAATAATTTTAATATAAAATAAAATAATTTAATACAAATGTTTCGTATTGTTTGTTTCTTCAAAACAGTGTAATTAGTTTTTCATTAAGTGCATTTTAAAATGGGGGGGGGCGGATGCTTAAAAGTTTGAGCCATCCATTTAATTAAGAAAGTAGTTTATCTACAATGGATCACTGATTTTCAAAATTGATTCATTAATTTCTTCATACTCAGTTAAAACAAAAATATTTTTTTTACATTCAAAATGGCCCACAATGAATAAATACAATTCAACAATTTAGTAAGTGCATTTTTTTTTTCTTATTCTTCTCCAATTTTTTCCTTGCATCTCATAAGAAAAATATGCAACCATAATTTTTGATCTTGAATCACACAACAAAGTCAAAGTTTATTGACTGATCTTTACTCACATTCAATGCTAATTTTCTAATGATTTACACGAACTCATTTTATCTCAGCATACCAGTTCGATCTAATGAGCTCTCACATTATCGTATCATAATAGGTTTTCAAATTGTTAGAAAATTTTGGATTTAATAATTTGGATGATTGAATTGAATGACTTAAAGAAACGGTAAGAAAAATATATTGAAGGAGCTTGTGTATAAAATGCGTGTTCTTTCCTACCAAAGCAACCCAAATACCTGACCCTATTTGCACAAACTGCAATGGAATGGGACACCTGGCCTTATGGAGGTAGTGAAAAAACTACCATTTACACGAAACTACGCCACACCGGGAAAATAATTTGTTGGTTACAAGAAAAAAACCTGGAGACTCTTACTGAAAATAAACGTCCGGAGTCCTACCAGATATACAAACAAGCCCAAATTCCAACTGAACCTGCTCTTAACATCGATGAAACTATCCCAATGGATATAGCTGAGTTCAAAGAAATTATTGAAGCCCTGAAAGAGATCCGTGCCCTTCTAAAAGAATTCCCTGGTATCCTGAAAGCAGCCAAAAATTTAAAGAAAAACTGATGACAAAGAAGAAAGGAAATTAATTCTGATTAATGCCCTTCTAGCTTAGTATTCCAACTCCCGCCCTACCCAGCTACCCAGTCTTCTGATTGGACAACAGCAAACGATACTTTATCCGGATACTCTCAACTTCATCCCGAAAACTGGAAGAAGTGCAAAGATTCTCCCCTACCCATACTCTCCTGATCTGAAGTCTCCTGATTGGCCTAGACAAATCTCCCCCTCTCTTATACCCTTGTTTCTTGGACTCTGCAACAAAATGCTTGCTTCTCTTCTCTCATTTCTACTTACAGTTCAAGACAGTTAATAAGACATAATATTTCCAGGCTGATGAAGATAGCTTTGCTACGCAAGGCGAGTGCTCCGTTAAACATCTCAGTAATATCACAGCAACCCAAGGTTAATAGGATTTGTCCAAATTCGCCCTGGTTGAATTGCTATCAGCAATATTTAGTGTTGGGACAAATAAGCTTTCGGATGACGGCATCAAAATCAGATACATTAATAAACAAATAGTTTTTTCCCTTTTTCAATTCCTACTATTAATTCACACACTCCTTATATATATTTATATATCTTGTTCAAATTTTCAATCGTTAATAAAATACTTTTTATTCATCCACTGAAGTTCAAATACATTTTTTTTAAACTAGCAGTGGATGGCACTTGATATTAATACAGTTTTTTCAAATATTAATTCATTAATTATTAAATTTAATTAATTTTTAATACTTTAAATGGAGTTTTATCAGTTTGTAAGGAAAATCGAAATCGACAGGCAGTAGCTCAATCTGTAAAATGCAAGGATTTCAGTATTTTTCACATGAAGGTGAAGAATTCGAGTTCAATTATTGAGAAAGTAGAAATTGACTTTAAAATCTCTTTTTATATTACTTGTTTATGATAAAAAAAAACTCATTCTTTTTATATGTGTCAAGTTTTATATCAGTAATGATATAAAGGAAGGAATGGAATATCAGGATTTACTTGAAAGGTCCCCTTTATACAGCTCAAACGTCAACTATTTTCGTTAACGACAAAATCATAATTCTCCTAAATAATAATTATTATTGGCTGAAATACTGTAGTGAATGCCAATAATAAATCATATATACCTATCATAAATCATATATACCTATCATAAATCATATATACCTATCATAAATCATATATATCTATCATAAATCATATATATATCTATCATAAATCATATATATATCTATCATAAATCATATCAAATATCTGTAAACTACAGGCTCCGTCGAGGCTGTGTGTGACGTAATTGGTGCAGCCGCTCATCATCCGGGTATTGATACGCGAAGCTTCTAAAAAAGCTATACTTTCTCCGTAACACTCTCGCGCACTGTCTTGGAGAAGCTCGTAGTAAAAATCAAATGTTTAATTTCTTTTGTTAAAGTGTAAATAAAATAATTTTTTTAAAACGTCCCAATAATTGAAGTCAACAATAAATACACAACCCTAATTACGACAACACTATTTTTAAATTATGACATCGAATGCATGATTTAAAAATCATCCAAAACAATCGATAGAGTACATCGTTGGGTCCAGATATATAATCTGGCAATTTGTTACTTCTTGGATATTATTTACTTATTAAGAAATGATATGGTCAAAGTAGCTCCTGCTGATGTTGTGTTGTTCGTTAACACTAAGAAGATTGGTAACTTTTTAAACTTCAGGTAACAGCTTCTTGACATTTCACATTTCTTTATTTAAGAGTTCACGATGGCTTATTTGAATCACATACTGAGTCTCAGTTTTCAGACAGAATATTCATAGGTTCATAAACTTATTTTCCTAAAGATCCTCCATGTATAATACACAATTAATCGATTGGGAATCAAACGAGCGGCTGTTGTTGCTGTGAAGGTTTGTAGAGAAGCACCTGATTTGGTGATATCCGTGTCATCTGCCTTAGATTCTAAATAATATGATGAAGTTCACTTTATTCACCGTAAGTAAACTTATATTGATTTAACTAAAACCTAAACTAAATTAATATGGGTCCTTTATTCGTTTGTTAATAAGAATCATTTAGTCTTCGATGATACAATAATAGAAGACAATAAGACATTTAGTACGGTAATTATAATTTCTTAATCATACATAAGTTCATCAAAAAGAGTAATAAAGCTAACTGTTTCTTAAAGCGAGATCTGTGTAACTTTATACAAACAGTGAAACATCTTCGAGGACATCGTCAAAATCGTCAGTGAAAAAATAATATATATAAAATATTTTATAAAATAAATGCCTTCATTTTAAATCGTGTCGTCAAATCTTGCTAAAACGAAAGCATCTCAAAATTTTCCATAACCATCTCACATCTCACCGTATTTGAAATCGGTAAATTTCCGTCCTTTTTATCTTGAACCCTTATTATAAGGTTTAAAAGCCACAATCGATAAAACTCACATCCTTGATTCCCAAGAGAGATTTGAATTCTTAAGAGTTTCTTCTCACGTTTTAATTGGTTCCACTAATGGCGACATTCTAACCGTCTAATGGGGCGGCAAGATTAGAAATGTACCTCTGGGAAGGTGCTGTGTACAGAAAAAGGTGCTTATAAATATCGAAAATGCGTATAGATATCATTACTGACTCCCCATTGTTGCCAAAAGACTTTGTTAATAGCCATTAACACAATGCAACCATTTCTGGCATGATTATTTACAAGAGGTTAAATGGTTTTAAAGAAGTACAAAGCTTTTACGACGAAGATGAAATTCTTCTAAGATATCGTTTTCTGAAAAATGTTTCACTGATAAAACAATTCTCATATATTTGGCGATTTCGTTTTCTTTATTAGGTAGTTGAATCGCGTCTATTTTTTAATGACTACGCTTTCTCTTAAATAAATGTCAAAGATAAATATTGTAAAATTCTGAAAATTCGAGTTGAAGATATTAATGAATATTCACATTTCATATCTGTTTGGTTCCAAGAAACATAATTTTGGAACCACATTTCTCTTTCTGTGAATACAATGATTCAAATACTGCTTTGATCTAAGCAGATGAAATTTTGTGTATGGCTTCATTGATACTAAATTCATAAATTTCTATTAGACTTTCAACAGAATCTAATTAGAGGATATCTTCCTATTTTTATGACTTTAGATGGACGCGATAATTATAAAAAAAGTGAAGATTTAGATGGATAAATTTAAGCATAACTACTTGTATAAATAAAATTTGATACACATTATATTATATATATTATATTACAATACTTATTGATTTAAATTTCAGTAACGCCAGAAATAACAATAAGACGGAATAGCGTTTCTTACATTTTATCTTTTGCTTTCTGCAATACATAATTTTGAAGGACTCAGATTGTCAGTTTCAAGAAGAAAATATTTTGAAGAAAAATATATTTTCAACTATTCATATAATACTTACAAGAAATTAACAAACAAACACACAATTCCTCATATAGCCTATTTATTTGCAAAGTATATAGCGCATAAATAATCAAAGCATAAAATTGTACTTTGAAAGTTATTTATATAAATATATATAACTTTAGGTGAATGGTTTTTGTACTGTTAAAGAAAACTGCAGTCGTAGGCGGAAGGCCATACCATTTATTCTTGAATTATTAAAAAAAAGAATGCGTTTATCAATATTATTTTCAGCGAACTCAGTGATGACTTTATTTCCAATTATAATAATATTAATTAGAATAATTTTAAAAAACATATTCATGGGAAATGTACAAGGAAATGCTAAAATGCCAAGTCTCAGTGCCATCACAGAGGCCTCTGTGGCTTGGTGACAAAGTCTATGTTTGGGTTTGGAGGGTTCCATATTCAAAATTTGATCCACCGAGATCCAATATGTAAGCGGATCAGGGGGCAGACTAAATACGTAAGGGTCAAAGAGTGGTTTGGAAGATAGAAGAAACGAATGTTAGCTGAGTTATTGTAATTTTTCTTTTACCACAGTTCAAATTTACCATGTCCATTCTTTAAAAGTTCTCTTGTTATTTCCAATATGAATCGGACATATATGTAAACTAATTCTCACATAGTTTGTTGTTCGAATTTTCAGAACTTTTCGCAAAATTGCTTGCAATATTGTTTTTTATTTCACAGTTCAAACTTTCCCAATTACCCTTTTTATCTATGAAGGAAGAAGTGGTGTTCAAAATTGGATGATTATTGTGGTTACCAAAGACCTTGGGGGAATATATTTTACTAGCAAACATTTCAATTTTGCACTTCGTGTTTTGACTGCGAAGTTGCACATTATGAGTTTTTCTGAAGTCGAGCTTATTTTTAAACATCCCGTCAAATAATCCTTAAAATGCAATTCCCTTATTTCCAAAGTCAATATTTTCTAATATTCTTATTTACACGTTTACACAGAAATGATTTATTCAGAATTCGCTTCTTACGAGTGGTTTGCTTTAAGTACAGAGATAAGGAAATAAAATTCGAACGTGTCAGAGATTAAAGTGCGGAAGATTGTAAATTTCACTTTTTGAAAAACATCAATAGTTTATTTAAGTACCTGGTGTGGAATAAATCCCTCACTGAGAATATTTGAAACAGAAGGATTCTGTTTTACGATGGGTGCTTGTATTCGGTGAGTGAGCAAAGAGTGAAACATTGACATTTTGGGAAAAAGGAAAGCCATAAAATAAGCTTTCAAAAGCTTTTGTATACACGGTTTTTGTTTCAGATTATGTTTACGGATGTTTCTGCTAGAACTATTTAAACGAACTAGAACTACCAGAGATACCATAGACGTAGATTCTACCAGAAATCGACATTGACATCGATTCTACCGAATATCGACTAGCCATTTTAAATTTATTTATTTCGTGCATCTCTGAAGCGCCTGTAACGATCTGGACTAAATTTTATATTTAGATAAAATGTAGCTTTTTAACTGTATTTATATAGGTGTCTTTCCTAAATAAATTCGATTTTACACACAAATTTTTTTTTTAATTACTAACCATTAAAATAAGTATATTAAACTTCATATTCGAATTGTGGTATAGTATAGTACAGTATAGAGGTCAGAACAATACGAATTATGCTTGTGTTGCTGGTTTGAGTCACGCTTTTTGCTTTAGTTTTTTTACTTATGTACTTATCTTTAATATTTGTGATTTTTAAGTTTATCTATATATTTCTCTTTCCTGAAAAAAACGCACTTACCCACACACACACACACACAAAAAAAAATTCTTTATAACTAACTATTATAGCTTTTTCCTATCTGCTCTCATACTGACAATGCCATATAAGGGCATCTCGAATCCGACTTCACCATTGTAAAACTGAGTGTAAGCACAAAAATATAAATAGCGATAGATATACTGTAATAAGAAACATTGTTTCAAATAACATGTTTCAACTAAGTGCATTCGTAATTTTTTTTAAATTTAAATAACCGGTTCAGATGTTGCTAAAATTGAAAAAAATATTCATATGTAATCAGTATGTGATTCGTATCGAAATAATTTTTCCGAAAAACTTCATTTAAAAAAAGAGAACTGCCGAGCAAAGCTCTGTCTTCCAGATATTTTAGTATAATAGCAAAAGATGTAATTAATTTATGATATATAAATCGGTCATGTGTTTATTTGGCCCAGTTGGTGCAATTACATTCAATTTTGTGCATACATTTTTGTCAATTGTTTTTCTTATTCTGAGTATAGATATTATTACTTCTATATTTATTGCAATAACTGATTTAAAAGAATTTTCCGTAAATTTTCTCACACATAAAACAAAAATTTTTACAGTATGGTATATTCGGAATTCTTAATATTAATATATTGTTTAAGAAAATCTCAATCAGAAATTTCAGAAAAATATTTTCTTAATGCAAGAAAATTATTTAAAAATATAAAACAACTACTATAGAAATGTATTGATCAAATCATAATTTGATTAAATAGTTTATAGACACTTAACGGAAATAAAAGATTTTCAAATATATTTTATGCTTCATTAACGTTCATCAATGGTCATTTCGTGAATTATTTGTAACTGTAATCAAAGTTTAATGTAACTTTATATTTATACTGTTACAAACCTGCAATTCGGCTTTCCAGCATAGTTTGTTCCATCATTGGAAAGAAAGTTTTACAGTCATCTGAATGGACGGAATCTGTGTGGCGCGTCGGAGGTCCCAGGGCTTGGCGACAAACTTGGCGACCATTTGGCGACTTGGCGACGAATTTGGCGACTTTGGCGCCAAAATAGATAATACCCGAAACTTCGAGAATTTTCCCGATCCGTCCAGTAGGAACCGAGTTACGCCTCGAACGTTCCTGATTGGTTGAGAGGTTTCTAGCCCCGCCTCCTGAGACCTATAAAAGGGGCTGCGGCTGCCAGAGAGTCAAGTCCGAGCGGAGTGGAGACGACGAAGCCAGTAGTCTGGAGAGACGACGGAGTAGTCCGAGTTCGAGAGCAGCGGAGTTGAGTCGACGAAGTCAAGTCAGTAATCCGAGCCAGAGTCGGAGAAGTAGAAGACGGAGTAGTCGGAAGCGACTGAGTCAAGCTAGTGCTGAACTGAGCTGTGCGCTACTGTCTGCAGTAGATTCTGGTTGTATGCTACACGTCTCGGGTGAAGATAATCGTCTTCTGTGCTGTATATAGTTGCCGCTTTTGTGCTGTCCTGTGTGTCTTCGTGTAAATAAACGTCGTTATTTCTTTTTTCATTGCCGTCTGATTATTGAGCGTTCTTTACACCATATCACTTCCACTATCCAAACGAACCCCGGTAAAGAAAATTTCGTAACAATACAATAATCAAGTTGGCAAGATTTTAGTATTTTCTTCTTACTAACTGATGAAAGAGTATCCTTGATTCATTTTTTTTAAATATCTGTCGTTATATCTTTTAGTCATTCGAAATAAGATTTTTCACTGGAGTTTTAAATTTTCAATCATTTTTACAATACATTTAAATAAAATGTTTACCAAATCCAAAACACTGTAAAATTCTGAAGCAGCCGTTGAGAAGAATCGTATTTAATATTTGTCGGCCAGTTGATCGCTAAATCAATTCCAAACTTTTTTCTGCTCTAAAATCTATTTTTCTTATTCCTCGTTTCGGCGAATATCATTATGACCATACTGAGTTCGACGCCATTGTATATAGCGTTCTTGACTTATAACTGTATTTTCTGATTATTTTTTTTATTTGTTATTGCAGAAATAGTCTCATTGATAAAGCCAATTTGAACGTATTGTGTTCTTTCAAGCTCCGTTGGCGAGACAAAAAGAGAAGGTTAGAGGGAAAAATGAATTTATTATCAGAACGTATGTGTAAATATAATTGATTTTACATATGATCGCCATGAAGAGTCAGGTATTTGGCATATCAATAAATCAGGTTTCCTACCTCCCGATCGAAATATATTGCTATCATTGAGATATTGTGGGCCTTAACGTTTCCTTTGAAGTTATTTATTAATATAGAATTATAATTATAGCATCCTATTCTGTTTTGGCTTAGCTTCGATATATAAAGTCATATGGTGTCTTGTGAGGTTGGAAATCTTTCGATAGCGCTTTTGCTACCGTTACGCTATTGCTGTCAATCGCGTCATATTCAGCCATTACCCTAAAATTTGGCGATAAACTTTTTTTGTATATCAAAGCTGCTCCTCAGTTTTTGAAGAGATGAAAATTTCTTAGCTGTAAACCACATCCTCCTTTACGAGAGATAAAGGCACAAAGCTGCAACATACGATCTTTTTTCAACGAATTAATCAAAATTCTTTTAATGAAGCTGAAGATGGAATCACACGAAACAAGATGGTCGGCCAACAAGCCAAAATCGTGAGAGTGAGTGTTTAGACATTTCTGCACCATATTCTTTGCATTAAATAAAATTCAAAGAACTTCCAGCCTAACGGGGAGTTTCAAAAGAACTTTAAAACCCATCTGACTTCACTGGCAGCAAATCTATTCGAAAAAAGTATATTCCACCAAAATGATGAAAACTTGAATCTCCATGGATATTATGCCAAAAAGTAGCCACGATTGCACATATCTGTTAATAACCAATGTATATTGTTTTCTATGCTTTTCTTTTTCATCGCATTTCATTTGAACATGAATAAAAACAACCTTCGTATTATTATTAATTACAAAATTATCTAATCAATCAGTTTCATGAGTATTAATAGAAATTTTAAAAGAAATTAAGCACGAAACAATCTGATGATACTATATATGCCAGGCAAAAGGCTCGAATCACTTTTTTTAAACGTTTTCTTATACGAAATATAAAGGAAATATTGGTATCGTCACAAAATTCGAAGTCAAAATTTTGACGAATCTCCACGTTTTAGATGTTCAGAAGTTCGAAAAACACATCTTTTTTCTGTCTATCTGTGAATATGAAAACTTAGAGAAGCTTTGATTTAGAAGGTTGAAATTTAATAAGCGAAACTGCAACCAAATTTGTAGATCAAGTCGCTTACTTGATCTATTCACTTGAAGTAGATCCAAATTGGTGCGAAGTCTATTCACTTTAAGTCTCTACTCTTGTTTGCTTGCGTACAAGTGAACTCGATAATTACAAACCTTAAAGATCCAGGAAGATAAAATTCGGAACACAAGTTAACATCTAAAATATAAATGCTTATCAAATTTTGAACCAAAATCGTCAAAGGGTTGACCGTTTGCCGGTCGGCCCTTTCGCATTCAATGTAATGCAAATAAATACAAACGCAATGACTTAAATTAATGAAATTCGGTAAGTTGCCTAGCAATTGTGAATGTATAGTTTTAAATTTTGATGTAAATCAACCGTCAAAAATGCATATTCTCGCAATACATTCAGTAAAAATACTAAGATCTATATTTCATAACTATTTTTCACCAATTCCATGCGATAGTAAAACATAGACGGCTTTATAATTCGAGGCCTTATTCAAGGTATACTTTATATTTTTATGCGATGGAGGGAATATAAGACTTTTGTTGGAGAGTATGCGAGAAAGTTTCACGGAACCATTCATGATGGTTTATAATTACAATAGTTACATAACATTTTATGAATTTTCAGCTTTAAACATAGATTTTTTCGGTGTTAGACAAATATTGAAAACTGCATATCCACTGAAACATGAATTCCCACTCTTGCCTTCTCCCAGACACTTCAGTGACTCGATAGTCTCGTTTCTCTTTCTAAGACAGATTAACATTTTCAGGAAAGTTGTTTCCATGGCGATATAGCAAAATCCTTTTTCGAGGAATAGGATATATTTTTTGCTGTTGAATATTCGCAAAATAATCATAATCTTTATAGTTAAAACACCGGTGGCTGGGAAATTAATGTAAATACGCTTTGATCACCTATGGACGTCCACAGTCCAAATAATTATTACGGCATAAAATTATTTGAATTCCTCTTGTCATTTGTGTTAAGGTGATGTTGGGGATGGAACATTTTAAATAAATCTATAATTTATATGTTTTTAAATTCTTATATAAAATAGATTTAAAAAACGAATATGAAATAAAAAATATATAATATTTAAAATGATTTTGAAAATTGGCAAAAATTTGTGTTTCTTACTAAAATTTTTCAAATGTTTATGAAAAACTAGAATTTTTTTTCATTAAATCAGACCTTTCTTCCGATATTTTCGATCAAAAACAAGTTATCGGATTGATACATTCTTCAGTATAAATATTTAGTGATATATAGGCTAAATCAAAATGCACACAAATAGGAAGTTTTTGTGAAAAATAATGCATTTTTTTTGGAATTTTGGCTTTTTTATAAACTTTAAAATTTGCATAATTTTATCTTGTCTAATCATTGCACATACATTTTTATTAAATATCTAGACAGTATTATAAACAAAATGTATGCAAATTTCAGTAATATATTTGAAAAAAATACTTTAGTAATCATGTTTGAAAAATAAAAGATTATGGAAATCTTCAACATTCAAAGAACTTTCAGTCTAATGGGGAGCTTAAAAAAAAAAAAAAAAAAAAAAAAAAAAAAAACATTACAATCCATCTGGCTTTATTGGTAGGAATACTATTCGAAAAAAAGTATGTTCCACCAAAATGATCAAAGCTTGAATCTTCATGGTTATTATACCAAAAAAGTAGCCGCAATTGCACAAATTTGTTGATAACCAATGTATTTTGTTCTCTACGCTTTTCTTTTTCATGGCATTTCATTTGAACATGAAGAAAAATAAAAAAAATGTAATCAAATATCCCAAAAATGTATGCAAATCTTAGACATAAATTTGAAAAAATACTTTTGTAATCATGTTTGAAAAATGAAAGTTTATGCAAATCTCATACTTCGAGGAAAAAAGTTTGAAATTTATATTTTTCATTTTTAATGAAATGAAAAAAAAAGAGAATTATTCTTACAATTATTCTAACTTTACAGAATATCCTGTCTTTCTTTTGAGCATAAATCATATTTTTATAAATTTTTCATTTATAATTTTAATTGATTTTTTTGTAATTTCCACAATTTTAATGTGTATTTATTTTGATAAAATATGCAGCTCGTATTGGATATTTTCGGGCTTTCTTCCGCCATTTAATTTAATTTAATTAAAATTTAAATGTATTTTATCTAACTCGGAGATACTTTATTAATTAACATTTATCATAAATACCCCTTAAATGTTTTCAGTGTATTTAGTGTCATAAATTGCAATTTCAAAGAAAAACCAAGATATTTCGGTTATTCAAAATTATATAAAATTGTAACAATGCCATCAGAAATAAATTCGCAAAATATTTCAAAATATCATCTAATATGTGTTAATAGAAACGAAATAAAAAAAATCAATAGATTTTAATGAAGTATAAAAATAATAAAAAACGCTTACATATAACATTGCTTGCAACTCCATTTTCAGATATTAATTTCTATTAAAATACCTTTAATTTTACTTTTAAATATCGTAGTAATAAAGTAAACACGGTTTTAAAAATGTAAAGGCATAGGCTTAAGGAAGTAAGTAAAAACGGTTTTAAAAATGTAAAGGTGTGGGCTTAATAAAGTAATTACAATTTTAAATGTAAAGATGCACGCTTTCAAAAAACATTAAGAGAACTTTGTTACTTTCAATCTAGAATGGGTTTATAACATAAGCAGATTCTTCAATAATTTGAAGACACAATCCATGATTGTCACTAGAGGCGGCTAGTTATTTCATATACGTCAGAACAAAAAACTCATATCTGTAAGAAAGTCTGTCAGAGCTCATTTCCATTGTGTAAGTGGGCTCTTGTTCGATTATTTCTCAATAACCCGAATGGCCACTTCGAATTGACAAGATTTCGTCCTTCATCCCCCCTACCGCGAAACAATGAAGAAACATGAGAATGGTATTTATTTCCAAGAATGGAAGACCTAAATTAAATGTAAAATTAAAAAAAAAGACTCCACAACAATAGTTAAAGAGGCAAAATAACTCTTATAAAAGAAGGAAAACTAGGGAGTAGTTAAATAAAAGTGCAACCAAAAGGAACAAAAGGAAGCTTTTACCAGAATTAAGTTTTCCACAATGCATGGCATTTTTTAGTGCTATCAGAAACGTTATTATTTTTAAAGAATGGAGGATTTTAACGTGGAACAAAAAGTGACGACGCTACCTATTTTTCTGGAATTTAAACTCTGGAAAAGGGGAAGAAATGAATTAAAACTTAGTTTTTACACTTTGCCTTATATTCTTATCATGATCCCGGGCTTCTAGTCTTTTTCGAAAAAGAAAAAAAAATGTGATTCATGAATGCTTAATCATGGCACTGAATTAATGATTCTAGTTTTATATTCATTCTTTTTTCTCTTTATATTATCTTCACTTTATTTATTTATTTATTATATAATATTTTCTTATGACTTATTTTATCCTCCATTTTTTTTATACATATTGTTTTTATCAATTATGTTTGTTTTATTTCTTACGTTTCGATATTATATACCCGAAATAACAAGATACATTATTAATTAAAATATACATTTTAACATTTACCATTATGTATTTTGGATACATTTACCATTATGTATTTTGAGGAATTGTAATTATAGGCACAATCCTGAATGTTCAAATCAGGATTCACAATCTGACTACAATCAATAAAAAAATATTGCATAGTTTATTACTGTCACACTAAATCATGATTTACAATTTAGTAGCAAAATCACATGTCAAATTTCTTTTATTAAAATTCTTGAGTTAATTGCGTTTACATGCAAACGAAAGCACATACCAACAGATAATCTACCACTTCAGAGATCCAAATGTGATACATACAAACCTTTTAGATACTATGCCTGCATATAAATTTTACTCATATAGCATTTTTTTGTTTTATATTTATCATGTTTCACTGTACTTGGAATATTTATACCAGACAGATGATTTCCTGAGATTGGATTATGATTAAAATTTGAAAGAAATTTACAAATTTAGCGAGAAGAATTTCTTGAGATTGGATTATGTTCAAAATTTGATAGAAATCTACAAATTTAGCGAGAAGAATTTATATAAGATATCATTTGTTTATCCTAAAACATTTTTAAGTTAGTTTGTTCAGGCTTAAGGCGTACAGACATGATTTGAAAAATGTATTTTTTGAATAGGGAGTTTAAAACGAGAGATCTATCAAAATATCGAGTTCAAATTTTTTTTGAAGATTACAATACGTTTTGTTGCACACTTAGTGAATGAAAAAATGAAAATATATCAGGTGAAACTCAATCTAAAAATCATTAAAAAATATCTCGCATACTCGCCAATAAAAGATCCCCCCCCCCCTTCTCCTGGCATAAAGTTATGCACCTTGGGTATGGTGGCAAGATAATTTCGTTCAAAATTTGAAATGTATTTACGAAAGCGATTGTAATTACTTGTTCCAAATTTCAGCAGTCTTTCCCAAAGTGTTTCTGATGTATAGTGATAAGATACAGACACAAGTAATGCCAAAATTGTATTTTACGATCTGAAATATGGCGATTCATTGAAATCTCGATTTTGAATTTTGTTTGACAATTGCATTACTTTCTATAAGCTATATATAAGAGGAAATAAAAAGGCTATAATGATATACAATTATTAATAATGAAACAAAAAATATATCTTATCAAAAAATTGTGGCAAGTTACTTAATGCAATGTATCATTACATGCAGGAAATAATTTTTTTTTCTTCTTCGGTTTCTTAGATAAATATAGAATCGACTTTTCATTATTCGCATTTCAAACTCCTTGCGCAATTCAAGTTGAAGAAAAACACATCTGGTCACAATCTAGAAATTTCCTTTTCCAACATATTATATGTTTTACAAATTGATTCGCATTTCTCTAGTTTTAGATTTAATAGAACGTTTTAACAGTCTGAAATTTGCAACGAGTTAATCTCACCTTCGAAGATTAGATTGCATTATCTTAGCTTGAAACATCACTTAATAAAACCATATTACGAAGCTTATTTTAAGCCTCAGAAGTAATTTTCGTGTCTTAGTTAATGTAAGATCCTTCTCTGTCAAGATTATGAGTGCGAAATTATCTACAATTTACAAAAATCTCTAAACTCAGCAATTAAATTTATGTACCGAATTAATCCAATTGCCGAAACTCAGCAATTAAATTTCTAAAGCAGATAACTCCAATTACTGCCACCTAATTCACTTAGCGTAGTTTTTGATGCATAATTATCCTCTTGTAATTTAAGATTTTGGATTTTGACTACGGTCAGAGTGCAAAATCAATAACATGCAAATGACATTTCATGAAAGTGGTGTCTGTATTAACCACAGGCTTTATTTTCCCTTGTGTGATTAAGATGTAATTATTTAACTTTTAGGAAAATAATCAGCCACTTGCATTAAATACATTAGATTCTTGCAAACAATAGGAGTTCTAAATTATGTAAAATTAAAAAAGACATTGAATTGAATAAAGACCCAATGTAACACAATCAAGTAGTTAATTTGTTCAGTTATGTTAACGTCCCGTTTAAAGCAACACCCGAGCTATTTTGGGACGGATCTCGTCATTTTGAACCTCGGTCAGATAACGAGGATGTCACCTGAGCTTAATTCGGTACCTAAAGACTATAAAAGGTTTCTTACATTCATATTATAAAGAAATGACTTGCAGTTGCAGGCAGCTACAACAAATCCTGTCGATATTGTTTCGTTCAGTGGTGACGGGGTGGTTGGCTGAACAGAAGAAATATAATACAGTTGATAGTGGCAATCGCTGATAGAAATGCTATTTGTGTGTACGTGTGATATGACTTGTTTGATTGTTGGTAACACCTTAGGGGCAAGAAATATATTTACGTTTTTTTTATTTCTTAATTTTATTAAATATATTACCAGGAATGCTTTTTTTAATCTAGAATGTATTGTTATGTAATAATTCTGCATCAATTACAATACATTCATCTGTCTTTGTTCCACGACTTGTTTCATATATCACAAAGGTTTTTTTATTCATGATATATGAAACGATATTTATTACGTAACAAGAGTCAAGATTATCCCCTCTTCATTTCGTATTCTATTAGTATAATTTAAAAGTTTCAGCTGAAAATATTGGGCCGATAGCAGGATAAAGTTAAAACTGATTAAGAGCTAGTTTCTAGACGTTATGTAATTGCAGGGTAATTTTTAATTGCATAAATTGTCATTGAGATTATGTTAAATCTAAATAAAGTATGAAACAAATTATTTTTCAAAAAAGCATTTTTTTTAATGCAAGGTTTGCTAAATTTCTATTTTTCCAAAAGGATAAAAGTCACAAGTCACACCAATAGCTCCCAAAACCTTAATAGATGTATTTAATAAAATAAAATTTATAAAGTACAAATTTTGCATTATTTTCTTTCTCCCCTTTTATTCTTTCTTTTTGTTCTATTCTTCTTGAAAATATTATGGAATTAGAAATCCATTTTCCTCGTATAACAACAAATGGTTGCGTCAAGCGGTATCAAAATGTACCTAAATTAATGGATAGGTGTGTTTCGAAAAAATTTAAACATATAGTAGTTGAATTACTCTATCTTCTCTTTTGAATAGTACATGGTGATGCCTAATTAGGTACTCATCCCATAATGCATTGCAATTATAATAAAAAAATGAGGTGAGAAGCTGTTCTGTTAAGGTGCGCGCGTTAATGTCTTGTCTTCTTGTTTAGTTTGTTTTGTGTGAAATGTGATCATTAAAGAATGTCTCTGGAAACATAAGTCCTCTTGCTTCCCTTGCATGTATCATAATTATTTCCATTGCACCATAAATATATTTTAAAACTTTTACATTTCAAAAAGAGAGAACATAAATCAAGAAAAATTCTGTATTTACAAACATGAAAAAACTGAAATGTCATGAAGAAATTGCTGACGAACCATAAATCACTTACAAATTTGAGTGCTGTAATAAAAAGCAACAACGTTTGAAAGAAGAAAGACCATCTAAGATTTGCTACTCGAAATACACTTGTTTAGACTCTTTTAACTTTTCAAAATTCAATCATAGGTTATCCATTACTTAACCTTAAAAACGATCTCTTACATCTTTATATGATCGCCTCCATTTTTGCTTTTTCACTTTCCACTCGTTTTCAATAAGACAAAGAAAAAAGAGTCCTCTTCCCCTTTCGGCAAAAGCACATAATCAAAAAACCACTCATCATATTTTGCTCGCTTTGCTGGAAATATCTGCAGTGCAGGACGGGGCGTGTTAACCTACTTTATGAAAGAGACGTTTCCCATTTCTTCTATTTTTATTTTCATTTTCGCATGTCCCCTCCCACCTTCTTTTAAATCGATTTCTTTTTTTCACTTAATTTGCTTTTTTGCCTTCGCGTTTCATTCTTCAATACTTTCGCTTTTAAGATTGGGGAAATAAATCAGAAAAATTGATTTTGAGTTGAACCTTGGGAATCGGTTTGCAGCTGGGTCTCTTGAAAAACTATTCAGTTCTAATCTTATTAAATTTATTAATCTCCAGCATTTTTTTTTTTCATTCAGACTACAGATTTGCAGAGAGATTAATCATAAGTTTGTTCCATTATAAACCCCATTTGATAAGAAATTAATGATGTTCTCTGTTTAAATAACTTACGAATCTGTAATACAATTTGCGTGTCATGTTAGTCTTATAGCCTGAAGGAAAGATATACAAGGATTCTTAATGGAAACTGAATTAGTTATTCAGTAATCTCGTTTTTAATTACAAATTTGATCACCGTTAGACAACTTGGTGACTAATTTAAAGACATTAGCAATAAAAATTAAAGTTCTGAAAGAAACTAGAATTTCAGTTCATAATCTATAAGGAAGTTAAATTTGAGGATTCCCTCAAGGGAATTCCATTGAGGAAAACCTAATGAGATTCTGAAACAATGCAGTTTATTTTCTCTTTGGAATGCGTTTAATGGAGCAAGATATAGCTTTCCAATGGACAAATTCATAATTTATGGGCAAATGAACAAAATTCGAATTTAAATATTTTACTACTTTTTTGAAAAATTTTCCATTATCGCATCATTTGAAATTGTTGTACAATTCTTTCTTTTTTCTTATCTCAGATTCCGAGCAATAAGAGAGTTCTTACAGATATTTTCCCCTAAATCAAATTTTTCAAAAATAATGCAAACATCAATCTGAAATTTTTACTACTTAATTTTGGTTCATACAATATATACTTAAAGAAAATTTTAAGATTTCACTCACCTCTTTAAAAACCGAAAAAAAAAATAATTCTTCCAAATTTTCCTATATTTAAAATTTTACTCTGATCCAATAAAATTATTGTGTTTTATAGCTTATTTTATACATTTTTATAATATTTGTAAATATTTAATTTCCACTTTTCCTCTCAGATCAATATATTTTTATTCAAATGCAGAACACGAATGTTTATATTCCCATCAAATCCCCACCCCTTATTCGGTAGCATCTCCAGGCAAATGTTAGGGCCTAATTTTAGGTAAATGTAAATTTTAGACAGCCAGTTCAACATTTTATGCCAAAAAAATTTGGTTTGCATTCCATTGGCTTTGGCTAACATTCATTCCATTTGGCTTGCGTTGCATTCTTTTCATGAAAAAGTACAACTAGAGTGGACTGTTATAACTATGAGGTAAAAAAGGGAATTATTTTTTGTACTCTAAATAGAAGCTATGACGTAATTATGGTATGTGGTATCATGACATAATATGAATTTTTATTGTTAGTTGTCACCATGAGTAGCTTTAGTAAGTGAAAACAGCACCAAAGGCGTATACTTTTTTTATTGCTAGTCATATTTAACTTTGAAAAGTAAAGAAGAAAAACTTTCTCATTATGATGCCTGGAGCATCTGTATTCCTCTTATCCTCCACACAGAAAAGTAATATAGTGAATTGGTTCAACGAAGACCATTTCAACCCATCATTCTGTTGCGTAGAATTCAAAAATTCATGTAAGCAACTAAATTTAATTCAGCTTCGCTTTTTCACTTCGGTGCCACGTAAAAGTTCAACGAAGACCATTTCAACCCATCATTCTGTTGCGTAAAATTCAAAAATTTAAGTAAGCAACTAAATTTAATTCACCTTCGCTTTTTCACTATAGTGCAATGTAAAATGTCATCTTAAGCTATGGCAGAACATTTAATTCTACATCCCAATCGATCAATTGCACTACTTATATATATATTTCTTTTTTAATTAAATATCACCATTAAATAATTAGAAATTTCCTTTTCTTTTCAATTAAAGGGATATTTTTTTTGACATAACTAAGAAAAAATGTAATAACCTGTTAATCTCTATTTTCATCGTTAAAATAATTAAAAAAATGATTAGGTCTTTTTATTTGTAATTTGCCGCCTTTTGAGACCATCCAATTTGGTCGGATTGATACATTCGAAATTTTCAATTAAATACTAAATGTAGCTTCAAATCTTAATAACTTCTTTAGAAAAATATTTGAAACTTCACATTTTTATACTTGTACTATCATAAAAGTCTTATTCTGCCATTTTACTATGTATCTCTTTAGTTTCCTGTAAAGTTCTGAAACATTTGAAATTGAAATTGAAGCAGAAGTGATAAAACTTTAATAAATACAGAAATATTTTTATTGAAACCAAATATATATATTTTTTAAATATGAGTAAGGAAAATAGAATCCTTTTGCATTGCAATTCTATGTGAATTACAGAATAGTTTTTAATAATTTGTAATATGTCCCAAAGAAATATTCAATAAAAGAATTCCCAGTTTCTTCATAAATTCACTTTTCAGTTTTATTTTCCAAATTATTTAAATGTATTAGATAATATTCTATTTTATTTTAGTCAATAAATGTATTTCTGAAAACAATTAAAAAGTCTAAATTTAACGCACTCTTTTTATTCTGTGAACCATAATCAGATAATAGAAAATTTTAACTTTCTACAATCATAACTAACCGAATTATAAAACGTTGAATATCTCAATTTTTTTTAAAGAAAAATCAAACATTTCATTATTTCGCGCCGATAAACATTGGGGAAATTTACGCTATTTTTTTTTTCAAGACACTTGATTGGAGAGATTTGGAATCGCTTTTATAGAAAATAGATATTTGTGATGGCGGAAAACTTCTCTTGTGATGGTCGGGATGACGTCACTTTTGTTTCCTCACAAATTCTTTTCCGTCGGGCCCCACGTTGGGTGCCAATGTGGTGGAATGTAGATTATTATGATCCATGCAGTAAGTAACAGGACGAATGTTATAGGAACATTTCTTTTAATAATCACATTCTCACACTAAACAAGCACAAACACAAAGACAAGACATTCACGCGCGCGGCTTCACAGTTCAGCATCACATCTCATTCTAATTACAATCGCAATGCACTATGGGATGACATATAGGATGGCCTAATCAGGCATCGCCATCTAGTATTCAAAAGAGAAGATAAGAGTAATGCAACTGCTACGTATTTAAATTTTCACAACTCAATCAGAAGAGTGAAAATTTTTACACATAAAATATTAGCATCTTAAGAATATTTTATTAAATTTGCCTCACAGAAAGGAGAATCTGTAAAAAAAATTCTTAATTCATCAGAACATTTTTTGATATTAACTACATAAAATATAAATATTTATTTCAATTAGATCATTTTTATTACATATGCTCATTAATAAAGTTTTAGAAATTAGCTATTGGCCCTTATTAGATTGGATATCCAGTTTATATTAAATTAATTATGATATAAATAAAACTGAATTATTGCATTAATAAAATAGATAATTTAGAAGATCACAGAACGCTTTTTCTTGCGTTTATTTATTATGTTTTTTAGAAAATACTGCATATAATATTTATTTCATTTCATATAAACATGTGCCGATAATTACAGTTTTTAAGTTTTAGTAATAGTTAACTTAATCTTTTAGTTTGAGCTTTTGTCAACGTGATGACAACTTTAGATAAATGCTAATTTCTCACACATACGTGTATCTTTGCACGCTCCGGTTAAATTTTTATTTTTATTTTGTGTCAAATGGAAAATATGGTTAAAATATTTTTTTTTAATTCTTACAAATAGGAAATTAATTTATAGATTAAAGCATTGGTGTAACTGAAAAGATATTTTTTAAAACCGTAAGATGATGTGAAAATAATTTTTCTGGTTTAATATTTTCGAAAGTTATCTTGCAAAAACACTATAATTTCGTTTATTTTTACTTAATTAAAATTTTAAAAAATCCTGCAAGGTGTACATTTTTACCTCCCAAAGTATGTAAGAACCAAATTTGATAGCTCTATGTCAAACGATCAGACCTGTCGAGCGCCGACACCTACACACACACAATCACAAGTACAAATACACATTCATCTTCATTATAATAAAGATTAAGAAGAAAACGTCAATAAATTTTATGTTAATGTTTATTATCTTTTCTAGTAAGGATTGGAAACAGTTTTATCTACTGAAATAATCACAATCACGTATAGACTATACCAATTTATGTTGATAATCAAAGTATATTTCATTCTTTCGGAGCTGAAAAACGATTCGAGCCTCCAATGAGATAACAGGAATTGTTAAGTTAGACAAGAAAAGAATAATTCATTTGTTCGATTGCATTTATCTATAAGCTTCCTATTATGTTCTGAAATAAAAAATAAATTAGTGTTATTCTTTAAAAGTTTTTATTCTTTTAAGTAGTTTGTGTTTTATTCCAACTCAGGACTTGTATGAATTATTTCCTTTAAAGGAATAATATTAGGTGTTTTCATTCATTTGATCAATATTCATTAGAAAAAAAAATTATTGAAAAATCCTACAAATTTCAAGAAATTACACGCATATTGAGCTATAATCAAAATCGTGTCCAATCAACTTTTTTATATATTACTGCCTTTTATTTTCTTATTTGTTTTCATATTCAAAGAATGATTTTTTTTCACTGTGAAAAAAAAACCTTTGAAAAAACCCCTCTTTTTCACGTTTCTTTTACTGCATATTTTAGCAATAATTTTTATCAATTCGACCATAATAGATAACACACATTGCCCATGCACTGCAAATATATATATATATATATACACCGAATAAGCAGCCATCAATATGCAATTTTCCCTCTTAAAGGAGAAAAGCATTTAGCTCATTCTTCAGATTAAGAAAAAATCCAATTCTCTACGTATTCCAGTTATTCCTTACATTCCTGAGTGAAATGAAAATGTTTTAAAAATACATTTAGGGAGTTTTTAAAAACCGAAGAATGCGATAGACTTTTTTTTATTCATTTTTTCCTCGTTTCATGTTTGTAAAAGCTGAATTTTATTTATCGATTTTTTCATTCACTTTTTGATGTAATAGAATGCTGAAATAATGTTGTATATTTATGAGTTCTCAATGATAATATATTGCATTATAGTTAGTTAATCAATTTTTAAAATAGCAAAATTTTTACAGCATGCGGTATGCATAGTCTGAGATTCTATGCCATTTAAAATAAAGAATTATAAATTAAGGGCTAAAAATGCAAAAAATATCCGATATGAAATAAATCTGTACTTTTTTATTTTAATATAAATAAAAGTCTTTGTAAATTCGTATGTGTGTTCTATATTTTTCTTAAGCGAATGGGACAAATTCTATCAAATTTTGTATACTTATTATATAAAACTTAAG
Organism: Argiope aurantia; assembly: GCA_026543865.1. NCBI lineage: Eukaryota > Metazoa > Arthropoda > Arachnida > Araneae > Araneidae > Argiope > Argiope aurantia. The sequence continues at coordinate 123,920 of JAPMOR010050385.1, read as the reverse complement.
AAAGAATACTGTTAACTTTTCAAGGCATAAATTTAATTAACTATTCAATTAATTAGAAATTAGCAAAACTTTTGTCTCTTTTACACTGTGAAGAACTATATCACTGTTTCTGAAATTTCTCTTCTATTTCAATGTGACTTTTGACAATGTTTTTATTAGGTTAAACCAATGATTTAACTCTACTTGAAACTTTCAAATCATTCGCTTAAATGAATTATGGTCTTTTCGTATTAATAATACAATTTGTTTTGAATTAAATTTGCAATGTTGATAAAATATAACAAATGCTAAAAACCTAAAGATATAATTAGTTATAGTGAATTTTAAAAATCGTTTGGTTCAATCGACATTTAATAAATAAAATAGTTAATTATTTATAGTGGATTTTAAAAATCGTTTGGTTCAATCGACATTTAATAAATAAAATAGTTAATTATTTATAGTGGATTTTAAAAATCGTTTGGTTTAACCGAGATTTTAATTAAAATTAAATCATAAAAGGATTTTGTATATTGTAATATTTTATACAAAAGTAATTATTGCATTAAAGTACTGTACACGAACGTATTTTGTATATAGTAGTTTGTATATACTGTATATATGGCTTCGTGTATATTGTTAAGTTCTGTAATCCCCCATCACCTCCGGTATACGCCTATATCAACTAGTAAGCAAATAAAAATGCGTTTTTAAAGATTTTTTTAATAAATTTATCAGTGATACCACTTTTATGCAAACCCATATTTAATATAAGATGGGCACTTTATTGATTATAGAAAATACAAATGATGGTAAATTCTTGACTTTAAAATTAGTATTATGCTGAAAAAAAATCTTTAATGCAAACAAAAATTATTTTCTTTTTCGAGTGTTCTTGTTTATGAAATAAGACACAGTTTACAAAAGTGTATATAGATATATATTTTTAAATTTGTGATAAAGGATATTTTGTGAAGAAATATCGATATAACTTTCAGAAAGATGTATGAAATCTGTTTTCAAGTAATAACCTATATCGATTATCGATACCTGATATATTGAATATTTCAAGCCTTGAACACGTCTGAAAACATAAAGAAACCAAGAATCAAGGCCAGAACATGCAAATTATATTTGAAGAGAAATATCGAATTTCATAATTTCCAAGTGAATTTTAAAGCGGAATGTAAAAAAAAAAAATGGCTATGATGTGTTATAAGATATTTCACTCCAAAATTTTATTGCTAAATAAATGCAGCTGTGTTGGATCCGAAGTTTATTAATTTGCATTTAAATATAGAATAAATTTCTATCATAACTTTTATTAAAAATATTATAATTGTATTGTTTCTTTATAAAATCTTTCGATAAAGAAGCATTGAATTTTAATAGCATTAAACTTTATTAGATATTTTGAAAATTGAAATCTACAAACGGTAAGAAATAACATTATTTATATATATATATATATATATTTATATATTTCATACCATATATTTCATTTTTTTACTATTCACACCTTATTTTTTAATTATGTTTATTTTTATATGTTAATATATGGTTACTAAATCACCTCACCTATTATGAAACTCCATAATTAATAAAATCTTCTTAAGAAGTTTGACGTTAACATTTTAATTGCATTTTTATTAAACATTAATCAAATTATTATCGTGCTTTTTCAATATTTTCAGAGCATATCATTGGGTAAAATTCATTTTTACATCAATTTAAATTTTAAAAAACTTCAGTTAAATTTTTTAGTGATGCTAACTTTGCTATTGAACACTTTTTCTATCTGGATGTACCTTTAAGCATATACTTAAGCATATTTTGGAATAATAATTTTCATCATTGTGACTACTGCTTTAGTAAGTGTACTTTCTGTAAATAATAAACATACACTGGTGTGCAAAACTTAAGCAACAGGTATGTTTTTTGCCATAACTTCACGAGAAATCATCTGAGAGACATGAAATTCAGAAATGAGATACAGCATTTTGTTCTGAAAGAATGAAGAAAGTATAGTTGCGCAGAAATGAATACAATGCATACAGTATGGAATCAAACAAAAAAAGGCTTTATTGAACTCATAGTATCGTTACACATGATTGTCTGTCCAAGAGGAAGAACAGCAAGCAGATGTTCTTTAGTATGGGATATGCCCTCCCCTTACTGCAATGGTTGCTTCGCACCGTCTCCCCATACTCAGCACCAGATTGTCCAACAGTTCTTGAGGTAAGAGTGCCCATTCCTCAATCAGCATCTGTTTAAGATGTCGGGTGTTCCCAGGAGGATGTAATCGTGCCGCAAGGCGTCTCCCCAAAGCATCCCACACATGTTCTATCGGGTTTAAATCAGGGGAGTACGCCGGCCAATCCATTCGAGTGATATCTTCACTTTCCAGGAGCTCTTCAACAGCATGAGTCCTCTGTGGCCGTGCATTGTCATCCATAAAAACGAAGTCTGATCCAATGGCACCTCGGAACAGACGCACATGGGGAAGGATCACCTCCTGACAATAGCGATCTCCAGTTACAGAACCTCTGTCGAAAATGTGGAGTTCAGTCCGCCCGTTCATCATTTTGCCTCCCCAGACGACAACTCCAGGACCACCGAAACGGTCTCTTTCCGTGATGTTACTGGGATGAAACCGTGTCCCGACCTCTCTCCAAATCAACTGGCGTTGGGAATCGCTTGTGGAACTAAAACGACTCTCATCTGTAAAGAGGACACGGCTCCATTGATGAGATGTCCAGTTTTTGTGCTCCCTGCACCACTCTAAACGGTGCTACCGGTGGGAAACTGTCAAAGGGATGCAGCGTTCAGGACGGCGGGCGAATAGGCCACCTTTGTGAAGGCGTCTGGACGCAGTAAAACGCGACACTTGTCGCCCCGTTGCTGCATACAGTTGCTGAGCAATGACGCTTGCTGACTGGTTTCGGGTTCTTTTCGCATGCAGGACGATATATCGGTCATCCACTGCAGTTGTTTTCCTGGGGCGGCCACCACCAATCTTTCTCACAGCTGTACCTGTGGTTTGGAAGGCTTTCCAAGCGCGCGAAACGACACTTTTGTTGATTCCGAACTCTTCAGCTACACTGGTCACACTACGCCCCTCCTCCAGCTTTCCGATCATTCTTCCACGTGTGAAATCGTCCAGGTGATTTCTGCTAGCCATATTTCACGAATTAACTAACGTGCACATGCAGCGAATGTCTTTAATTGCGTCTCCGTCCTTCCTTTTATTGTAGTGTTGAGCTGCGCGCGCCTTCCGCACGTGTTTTGCGTACGCTCACGTCGCCTGGGACGTTTTGTTCCTGATATTTGCATACGCATGACCTTTCTCTTGAATTACGTGTTCATTGTACTGATCGCAAGAACTCCTTTTCTGCAATTTCATGGCTATCTGCTTAAAATTTGCATTGTTGCTTAAGTTTTGCACACCAGTGTATATTTCTTGCTTATGTTATTGTCGTCCTCGTCATCTGACAGCGATTCATATTTATGAGGTACATTCCAAAATAACCCTAATGCTGCTTTAAGAAAGGAGCATTAATATAACTAAACCAAACTATCTGCTTATGTTTATATCAGTATATATTTTTAAATGCAATTTTCATAAATAAGATAAATGATGCCAAATTAAACATTAATTTACCTTAAAGCTTTGTGCTAAAAGTTTGAATCTCCTTTAACTTTTTTCTAATAAATTAAGCAAAATGTCTCTGAACATTGAAAATATTTGCACGTCCTTTTGTCTTTGAAACGAAAATCAAATAAGAACAAGAATTTTTTTTCGTATTTTATTATTTTTATAATCCCTATTTAACTGTGACTAATTCGCAGAGGGCCCGAATGAAACTAGTCAGAACAGTTTTATAGAAAATTTTAAACATATTTGCTAATAAATTTATTTGCCTAGTATTAACAGCATGCCATTGGTTAACAATAGCTATGAAAAAGCCTGTTACTGTTAAATATTTGCCATTTATTTTTTGCGATAAATCGCTCAGATGTTGTTAATATACAAGTACCCGAAATCCTAATATATATTTTGGACGTCTTCTCTTTCGGACCAGTTGAAATCAAAATTTAACTCAGAATTACAATTCTAGTCACGGAAACATAAACCAAATTTCATTTTAAATCATTGCGTTTGCATACTTGCTAAAGTCTGGACTGACAGACGGTCAACCTCTTGACTGAATCAGATTTAAGTTTAATACATATCAATATTTTTGATGTTAAACGTATGTACTAAATTTTCACATCTAGTTCTTTTAGTTTTGAAGTTATCGTTTAACTTATAATCGGAGAGAGAGACAGATAATTTTTTTATTATTGTAATTTTAATGGACGTAATATTAGAATAAATGCAAATAAATCAAATGAATTAAAGTTGTTGTTGTAGATAAGAAAAATATATAAAACAATTTTTTCATTGTTTTTATGGGATAATATAACCATAAATTCGTTATGTATATTCGCGAAAGGAAGCAAAAGGGCCATCCTATTTTATTTTAGTATATTCCATTTTACGATCCATTTATGGGCCTGGAAAATAAAGTGATGAGACGTTTCATAAATCGCTTAATAAATGAGTACCGAGAAACGATAATAAATACAGAAATAAAACGCAAAAAAAGAAAGAAAATAGTCCTCTTAATATTAAAATTAATATTTTGTTAAACAATAGAAAATTTTATTTTCATACAACAGAAATTATTTTTAAATTTAGGACTTTGAGAATGATGGTGATTCATATTAGGATAGTGTTTAGGGAAAAATATTGCAATGCTCTTGATAACTTTTTTGAACTTTTTTTTTGAAATTTTTTCACAGCAATACTTTGAAAAACGTTAAAGAGTAATTGATTATAACACAAAAATTATAAATTTAAAATGTCTTTAAAGTTTTATAAAGATAACAAAGGGCTTAAATATCTGAATATTAAGTAATGTAAAATATATATCCCCCAATATTACAGTAATAAAATAATTAAAATTTGTATTCCAGAGAAAAACAGAGGGTTTAAGTTTCTAAATATTGAATAATGTCAAATATTTTCCACTATTACAGTAATAAAATAACCAAAATTTATATTCCAGATATTTTTACCAGGAGAAAAGACTTATTCAAGACTTTAAAGAAAAAGGCGTTGTTTTAGAAAATCTAAAATTATTGCAATTTTTAATATGTGAACGATACCTTATGAACATTTTATTAACAAAATTTGTTAGTAGACGTTATTTCTTTTCAAATTGTACTTTTAGTTTTCTTGCACAAGGAATGAATGCAGAATAAAGCTGGAAGCATTACTGTTTTCCTTGCTTTAATTTACTTCTTTGTGCTAAGAATAAACTAAGAATTTGAACTAAAGAACTTTTTTCATTAGAGAAATTTGGAAAATTCAATGCAATTTTAAACACAATTACTTTTGGCCTTTAATATTTTCAACTCTAGCTGAATTTCTTATTTGCTTATATATTATTCAGGGGAGAAAAAGCTCTTTCTGCGGGCGCTTTAACTGCAGGTGAACTGCAGAAAACGCTCATTTTAAAGCAAAAATAGAATAAAGAACGTAGCGTATGAAAGTGTTGAAAGCTTTCAACTTATTTTCTTGCTGGAAATATTTTCTTCGTGACTTTTTTCAGAAAGTTTCTCCCTCGGTTATTTATTGCTTCGCTGAAAGGCAATCATCATATCATGCATTCAAATTTTATCTATAAATGTAAAATCTAAAATACGAAAAATATAGTTAGACTGAAAATAATATGTAAAAATAAAGAGTGAATTTTTCAATCGTAATTTTAAAAAATTTAATAAAATTTTAATAATAAATTTGTAAATATTTTTAACAGTTTCTAACATTTTAAAAGATGGAACTGTTGGAATTTTAGCTTTGTTTTATTTCAACATGGGATTATAATTTATACATGAAAAAGGCGATGATAAACTGACATCTGTTTATATCTAAGAGCTAAGTGACAAAAAGTTTTCCTTTCGATGATTTTAATATGACATTTTGACAGAGATTCATTCCTTTGACATTCGTAGACTTAGGAAAGAGAATATTAGGTATATTTTGAAGAATGTTAAAGTATTAAAAATTTTTATCCCTTGGTTCATATTGTGGGAATGATGAAGCTAGCAAATTTTTTAAGGTCATGTTAGAATTAATTAAATAAAAATGTGGGAAGTGGGTTAGGAAATATAATAACATTTTAGAATAAAGCAAACAAGATAGTTAAGAAAAAATTAGGAAATTATTTAAGATTTATATTAGATTGTAAGATATTATTTATATATAGATATAATTATTTATATATATAAGGTTAAATTTATATCTTGATTAATTTCCTACTTTCTATCTTAAATTAGCCCATGTTACTTTCTATTCTAATTTTTTTTTCTTATTTCCATATTTAAATCCCGCTTTTATATTTAATTGTTTCTAATGTGTACTCTAAAAAATTGTTGAATTTGGATATTCTACAGTCCAAAGCAAAGGGATAAAAATTCCTGGTGCAAACTGCCTTTTTATTAAAGATACATAAAATTTCCTTTCCTAAACCAACACGCACCAAAAGAAATTTCTATCAGAATCTCTTAGTAAAGGTTCAAAGGGAAAAATTTGCTCTTGCGCCGCAATGTAAACAGACGCGCATCTTTGCTTTGCCCCGTGTACATTTTATGTCCTCCAGTGGAAAAATAAATTGATGTTTATTCCAAAACTATCCTGGTGGTGAAGTCTTGGTTTGGAACCAGGAGGTTCCAGGTTCGGGATCCGATTTCATCGAAGAAAAGTCGTGTAAGATGGTCTGGTGCACGCTAAATCCGCCGAGCCTAAACGTCCTCCCAGTGGGGTGGGGTGGAGGCTTGAAGATGGGGTGTCAGCTCACATATCGTCATCTGACCGCGGTTGAAAATCAAGAGATCCGTCTCAAAATAGTCCTAATGATGCTTTAAAAAACGAGACGTTAATGTAAGTAAAGTAATATTTATCGGAATCAATTACCTCTTATTATATATGCATAAAATAAGAAGAATTTTGTATTTTATGCTAAAAAAACATGTATAATTATGAGTCTTATTTTTCTTTAACAGAATAGTACTAACATAACTACTTTTACTTAAGTTATTGTGTTTTGAAGCAGTCATGTTCATACCCATGCTAAAGCGCATTTTGCCAAAACATTCAATCAGCTTAGAAATTTCATTCAAAATTTGATAAATATCAACAATTGTGTTAATAAAACCAAAAGCTAGCTCGTTGTCTCTAAAGTATTATCCAACTAGTTCTTTGCCATTTTAAATTACTATATTCGCTTGCACATGGAACATAGATCCCGTTAACGGGTTTCATCCAAAGTTTGATTATGTAATTTTGTTCAACATACAACATGAGTACCATACATACATACTCAAGTTCAGTTGTGATTCTGAATCATTATTTCTATAGACAAACTGAATAAAACTTAATTTCTAATAAGGATTTTTAGGATTTGACCTTTTAGGCATATAGCTTCAAAATTCTATAAAATCTCGAAATCGAACATTTGTATGATTGCAATGTATTTTCCCCTTGTAAATTTGGTGCATAAGAAAGTAACAATTTTTTGAATATCTTTTTTTTTTTTTGAAAAGTCACTGTTATTAGTATACTGGTAAGCAGAATTTTTAAGCTACGATTTTTTTCTACTTCTTTTTGGTCATAAATTTATGATTTATCATTGTACAAATCCGCAACCAAATGCTAGGGCTGTCAGCTATTATAAATAATACATAAAGAAACTTACCTCAACATGAAATTTTCCAAAAAAAGGGAGCATTACTCATTCAGGTTGCCAAACACATTCTGTAATTTATTTATTTACTCCCATAATTAACTACTTGACAGTATAAAAAATTTGGAAGACGAAAATTTCAGATTTTAAACATGGGTTTAAAAAGTAAAATATTGAGACTAAGTACTCATTTTCTGAGGCTAGTCTTTTTTCTTAATCTTATTATTATAATTTTTTTCTTCTTTCTTTTAAGTAGCTGTGAGACTACATTAAGCTTTCATTAGCTGAGCTTTTCACAGCTTATCTTGCAAGATTTTTTTGTTTGGCGATAATTCCGCCATTTTTCTTTTCTCGCACCTTAAGCCTCTTTATAAAATCACGGTTTTTGAATCGTCCCTGAATAAATTAGTATAATTTATGACTAGAATAATTTATCATGTGTTTTCTAAACGCGGAAAAAAGGTGGTCATTATCTGAAAAACCCATAAAAATATTTTACGTCTTTGATAGAGGAAATCAATTTTTTTCTCGTATTTAAATTTTGTAAAGGTTAAAACAGTCAATGTGCACTTAAAAGGTTTGCATTTGCATTCTGGATAAATAATTTTCTTAATAATTAAACAACACTGAGAAATAGCGTTATTTAATTGTAGGATTTAAAGATAGCGTGTTTTATCAACACAAAATTTTACAATGCTGCAAAAAGTTTAACAATACATTGAAATTTTAATAGAAGTGGTGGTAGGGCGTTGGATTCGCATCCCTTGGGTTCTGAGTTCAAACCCCGCCGGCAGAAGGCTCTCCGTGTACATGGTGGCAGGTACACGCATAAATCTATCGTAGTCACAAAGTCCTCCGAGTCGAGACAATACCCCTGAGGATACTGGATCAGATGTGATCCAATACCCCCAGGTCTAAATAACGATCTATGGATGAGTGAATGAAGTCCGTCTCGTGAAAAGGGCTGTGACGCATGAGTAGCTAAAACGTAGTCTTGGCCCTAGATAACGCTACTGAAACAAGAGGCGCTAAAACTCGGCTTAAAATTGCTGACTTCGTCAGCGGGCCTGTCTATGACAAGTGCCATAAGCAACAACAACCCATAAGTAGCCAAAAACTTCAGATCGGAATATGCGGAAAACAAAACAGCAGATAAATATGCAAAAAAAAAAAAAAAAAAAAAAGGCTTCACAGAAAGACCAAAAAGATATTGTATTCCCAAAATCATTCCATATATTTATGAAGGATATTAGAAGAGAGAATACTATGTAGTAGCATGGCAGATGGATAATGTCGTGAAAAGGACGCATAACATATTAATCCATACCGAAATCAAACATTATAAAAAGAATATTTCACCTGATGATCGTGCAAATTATATCAAGACATGGAAGATTTCCTGAATACTTCTACGGACTCGGAAGCTTGCAAGACAACACATGCATATGTTAGAAAATAGGCTCGCTTCAGTACTACATAACAGAATGGGTAGAATTCAATGAAATTAGCGGAAGACTTATTATGGGTGGTGATAATTTTAACACAATATTACAATACTCTAAAGATTTAAAAATAGTAAAAAAAATAATGGAAAAGATTTCTATCCTTTTACCAACAGCTTGAAAATTCTTTGAACTTATGGTGGTCGAATTTTGTTTAAGCAAAAGTTGAGTAGTTAATGAGCATAACAGAAAGTCAAAATTATCCCTGTTTATACGGCTTAGTTCTGTGGTGACAGGGTGACTGACTGTAATTAAAAAAAAAACTTTTTAATTTCTGTCTAAAGCTTTTTAATTTCAAAATGACATATGAAGTGATTTGAATTATAAATCTATTAAATAATCAGTATATGATGTAAATTCCTTGAAAATAAAATAAAATAATTCAGTTAAAAAAAGTGAGTGTTAAAGGAGCAATTCAGCAGATTAAAGTATCATTCCCACCCCTCCCTTAAAGAAATTCACCTTCGCTTAGTCAACTCGAAGTGCTCTTAAAAAAATATATATTAAATAATAACCTTAAAAAATTTCATGTGAAAAACGTTTAGTAAGTCACCCAAGTATCTTTTTTTCAGAGAGTAACCTCTAACAAAAGAAAATAAATATTTATTAAGCACATGTTTTTTTTTCACCAATGCAACAAGAATCTTATCGGATTTGGTTAGTGGAGAATAATTTACGAAACGCTCTAAAAAAACCTCTATCCACACCTCCGTCTACTGCTCGCGAGGGATTTGCAAGCCGCTTTTCATTTGATGAAATAAAGGATTTGTCGGAAGAATAGCACCAATTCTTAATCTGCGCATGCGCAATAACAACGCTCATCCTTTACACTCAATGGTTCGTGAAAAGAGAGAAGGTACTGTAAATGCAGTACATTGCCTGAAACCTTTTTTAATTAACTACTTTTTATTTTAAATTCAATACTTTAAAACGTTTTCCAAACTAGGAAAATTTTCTGACGAACTTCAAATCGGAAAATAAATTAAAAATATGATTGATAATTATTGAAAAATTATAAAAGGATGAAACTTTTGAACATTTTCGAAATAAAGAAGAAAGCTATAGAATAATTTTGTAAATAAATACAAAAGTTTTATACCGATATGTGCATTGATAACAATTTTAAAATGTTTCATGATTTTTACATTTATTATTCAGCCACAGTTTAATAAACCTTTATAAAGAAGAGTAAAAAATGCAAGAAAAAGAATCAAAAACATTAATGTTGAAGTTTTATTTTAATTCAAAATAATTTAAATTAGTAATTTCTTAATTTATTTATAAAAACTTATTACATCAAGACTAAAATTACTAGACTTTACATTCACTAGTAACTACATTATTTAAAATTAATTAGAAAAGGTTCGATTTAAGTTATGCTGACAGATATCGCTGCAAGTTGTACGTTAAGTTTCAACACTTTTTACTGTTAAATCTGATAATCCGACATTAGATGGATCGACGAATAATGTGATTTTATTTCCTAAATGAAAATAAAAGAGTGTGGATTGATCTGATACTTCTTTTCAATGAACTAAACAAGAATCTGAGCTGTGTTGCTAATTATAAAAACATCTGACAGTAAACGAAAATTAACAGAATTAAAAGGCATTCTGAATTTTAGAAAGGCTTTCAAAGAAGATAAATGATTTGGCTTCTTGTGTATTAATTGATTGCCAAAAAATTCGACAAATATATCACATTTATTGTAACCAGCGATTCCTCTCTGAAAAAATAGAGACATGGTCATAATAACCTATTGACTATGTTCGCCTTTGGCAGGCGGTTAAGCTAAAAGATCGCCAGTGGCATGCCGTTAATGCACAAATGCCATATTTTGTTCAAGATACTCAATTTGTTTGAATTAGGAAATGATCAGAGTGTGATGCTAAAAAAATACACTGGATCAATAATATACATTTATGAATTTAATGGTTCCACTTTTGGGAAGATAAAAGAAACTAATTATATCGAATATTGGAATGACGTGGAAATGTTCTTGTCAATATTATCGGCTTAACCCTACCCCTCGTAAGTGGGAAAGGATAAGAAAATGTTAAATTTCTGCAGCAGGGGTGTAAATGGCCTAGGAATAAGAAAAATATTATTTTTTCCAAAAGTATTTTGTATTTTTTTCATGACAAAAAAGATTTTGGCACTTTGTCTTTATTTTCTCTGAATATAAGATTCACACATTCTCACTATTTTGATCGAAATTACAGTAGATGGCTAGAAGTCGGATTTTCGCGACTTTAAGTGATGTGACCGGGCAACCGGAAAAAAGACTTTTCGTCCATTGGTTATTGAGTATGTGATGAGGTTGCATGCCACTACTTTGCCCTTGGCACTGCCTGCTCCATGTTGATGGAAGAGCTTTTACGCTCTGAATAACTTGAATCCCAATTAATACATACAATTGTCTTCTTCCCCTGATAATCGTTCCAGAAATTCATACTACGAATTCTGCATCAAAAATTTTATATATTGTTTAAGTATCTCTTTATGTATCATAAATAATTTATTTAACAAATTTTATCTTTAACATCAAAAGCAAATAAGTTCAACTCAGTCGGAATTATTTTCTTACAATAACTGTAGTGAGACGCACATACTCTTATTGGAGTGCACAAAACGAACATGATTTCAGTAATGTAGAGGATGACGAGATTTTTTATAACTTCATTAAGAAATAGATGAAAATAATAGACAAGTTTTAGGATCAGTTATTTAATTGTTTTCGAAGTTCCACTATTGGCAATACAAAACAAACACGAGCATGAAAATACACGCGACATGGGACGGAAATACATGGGAAATATACCTTGATGTTAATAAGGTAACGCCATCTGTTGTATCAAAAGAGAAGGTAGTAAGTTATGTAACCGCTACAGTAGCAGTTTTTCGGGGAATGGTGAGTGTTAGTAAGCTTTGGAGGGGGAATTTTCTCATACTCAAAAAATTGATTATCTCTTTTCTTCAAAGCAGTTATTTCATATTTTAATTTTCTAATTTCCATTAGGTTTTAAAATAAATATAGTATTTCTTAATTTGAAGGAACTACACAGTAATGTTTGAAAGGAAATTGAAACCTGTTTTTATTGATTCTAATTGTATCGGCAAAACAAAGATATTGGTATCTCTTGACCTTTTTCGTGCTATTATCCACTACTTATTATGTGAGCGTAAAAAATTTAATTTATATTATATTCGAAAAAATCATATTTACCAATTTCTTAAAGATAAATTAAAATAATATTTTATTTTAAAATAGACAGTATAAATTAACTCAAATTATAAAATATAACTTTATAAAACTAGTTTTTATAAACCGTTACTTACTAATTTGCTAAAATGTAAATTTTTCAATTATTTTTATTTAAAACATTTTAATATTTTTATTCATTTAAATGAAAAATATTTAAAATATTTAATTATTTTAATCATTTTTTCATTTTTTTTTGAAATCCACTACCTATTATTGTAAATAGTATAGTTTATTGAAATCAATTTTCTCCTCGAATTCCGCTTATAATGAAATCGACGATTATATGGGGAAAAAATTCATTTAACTTATTAATGATGGAAAATTATATCCTGTAAATAATGTACTGTCATCTTGAACACATACCTGAACAAAATTTCATAACTCTAGAGCATCAGTGAAAAATATTTTTTTATAAAATGTCATGTTTAAAAAATGAAATAAATCGTACCTACCTCTACTAATAATAAAGATGAATGCACGTCTGTGTTGACGCTTTATAGAGTAGACCGTCTCATTTAGAGCTGCACAGTGAGTATCTATATATTTTGGAGGATGGGATACTTAAATCAATACGATCAAAATAAAATTTTCTATATTTTTAATAATCAAAAAGAAACAAAATTTAAAATATTTTTATTATAATGTCCCAAATTAATATAACACAAAAATCATCTTTACATCATTTTAAAATTCAAAAAAATTATCATTTTTTTACCGTATAATTTTGCTTAAGGTTTGAATTAATTTGAAAATATGCTTTAAGCATATTTAACAACAATATAGTCACAATAGAATATAGAAATATAATAATAATATATAGCAATGAAATCGTTTTCACCTTATAGTGAATATGAGAAAAGAATTAGTGAACTAAAGTTATTTTCTTTGTGATTAAAACTTTTTCATCCTGCCTTTTCATCTATAGGTGATGATTGAGAATGAAGATTTGATTTTTTCCGTGTTCAATAGGTTTCAACATATGCTTTTTATGAAATTTTTGAAATTTTGTTATTCGTAAATTGAATTTTAACTTCTAAATAGAATTGGTGAATAATTTTTACAGTTCGTTCCTTTTTTTTAAATATTATTTCTTTTTCCTGTGATATAACTAGATATATAGAAATAGAGGAAGAAAATTCGAAAAATATTGTCACGTAGATACTTTAGTATAGAACTTAATGACACACACAATAGGCAGAGCTAAACCAATTTATTAACTGAACTCAGAACTGAGAATACAGTAACTGACAAATCTTCTGCTTTTATATAAGCAGAGAAAGTTCCAGAATACTCTTCTGGAGACAGTAAGAAAAGTCCAGAACACTTGTCTGGTAAACTAAAGAAATGTCCAGTATCTTCTGGAACATGAAATAAAGGAAAACATAAAATCAAGGGATTAAGTATTTATATAAACCATTAATCTCAGTGTCTCTATCAGGATTCGAACCCAGGTCTCTTGATCACAAGACCAGTGCCATGACCATTTGGCCATGAAGATTCGACAGCCTTTCTTCAATGCGGCAATATGAACACGCACAATAACCATTATTACGTACAATAACCATTTACATTTTGAGACTGCTCCTATTTTATGAATTATTCACACATTAGAACATGATTTTAATATAAGAGATTGTTAAAGCGATTTAATCAACTTCTAATATATAGGAACCGACAACCAGGGAAATTAAATTTTATTTATACACTATTAAAAGTGTAATGAATTGGATTCCTTGCACAAAAAAGTGCCGAAAGGAAGCAAAAGTTGCTGATTGAAGGTCATTGTGATAAAATTGGTGCATTTGGGTCAGGAAACCCTAATGCTGTTTAATGAAAGAATATTATCTGTAAGTTTCATACTGTATTTCACTGATTCCTTATGTCCATTTTTCAGCATTCGAACTTTAATAAAATTTTGCATAATCCTTTTTCTGTTGTTTTTTTCTTGTACCTATTAATTAATTTTGCTTCTTAACAGAGCCCGAATCCCTCCTATTTGCGATTTTTGTTATTATTTGAAGGGCAGTTGAAAGGATTAATCTCCTCGTATATGTGGAATTATACAATACGTTTTCGCAATTTGACTTCATTATATTCATCATTTTAGATGTAGATGCCACCAAATAAAGCAAATTATTTTAAATAATCTTTCCGAAACAAATTTTTTTCCCATAAAATTCCAGAAAAGTCAGCTCTATGCCAGTTATTACAACCATATAAAATAGTTTATGAACGATATTTTTGTTGAGAGTCGGATTACGCAAAGAAAAGTGGCTAGAACTATGTGGAAGATTATTAAGAATGCCCATAGTTATGAATAAAACACAAGAAACCAACTGATTGACAAATATTTTGGGTACACAGAAAATAAACTTCGTACATATAAAAAGATTTGAATTCGTTTCTCCATGACTAAGTATGTGCGGAGATTATTACCAATGATTTACTCAATGCATTCAGCTGAGGCCTTCAATCACTGATGGCAGATAGAACGTTTTCGTTCACATTGTTTCCAGTCACTGATGACTGATAGTATACTTTTACTCATTTTGTGTCAGTCACTGGTGAAATTTTTAATTCAGAAAGCGTCAATCATTTATAGTATTTTCGCTCACGCTATATCCTTCCTATATCGATCGTTTATTTGATTCGATTATTACCGATATTATATTTTCGAATAGGCTGTATCAGTAAATGACAAATGAAAGTACAATTTTATTGAGACTATCAGTCACTGATGACTGATAGTACATTTTTGTTCATACTTTGCCAGTCATTAATGACTGGTAGTATACTTTCAAAACATACTTTCATTAGTTTTATTGAAATCCTATAATTTCCATTCACAGCATTATAAAACCAGTGGCCATGCTCTCTCCGAAACTGTACAAATTTGAAGATGACACATTGGATTTCATTTATTTAACATTTATTCATTTATAATTGAACATATGAATTATCCCATTTATATATAAGGGAAATACAGGCCAACAGACGGTTAACTCTTTGACCTCCAGATATTAAAATGACACAACAAATTTCATTTATAAAACCATTCCTGTTTTATGAATATAGTAACAGTTCGGTACTTTCTCGTTCATATGCACAAGAAAGCACAGAATTATCTTAAGGAATTTCATTAAAAAAATTCATATAGATCTGTTTTTGGTTACAAAATCTGTACAATCAGACAGCCATATTTCTTATGAATGAATTTCGTCCAAACTTTAGAACAATCTTGAAATATGGTTTTAAAACTATATATCAAATTTCATATGTCTACCTCAAAGCATTTTTAAATTATTGTGTTCACAGACACGCATTATTCTAAATATATGTTTTCTAAATCAGGAAGATCTAAAGCGCGATAAAATTTCGAAAAAAAAAACATTTTTTTTTTGAGAAATTTATTTTTTTCTCCTTATTTACTTCGTACAGAAGAAAGTAAAAATCAGATATCTCGGGCTAAACGAAAAGGCTGTTAAAATTGGCATGGCATTTATGAATCAGATTGCTTTCAAGCTTCACACGTCAGCCTGATTTACGAAACTTCTTAAACATATCGAGTGTGACAGAAATTGAAAATTCAATGAAGTTCTTCAATACTACGACATTCCCCTAAGAAAATTGAGTCTAGAAAAGTTAAAAATGGCTTTAAACTTTTACAATTCTGTCCCTATAATAAATTGAACTCGAAACCCGGAAAAGAATTTGAGAATCGATTGTTTGTCAAGAAACGTTCTCGAAACGCATAAACCTCGTACCGCTTGAGTGCACCCCCTTTCGCAACAGCTTGCTGCATCTGCCCTGAAAATCCGCTCGTAAAACCCTGTATGGAAAAGGAAATCAGAGAACTAGTTTCACAGAATAAGTTCTCCTCTGGTATCTAATTTAAACTTTTGCTTCATTAAATAACCCTACTCGAGTTTCTCAAAGTGCACCAGGCAAGTTGGCACTGCTATCTTCTATTGAGGCGACTGTATCGTAAAATCCTGTGCAACTTTTTCCTTCTCTGCTTAACGAACCGATTCAAATAAAGGTCTTAACAAATCTCCGGACCTGAGGCGGTCCGATCTGTAAACTTTACGGTACAGAATTTTTAAGTGTGCGCAGAATTATTTGCTTCACAAGTGAAGGAAGTGGGATGTTCTAGATATGACAGATAGAATATTTCTAAAAAATACCAAATTCACTGCCAAACTAATTTATATAAATTTGTTTGGCAGAAAAACACAAATTTCCATTGTAAATTTGTGTTTTAATTCGATTGTTTCATGAAATAATTTGCGTGTCTCTTTTACAATAGTGTGAATCTTCGGCAGATGCTTGATCATGTATTTTAAATTCTGTGGATCTTCCGTGAATATGGTGAATTATATCTTTCTTGGCCCAGATCTACCAATACAACTAGATGGTGGATAGTGTTGCCAAACTAATTTATGCAAATGTCAATATAAATTTATATTTGAATTTGAATGTTTAGTAAAATAATTTGCCTGCTTCGTTTGCAAAACTGTAAACTTTCTGTAGATCCTCGGATGAATTTTGAAAATTATGTACATTTTCTTTGAATTCAGCGAATAATAGCTTTATTGACCCAGATCTGCTACTGATATGACTTGATGGGGATAATGTTAAGAATATGCAATATTAATTCCTCAATATTGTAATATTGAGGACGATACATTTACAAATATTTTAAAGGCTGTGAGGTCACTAACCCACAGGCTTTGAGATGAATTTGCGACATGGCAATTAAGTTAACGATAAAAATGGAGATTCCAGAAAATACAAGAATAATGGCGACATCTTTATTAGGAGCTGATATTCGGAGATCTTTCCTTAAAATTATATACACTATTGAGAAAATATAAAAGACGATGCTGTCACAGTTGTCACACGAGGAATTAATTCTTTTTTCTGAAGTGATAATAGCAGTGCGAGCTTTTTAGATACAATCTCAGCATATTTGCGGTGTTTTTATCTTTTAATAACTGTGACAAGTGCTGTTGCGATCTTTTAACACATAATATCCATTTCTATAAAGCTACATTTGTATATGATTTTACAATGTTATTCTATGTTCTCAGCTTTCTCTTTGGAATAAAGCATCTTTATCAATTATCGAATTCGTTGATCTTCACTCGAGAATTTTCTGTAACAGAATAGTATTTTTTTGAAGAAGAAATTTTAAAAGATACATTACCGGTTTTGAGAAAAGAATTGAGATATCTGATTAAAGAATTGTTTGCCCAGTTGTCTATTTCTGTAAAGTATTTCCCAATTGGTCGAGAGCTAGCATATCAAATTATCTAATTTAAATTATTTTTATAAGTGATTTCGAATATTCCTTTCTTTCTCTTCTCTTTAAATATACTAAAAGACTTTTTTTACGATATTCCAAAAAGTTCTGATGATTATATAACTATCCCAATACCAGACATATCCCCCAACCTTGGAAAATCATTTCATTGACAATGGCCAGCTTGTATTGCTCTTTATAGATACAATTTTGAACAAGCTTTTATGAAGCTCCAGTCTATGAAGATGTAATTTGTGTTTTGTTCAATACTCTTTTTTGATATCTACCGATTCCGTTATAACAATGTTTATCTGCCATTGTTTAAAGTTTTTTCTAATAATCCAACTCATTATAACACTATTCAAATTATCCGAGAATTAATAAGCCAAGTAGACAGTCAGCATAAATAAAAACTCTATTATCTTGGAAAGAATGCTTTGCTACTTTGGCAGGAATACTTTGTTAGCTTGGTGAGAATTAAGTAACTCTCGAGATAGAAGTTCCAGAAGAAGTAAAAATGAAGTATCTCTATATTTTATGACTTTCATTACAAAACGACTCGCTGAGTGTTCCCAACAGATCTATTTGATGATATGGTCTTCATTTATTTTTGTTACTTTCTTTTTTTAATTATTTTTACACTATTTGAGATTATATATTGTTTTTTAATGTCCTAAGATATCACATTGTATAGGATATATTGGGAGATACATTATCATGTATTAAATTGTTTATAAATATCGTAATCTTCATAGAATAGATTATTATTTATAAATTAAGGTGTGCAAAATATTTTAAGACTGCTAACTGAATTTGCCATGCTGTATCTGTTTTTTGTTTTTTTTCTGTAGTAGAAACTTAATAGCTAAGGATTTTAACTACAACTTTTCGAATTTTTACTTAAAAAAATATTTAAAATAATTGAAATGTTTACATTTTATTTATCAATTTAAAACATTGTTGCACAAAAAACATTTTTAAGCCAAATTAAAATTTATAAATATTAAAATACGAAGAATGTAAGTAAGAATATTAAGAAGAGTTAATGGAATAAAATTATCGGATCATAGACCGAATGGATCTGTGGTTCGATGGTTCGAAAATATTGTAGATCATAGACCGAATCTCCTTCAATTTTTTAAAAAGCATCATTACAAATCAAAATGAATAATGACTTATCCAACCAATTCATAAAAGTCCCGTTGCTTTATTTCAGATTTATTTCTTCAAAAGAAACTAATTTTCAGAAGAATCGTTTTGCCGTTTCATTTATGGCCTTTACAAAAGATAATCAAAATATCCCCCCCCCACCTAAAAAAATAATTAAAAACCACCCGACTTATTATACTTCTTAAAAAGAGCTGAAAGAAAAACGAAAAATTTCTTTTTTTCTTTCAATGGATTTGTGAAATGTGTTCCTTGAAACAAACAATATCCATTTTTTTACTATAGTTAATTTGAAGAAATGAAACTTCTCAGTCCGTTTAAAAGAAGGAAGGAAAACCATATCACGAGTTAGAAAAGCAAGCCACTAGCGCTTCTTTGTTTTAAGGTACCACTGGGATTCCGTGAATGTGTATCAATTCTCATTTTTCGGTCCTCGAGTTTTTCTACGGGAATGGTTATGTGAAGGCAAATCTTCAGTTGGAGGCTTCCAGGTGCATTTGTTTTTCTATACAGGAAATGAAAGAAGTATTTCTGGATCTCATTGTTGCCGTGGCTAAAATAAACAAAATAAGTATCGAAAAAAATCTAAAAAGGATATAAAGATTTGTATTTTCTTTTATACGAATAGTCTTGTATCAGAGATATTTCATGCTAAAGGAAAAGCAATGTAATCATCAAAACGTAGTCAACTTTGAGATTTTGATGAATTTTGATCTCTTTCAGTTCGATTACCTCATTTTTCTTTTCTTTTAAAAGATGTATACAATGACAAAATATTATACCGTCGAAAAATTCGAACTCCAGATTAGAATTGTTCACTTTTTAGATTTCATTGAATTTAAAAAACAACAACATATTTTTAATATCATAAATATCTATCCATGAAGGCAAAAACTAAAACTAAACACCTTTGAGCTGGATGGATGAAATTTGGTATCAGAATTTAACATGGAATGTGTAGATTTTTATCAAATTTTGAGCAAATTTCATTTACATAAAGTGTGGATGTCCGAATACAAGTCGAAACTATAATTGCAAAGCTTAAAGATCTGGACAGAAAAATTTTAATAAGGCGTTTTATCATTTAAAGTATAGATCCGTATTAGTTCTTAAATATGCATTTTAATTTAAGTTTAATACTCTATCTGACTGTACTTCCGGGTGCATGAAAAAACAAACAATTCAAAAATGAAGGACTCTCCATATAAGATTATGATCCTTGCACAAGCCCACGAATGTAATGCATGACGTTGGTGAACAATAGTTACGAATTATAGATCTTTGGCATGAATCTGAAATTTTTAATGAATCTATATATTTTGAATACATTTTTAGCTGCCGATTGACACAAAATCTTGGTACAAAATTACACTTATTATCATAATATCACATATTGAACTTTATAGATATAAGTCATAACGCTTAGGAGTTATTGAGTTTATATGCATGCGAAAATACAGATCAAAAGTAGGTCAACGTTTTGACGGATTGAACTTAAAATTTTATAGTTATTTATATTTTAGATGTTAAACCTGTGTATCATATTTTATTCACCTAGCTTGTTTGTAGTTATCGAATTCATTTGTACTCGAACAGCCAGATAGCCAGATTTAATTCATGAGAATGTATTTCATTCAAAATTTGATAGATATATACAAATTTGGCGGCAGTTCCATCTGTCATGTTTCATCCATATAGCCTGAACGCATTTTTGCGTTTTTGTAGACAGAAAGACATACTGCCAAAAATGGGTTTTTCGAACTCTAGGAAGGTCTGAAACATAGAGAGTAATAAACACATCGAGTTCAAATTTCTTTGAAGATTGCGTATCTTGTTCTATACTTAGTATAAGAAAAGGCAAAAGTCGCATAGTAAAATAATCGTTCTACAAAACAAATCATTGAACCTTTAGTTACCGAATTTAAACTTTGTTACATTTTCAGTATTAAGTTTTTACTAATAAAGTTTTTCCAAAAATTTTATTAATCTATAAACTTCAAATTATAGATTAATCAATATTTTAACATTTTTCCTTAATGCTTTTGAAATATATGAAAACGTCAAATTTCTCTTTACACCTTCACAAAAACTATCCAGTGATAACAAACTATTTACACAAGACAAAAACTATCCAGTGATAATAATTTTATTTCGGTATAATAGTTTTTATCTAATCTTAATACACTTTTAATATTCTTCTTAATTAAAAATAAATTTTAAAATTCTTAATTTTAAATTAATATTTTTTATTGGTTTATTTATTTTATTCTTAGCCTTGCAACGATATAAAGTGAATTTTTGTGTACGCATTATTGATGTTATTGAGTTATTATTGAGTTAATTCCAAATTTTATCGATATGTAATTCAAAATAAATTATAAAAACAAAGAGAAGATAGATAGGTCAAACTTAGAAGATTATTCTTCTACTACTTTTCAGACATGAGATTCGAATTTCCATCAATTTTTATATCTTTAAAAGCTGTAATACGAAATATATTCCGACATCTCACCCATGTGTAAAATATTTGTCTCGAAAATGCATAACTTTAATATTGGTTATTCTACTACGCTAGCTAGTACTCTTATCTGTTTCAGAAGATGCATTCTTTATTTCAACATAATTTAAGCAATTGGATATTTCTCCAGTCTTATTTACTGAGATAGCCTTAAGTTTTGAGAATTTTCTTCGTATGTGTGCTAGAAATCGTTTTGCGTTATAATGCTGTCTTATTGTTAAGGCACAGACACGTAGAAAGGTTTCTTTTTCTTTATGTTTTAGACATTGTTCTCATTAAAGCCACCAGGCTGTTTTTGCAGACTATTTTTGGATGAAAAAGTCGATTTTTTTTTTTTACTTTAAACAACAGTAAACAGCAATAGCTAAATATTTAAAAATAAATCACATCTCGATAATTTTTTGAGGAGTCATGTGCAGTTAAAATTTGTAAGTAAAAATGCCACTCTCACTATTTGACATCTAAAACTCTATATCGTTTAATTGGCCAATCATTTAAAAATATTCATAATAATGTAATGTAATGCAATATAGTATAAACTGATGCATATTAAACACATTTTTTAAATTTTTTTATAAGAATGTAAAGAAGTATTTGTGACTTACAGCTAAATAAACGAGATAAATTTTAAAAAATTACAGTTAATAAAAGTTATAAATTAATAAAACTTA
>JAPMOR010050385.1:86230-101626 GCA_026543865.1 Argiope aurantia | reverse complement strand
ATATATATATATATATATATATATATATATACAGGGTGTTCAATTATGACATATTTTATAATATATCTTTTAGTTTATATACTGATTTCTAGCCTTTTTGACAATGCCAAGTAAAAGATATGCTATTTTAAAGTTGGAAAACGAACAGTATGAAGTCGTTCGTGTGCTTATTGAGTCTCTGCAAACAGTGTCTGATGCAATCTATCGTTTCAAAGAGCTTGACAATGATGGTCAAAGTCCAGGAAGTGAACTAAAATGCATGGTCAACTCTTTCAGTAGCCGTAACGTTATCAAAAAGGGAGTTCAATGAAATTCGAAGGTTTCCATGAGAAAGATTACTGGTGAACTGGAAATAGGGAACCGATCAGTGCAAAGAATAGCAAAATCAGAGCTTGGACTAGAGCCTTACAAGATCCAGAAATTTCATTTTCTCACTGTAGAAAACAAGCTCGTGCTGCTCTAAAGACGCCGAAAACTTTTGAAACGGGCCTCATTTAAGCACTGAGAAAGAATCCTTTTCATTAATGAGAAGCTCTTTACCGTCCAAAAGCTCGTAACTCCTAGAACTATAGGTTCTGGTCGGTAGACGTACCAAGAACCAAATAATTCAAAAAAATGTACCAGTGAGACATTCTAGAAGCTTTTATATTTCAGTGGGCCAAAAAGCACTCCGGCAATATAAAGTGGAAGTTTCAACAAGACTCTGCAAGGTTAAAAGGACAGAAGAGTGGCGGAAGGAACATTTTGTGGATGTGATATCATCTGGAGAATGGACACAAAACACGCCGATTCTCAATCCCATGATTAAAGTGTATGGTCCATTTTGGAGTCAAATGCTGGCTCTAAAGGACATAACAGTTTGAACTCTCTAAAGCAATAGCTTCTGTGGAAATGGGTTAGATTAAAGGAAGAAGACTTCTGGCTCATTGCAGAAAAATTTAAATAAGCGTTTGCTGCTCTGCATCACTGAAAAAGCCGACCACCTTGAAACCAATTAAATTTATTTATCAGTAAATGTCTAATCTTATTATTATTTGTTATATCAAGTCATATTAAAATCTGTTTGTTGATGTAAACTGTATGAAATCTCTCCCCAATAAAATATTTTACTTAATTTTTTCACAAATAATCATTTTTTCATGTTACAACACGTATTCATTTTAAAATGTATTTTTTAATCATAATTTCCCTACCCATTACTGTTTAAAAATGGTTAAAGTAACAAAAAAATTAGAATGCCTTAGAGGAATTAAAGAATACTTGGAACTTTTTACATAAAGCCTATTAATTGTTAATAAATACTATATTTAATGCAAAGGCAAAAATACAAATATCAATGCAATTTTATATGTTATCATCTATGGCGTATTTTTAATATACAAATAGCTTTAAATTGATAGTTGGAAAATTAAAAGGAATCATTTTTAATGGATCGCTTTATGCGAGAAACGAAGATTGTTTGATCGACAGAACACTCGAATTCATTTGCGTTTTAAATCAATAGCAACAAAGAGCAACATTTCTGCATAAGCCTTTTATGCAACAATTTAATCCATTTCAACTCGCAGCACGTAAACAGCCGTTTTAGGGAGGAATTCAAAGGTAAGAGCACAGCGTTGAAACGACTGTTGTTAATTAGACGGGAAATATCTCATTACGAATCATCCAATGGAAGGGTATGACCACCCTTTCAAAGGAAATTTCTCTAGAACTTGAAATGGGGAGGTTAAATTGTATTTGAAATTACCATTATGAGTTTATGTTAGTAACTATAAAAGGATAAATGCAGTTTTATGATTAGTATTAAAAAATTGGCAAATTTTGAACGAAAATTTATTTTCGGGGTTTAGTAATATTTAAACCGAATATTTATTTTTGAATATTTTTAGGGGATTCTTGTTTTTCTATAGAACAAATAAAACATAAAGACTTTATGTTTTATTTGTTATTCAAATAAACAAATTTTATTTGTTTATTTCAATTTTCAATTTCTCATATACGAAATATACAAAGAGAAAAAACTGCAATCATCAAAAAAAAAAAAGTGAACTTGAGATTTGGATGAATATTTATATTTCAGATTTCTGTGAGTGTGTAACCTTTTGGAATTATTTATGTTTGTCTATCTGGGTATACGTTAATTCAAATACACTTTCAGCAAGGCAGATGAAATTTTTTATTTCATCTTTAAACCAAATTTGGAGAATGTTACCAAATTGTGGACGAAATTGAAGGAGTTTGTTACTTACTGAAAGTGAATGCCATAATTACAAGATATAAAATGTTAAATAAATAACATTTTGTACATAGATATAACAGTTTAGCAATTGAAAATTTTGATCAAAATTTAATTTGTTATGTGTTGTTATTGATTAAAATTGTAAATCCGAGTCAAATTTTGTTTCAATCCGTCGGGAAAAAAGCATATTCATCCAAAATTCATATTCATGTGATTTTATTTACTGAAACTGTAAGATGTATTCATGCATGATACATATTCTTTAATATACTAGGAAGGACAGAATTTTCATATATGGAGCTCTGAAAATAAAAATGTGTGCACTTATGGCGTTCATGCCAAGGGCCTCAATTTGATGTTTTGGAAGGTGGATAACACCATCATGAGAACAATACACGGAAAGAAGATTCCCGCCTGTTTATTTATACGAGATTTATTATTTATTGCAAGAAGTCTTTTTAAAAGGAAGTAAATGAAATTACTTTGCACTCATTTACTTTATTTCACTTACTTTGTAAATGAAGGAAAATTGCAGTTAAATGTTCAAATTAATATATGCCAACAATCATCCATTTTCTTCCCTTATTTGACAGATATTAATCTGAACAGATATATTCAATTTAGATTCATTCAATTGTAAATAATTTTAATTTCTATATTTCGGATACAAGAAGTTTGACAAAAGTGCAGGGTGTTATTAAAAATTTAAAAAAAAAACAAAATGAGAGGAAAAAAATAGAATATTTCTCGCCGCATATAACTTTGAATATATATATAAATTTTAGATGCATTTAATTGACAATATTTCATTTTCTGTAATTTTGATACAAGAAATTTAAAAAAGTAAAGTGCAAATCGTTTATAAAAAGCATAAGTGATAGTGTAAAAAGTGATAAGTGATAGTGTCTTTTCGTAGCTGTCGATGAATACTTGCATAAATATTTTGTTGGATTTCACAGAGTGAATAAATGAATTTTCGCAGTTATTTTATTTTTCTTATTTTAAAATCTGTAAAAAGAAATTTTTGGGGTTTATTTCTGTTGAACAAAAATGATTAGATTAATGATTATTTTTAATACCTTATTTCAAAATTGTATTCCAAATATGTATGCATTTTCTGTTTAGTTCTTTTTCTCTTAAACTAGCTGGACGATTATCTGAGAATTAATAAGCCAAGTAGACAGTCAGTAAAAATAAAAACTCTATTATCTTGGCAAGAATACTTTCTTACTTTGGCGGGAATACATTGTTAGCTTGGCGAGAATTAAGTAACTCTCCAGATAGAGGTTCCAAAAGAAGTAAAAATGAAGTATCTCCATATTATATGACTTTCATTACAAAACGACTCGCTGAGTGTACCCAACAGACCTATTTGATGATATGGTCTGCACTTATTTTCGTTCCTTTATTTTTTTTCATTATTTTTTCACCATGAATCATATATGAATACTACAGTAAATCATAATTGTTAACTATTACCAATTATTTCTTCAAAAGTCGATAAAATAATATTACAAATGCTAATTTCTTAAACACTATTATTTAATTTGATTTGTTTCATATTTATGAAGAAAGAATTTTATTATGATGTGTTTTCGAATTTCGTACACCGGATAACCGTGCCCTAGATAATTTGATTTAATCAATCTAAATAACTATTAACTAGAACTATTTTCATATTTTCCGGATAAAGTTATCAGCTAATCAATAATTTTAATTAAGTTTGGCTAAAACGATTTGCGTTACTTGATTAAAATTTGAGGAGAAAAAAAAATGGTTTGAAATTACTACAATAACTTCTTTTCTACGAGAAACTTTTAATAACTGTAAAATTCTATACCTAATCGTGATCTTCTGTATTGACAAACATCAAGAGATTCTGGAGATAATACTTTTTAAAAAAATTAATGAAATTGAATAAACATTGAATTTTCCAATTAAATATGCCGAAAGAAATTAGTCAAGCAGCCATTTATAAAGAAAAGGAAAGAACATTATGTACATACACAAAAAAAAAAACATTTTTTCCGTACTTTTTTATTAAATGTATTAAATCTTTTTTTGTGTACTTTCAGTAAAATAGGGTATATAATTAAGAAGTTTATAATATTTTACTTTTTTAAATTTTAGCTTGAAGGAAAAAAGAAAAAAAAATAGCAAAATATATAAATTTTATTGTTTTTCTTTTAATTGACTGTCTTGAACTGTATTTTTGACATAAATACAGCTGCTTAAAATCTGATACCCTGGACCTTAAATTTGATATCTTAAGTTGTTTCATATTAATTATTAATAAAATTTTTTTGCTGTCACGACTTTTATTATATACCTATTCTCTCCCACCGGGATGGGTACCACAGAAATGAGGATGAGATGTTTCCAGCATAGTGTTTGGTTCTTGCCACACTAGTGGATACAGAAATGGTAGGAACCGACTACCTACTATCGATGGCGGGACGTATTTCCCATGCGAAAGGTTGTACTGTGGCCGGTGAGGGCCCTTAGGATTCAATCACAGTTCCAGTCTGTGTTGCAGTCTCGGCGGTTCGGTCAATCAGAATTTTCTGAGTAGACGGTTCGGAGTAGCCGGTTAAGGTTATATGCCATGTTCTTTCTAAAACACAAATTACATTTACGACAGATCTTATTATGGTGTTTGGTTCTTCCCCCCTAATGGGTATAGAAATGATAGGGATCGGCTACACCCTATTGATGGAGGGACTTACTTCCCATGGGAAGGGTTGTACTGTGTCTGGTGAAGGCCCTTAGGAATCGATCTAGCCAGTGTTGCTGTCGCAGCGGTGAGCAGAAATTCGGAATAGCCGATTAAGGTTATATAACATGTTCTTTCTTAAAATTTTTGTTTCTTATCATTTTCTTTTTAATCGATTAATTTTGTCAGTCTATATTTTTTGATAGATCATTACAAATATTTTGAAGCCTTGAATTAAACTTTTTCACCAATTCCTCCCTAGATGGCGCCATGTATAAATAATAAAAATATAATTCAATCAATCCACTCCCTGGTAGTAAAGTTCTGAATTCATAAAAAAAATGTACAAACTTTAAACATACAGGAATGTAATTAAGTTCAAAATCATGTTATGTCAGAAAGATGGTGAAATATAAGCTATAATATTCCTTCTACACGGAAACGAAGTTAAATTAAATAAAATTGTTTAAAACACTTTCCTTTGTTCCCCAAGAATGTCCCTTAATAATAAGTCTATTGTGTAATAAATATTATTAGACATCTTCTTGTACTTGAAGTATTTTTTATGATTCATTTTATGAATATTTGGAGGTAATGAGTATTTGGAGTATGGAGTATTGAGGTTATGAGTATTTGGAGGTAAAACATTTCTACACACATTAAAAAATCCCACTAGCGAAAATTCTATAAGGTGCTTTACTATACTTTTCTTTATTAAAACGCGTATATATAGCTCATCTATTCATATATGTGTATGACATCCTTTTCGAAGGTTTTCCTTCAACAAACCGCTACGCTTTATATATCTATACCCATTAAAAATTCTCAGAAATTTATCTTCCCTGCAACAATAAAAATCAGCTGAACATATATCCAGCAAAAGATAAGGAAAAGGTCTATCTTTAATGCTTTGCATAATGTATAAATACGTCCAGCTGAATAAATTCTGCAGCAAATATTTAATTACATTTATGCTTAGAGATACTAATTATGCATCCCACGTATGGATTATTTTTGGGGTTCGTCTCTTGGATCGTTTGTATTAAAGTTGCTTATCGCTCTTATCCAGAAGGTTGGTATTTCTTTTAATGGTACTGCGTACGAGTATACGACATGTAAATAAATACAAAAATAAAATTGTTGTATCTAAAAATAATATTTTCTAAATCCTACTTGTGATGTTGATTTTCTTTTCCCCGCCTATTTAGGGAAAGATGAAGTTAAATTTAGGAACGTTTGATTTAAATAGTTGGCCATGCACTTTTTAACTTATGCATTTGCTATTACCACGTTTTCTTAATCGAAATTTGAATGCTATGTTTAGTTTTTTTTTTCGTTCTATGAATAAGTTTATTTATAAAAAAAAAATTCTAATGTTAGTAGTGAGAGCAAATAAAATTTAGAAAGAACTGAACAATAAAAACAAGTAGGAATAAGTTCTGCAATTTTCTTTTCATATTGATAAAAATACTTTGGAGAGGAACAGTTACCAACTTTAAGCAAAATTTTATTCTTTGGATTTTGTTTTGTAAAAAAAATACATAGGACACTAACACTCTCAGTAGCGTAGCGATCAGTAGAGAAAGGAACTAGAAAAAAGCCTGG
The DNA here is from genome assembly GCA_026543865.1 of Argiope aurantia. Taxonomy (NCBI): domain Eukaryota; kingdom Metazoa; phylum Arthropoda; class Arachnida; order Araneae; family Araneidae; genus Argiope; species Argiope aurantia. The sequence goes on along the minus strand of JAPMOR010050385.1, from coordinate 95,069 downwards.
GACCTTTCAAGTGTGTTATAACCAGTTTTCGTGGAAGGCTAGGCAGCTTTCTAGCTTTGACAAACTAGGCAGCTTTCTAGAACGAAAAGGCAGGCTAACTAAATTATTGCTTTTTACTTAGCTGTGAAATAACCTAGCTAACAAATAAACCTAGTTTACAAGTTTAATACAATACAAATTTTTTACTTAGATAACAAATACAATTTATCTAAATTGTAAAATATTAGGATAATATTTTTTTAAAATATGTCTATTTTTTATCCATTTTGTTATCTTCATATAGATATTACAATATTTAAAAATATTTAGAATCTGCTTTTTGTATATAAACATTGTTGTAGAGAACATGATTGTTAATAAATGAATAAAAATATAAGCACTTTAAAAAATTATTAAAATAAAAAATATTTCATCTAAAATAAATTATTAATGTAATATTAAATCATCAATGATACTGAAAAACGAAATCAAACTGACCAGTTTTTAGATTTAGTTTGGTTCAGTTATGTTAAAGTCCCGTTTGAGAGCAAAGCTAAAGCGATTTTAGGACGGACCTCGCAATTTTGAACCGCGTTCAGATCATGAGGACGATGCCTAAACTGGCACGCCCCACGCTCAAAGCTTTCACACCACATCAGCAGGAGGACGTTTGGACTCGACGGATTTAACGGGCACCAAACCCGCTTACTTTAGTGTAATAGGGACTCAAACCTGAAACTCCCCAGTTCCAAAGCCGAGACCTTACCACCAGGCCATCGCGTCTGCAACCAACTTTAAAAGAGGGTTTTACAGTATGCACTTTCTGCGCAAAACTTCTGATTCCGACAAGCACACACCTTATCTATAATTTTATTTTAGAAGAGATGCCAGCAAATTTCAATATATTAGCAGTTATTCAATATATTGAGTTATGAATATCCTGGTATGAGCTTCATGAGTCATCATATTTCAAGTTATTAACATTATGAGCAAAATGAGCATTAATGTTAGTTTTCTCTTTTCGCAACTGGGTTATTATTCTGAAACTCTAGGTTCAGCCAGTAAGAAGAAAGGCTTAATATTTCACCAAGACAGAAAGAAAGCAAAAAAAGGATGAAACTTCAAGCCGATAGCAAGGATACGACAGGAAGTGTAGAAGAAATTATTTCCATTAAATTCACTAAAAGAAAAACAAAAAGAAAGAAAACACTATTATAAGGAATGTTAAACTTTCTCATAAACTTACTTAAATCTCAGTCAACGGAAACTTAATTGGTCGTGATAACTTAAATATAGACAGAGCTAGGATATAAATATATATATATATATTATTTTGATTTAAATTAGTTTACCCAGAATACAAAATCGTTTTGTGAAAAATCCGAGGCAATAAAATAAAAAGGAGATGTTTAAACCTAATGATTTAATGGAATCAACCCTGGAAGTTGGATAAAATCCGTAGGAGAAACTTTGGTGTAAACTTCGAACAAGCGAGTTTTAAAGTTAAGAGTTAATTTTTTCTATGCAAATAGTCATTATTTACTCGATATAATATTATAAACCCTTTGCCAAATGTAGTGTAATCACGCATGTGAAGGCACGGGTCAGAGACATTAATTCTAAAAATATCCTTTTCGAATTCAAGAAATTCTGAAACATCGAGATTCATTAAATTCTTTTCATCAGAATCTTTCATCCATATTTTTATATAATGTTTCATATAAAGCTATAAAATTGTTACAATAATTAACTAGTGTGAGTGGTCTCCCCAAAACTTTCTCTCATATTCTCTAATAAAGGTGTTATCTTTATTACCCACACTTTATCTTTATTTTCATTATTATCCCGCACCATGAAAAAAATTCAATGACATTGGTTAAAGCAGAGAACACGTTTTATGACGGTGATATACAATATTTAGGAAGTGTTAACCTTTTGTAGCTGAATTTATCATCTGAGCCTTGGAGAGAGTTTCTCTGACAAGAGGTTAAAAGTATCCGAAAATCGAATTCGCGTTTCTGAAGTGTTCTTCAGAAACCAAAAGATTGAAAAGAGATTTAAAACTAAAACTATATTTGTAATGACAAAATCCCATATCAAATATAATATAGTTAAGTTATTGCGTTTTTGAATTAATTGGATTGATCCAATACTTGCGTTCAATCCTTGATGGATTTGATTCAAAATTTGATTGATATCAACATTACAATTGCATTAAAACATTACATTGAATCTGTATACCGAATTTTATTCATCTAGCTGTCTTCATTTTGTAGTTATTGTGTTAACTTATATTCGATCAGCCAGACAGGCAAACTGAATATTTTGCTTAAAAACATGATAGAAATTTACCAATAGGTGTAAAAAATACATATATGAAATTTCATTCATTTATTTCAAGTTTTTTTGTTATTGTTGTCTTTGTTATAGACAGACAGGAACTTTCCAAAAATGTACCTATCGAACTCGGGAAGATTTAAAACGCTGAGTTCGAACAACGAATTTTTTGACAATTACAATATTTCATCTATACTTCGTATATGAGAAAGTAAAAATATCAAAATATTGCTTGCAAGAACGACAACATGTAATCTAAATCTGAAAGGAAATATCCAATTAAAATTATGAAAAACATTCTTCCTTAATGAGGATCTACAATTCATAAAGGAACTGGTTGCTTTGTAACTTTTATTCTCTATACCAATCTATAAACAATACCATATTAAATAGAGTGTTTAATTAGAGAAATTGGCGCTCTAAGTAGAGGGTTAATGATCTTTTAATTATTGCTAATGAAGACATTTAAGTACATATAATTTTTGCAGTTTGAATGTTACGTTAAGATTATGAGAGACGATCAATGAAATTTTTGTTTCATTGCTCTCCAAAGCGTGTACATTTCTTCGCTTCTAATTCTTCAACCTTTTTTAAACGGAAGAATCCGTTCAAATGGCGATATACCCACGCCATCGTAATGAAATAATTTCCTCCCGGAGCCTTTCTGGTGGAATTTTCGAAAACTCCTGCCGCTCAATAAAGCAGCGATGAAAGATCGACCGATTATTAAATTCGGTCTGCCAGAAGCGCTAGCCTTTTTTTTCATTATATTTATTTATTTATTTTGGAATTATCTGTGTTAGGAAGTTAAAAACTGAGGCTGAACTTTTGGGAAAATTTTCTCGTCCGTGTTTCGTGTTTCGCTGATCGAGTACAGAATGTTATTGTGATAGCAGACAAAAATAATTCTTTTTTTGTTTTTCTGCTATTAATATTCTATTTTTAAACGTTTATTGGAGCAAAGAATTTAATATCGTTATTTTAATAAATAACGAACTCTGATTTCATATCAATTTATATTAGAATGTTTCTGTTTTCTTAGAAATATAGTAAAAGGAGCAGCAATTGTTTTAAAACTTTATAATAAATTTGTTTTCCTCTTTTGATTAAAATTATTACAGCATATGAAGAAATCGCTATCCATATATTTCCCATCTTCCTATTTATGCCTTTATTTATTTTATTTTTTTTGTAAATTATAAACAGTTATGAAATTTTATATATATATATATACACATTAGATCTAAATATAATAAATATTTTTAAACCAATCTTTTAAAGGAATATTCCAGTATGTGTCTTTTTCTGATATTTTATATCTATAATGATTTACAAGTACATTCTGGACAAATTTGTATGTTGTTTTGTAATTTTGTTGAAAAATTAATTTTCAGAAAGTACTCTTCCACTTGTGTGCTGAATCTTCTTAATTTCTGTATATTCTGAGATAAAACGAATTTTTATCCATTTAAATGTAACTGTCATTTGAAATGAATTCAGAGATTCGTTTTTGTATATTAGATCTCTTATTATGATTTTAATTTTTTTTCAAAAATGTAGCTTTTTAATGATAGGCAAGTTTGAGTGAAAATTGAGTTTTCTACATTTAAATGAAATTGACATTTAAAATGAATTCGAAGCTTTATTTTTTTATACTAAAATTCTTATTATGATTTTATTTTATTCAAGATTTGCATCTTTGCATCTATGCATCTTTCAATATACATGAAAACAAATCAACTGAAACTCTCCATGGAACAAATGTTTTTATATAAACTACCAACCAAATTTAATATGAAATTATTTTATGGAAAGCACATACTGAGAAAGAATTTTTTTTCGATTTTTAATTAAATTTTTAATTTATAATTAATCAAAAGTTTAAGTTTCTACCTCAAGGATTTGGAAAAATACTATTCAGCGAAAGTTAATTTACATCCCTTTAAAATTAAAAAACATAAGGCTTTTGAGGAAAATTCGAGTAATGTTATTGGAAAAGAAACTTTTCTTATTTTAACACTTTTTTTCAAAATATTTTCAACTATATTTTACAACGACACTTTTCATAGTTTTAATATTTATTATACTTATACTGTTAACCGTTATGAAGATTTGCAAAAATATTTCTTTAGGTGTTGAGTATGTTATCATTTGCATTTAATTAAAAGTAAATTTTGAAACATTTTTTATTCGTATGCTTTTTTTAAAATAGTGATCAAACATTGAAAATCATTATTTATTTTTAAAAAAAAATAAAGTTTCGATGAATTCTTCTTTGTCGCCGAATAATTGATATTTCACAAAATGTTTGAACGGCTTTTAGCTAAAATTGCAACGTTGAACAATTTTACATCTGAGCAAATTACTCCTTAATCGTGTTAGATAACTTAGAACAGTGCTAAAACACATCAAAATTATTATTATTTGCAATTAATTCTACTACCATGTCCCATTTAGAAAATCAGATTAAAGCACCATTGAAATACAGCCAAGAAACTTAACTCTTTTATTTTGACGCTATGTGTGTGCTTTTAGAAATTCAACTATGTCGAGACCAATATGATCAATTTATTGGTATTAATCTCCTGCTGATTTCGACAAAAAGAAACATCACTGGCATTGATCGCACTATCTGGGCACAATTCCGTCGAAGCAACTGTTATTATTTGAAAGCATCATATAGGCGCAATGTATCGTATTATAACCAAGATAACATCGTCGTCCAAAATGATTTATTGGAGGGCTTTTAATTATAAATATCCATATGATATACGGTGTATTAAATAGAAGCCGACACGAAGATCCAAGAGAGATTTTCGATTTGTCGCATTTTGTACCATTTAATGCTACAAGAACACTGTTTGAAATCTATCCGCTCACTAACTCAAAGAGAGATTTGGAATATGGCAGAAACTTGCGGCACCATGAATCCTTCATGAATTGAAGGATTTGGAACAAAGCTCCTATTAAAACATGAGCAATGGCTAAAAAATTATTATTCAAGGTAATATGCTAAGAAATATTTACTTTAAGTATACACATATTCATTCAATGAATCGGTGATTTTCAAAAATAAATGTCGCCACTAACTAAAGTTACTAATGTATATACTCAATATAACACTTCACGGTCTAGATTTTTTGCCCTAGTTCTGTGAGGTATAGTTACAAAAGGAGAAATATTCTCTAAAAGAACTCAGTTGAGTTAGTGGCAATTCATATCATGAAGCAGTTCATGTCAATAGAAATTTCTTGTGAATATATAAGCAGATATCCTTTTTTTATTGATTAATACTTTTCTATTAATTACTAGTTAGTGGAAATATTTGATGCATAATGGGTCTCCGGTATATTTTATAACCATAATACTTTATGCATTATAACATTTTCTATAAAAAAAAACTCACTCGTGTTAAAGGCAGTTCTCAGATCATTAGGCAATTTACATCAATTAAGGTTTCTAGTGAACATATGAGCAGATATCCTTTTCTATTGGTTAATACTTTAATTACTAATTGGTGGCAATGTTTTGTGCATTATGGGGCTTCGGTACATTTTGTCACCGCAATCTTTTATGCATTTTAATATTTTCTGTAAAAAAAAAATTCACTCGCACTAAAGGCAGTTCTCATGTCACTAGGCAATTCACACCAATAGAGATTTCAAGTGAACATTTAAAGAAATATCCTTGGCTATTACTTAGCTTGGTTAATACTTTTCGGTTAGTGACAATGGTTTATACTTTATGGAATTCCGATGTATTTCGTCACCACAAGCTTTTACGCATTTTGAAATTTTCCATAAGAGAAATAATTTTATCTAAAGGCATTTGCCTTTTCATTAGGAAATCCACATCTATAGAAATTTCTAGTGAACATCTTCTCAGATATTCTTGGTGATTGATTAATTACTGCCTACTGGCAATGGTTCACATATTATGGAGATTCAATGCATTTTATCATCACAATCATTCATGCATAAATAAGCACTCACTTATTATTGGTTTTATCACCAACATATAGCACTTCCTAATGCCACATAGCTCAAAAGATAGATTGTGAGTAATAGCCCTGGTACTTAATATTCATGCTAACCGAACACATGTCCACTGTTTGCCCAAAATGCGAAATTCAATTTTCCAAAACTCTTGAAATAAGCAAGACGCCTTTCATGATTATTTCACAACGCATAAATCCGACGTCTCGTGCCAAAATCTGCTACAGTAAGGAAACTTGACCGAATTGGTTCGGTGTGGAGAGGAAAGGTGAATATTCAAACTCTAACTGATTTATATCGCTCAATTACCTTCATCTCATTTGAAATATATATTATGAAAGTTAATGAGGCCGAAAGTGCTTGAAATGCGTGTTGGAGAAGATCTTTTAGTGTGTTCTAGAGAGGAGTTCATTTATTTAAATAAGAGTACATTGCACAGAAATCTCCATTTAGAGATAGTTACAAACATCAAAGACGCAGAAAAAAATACTACAGCAAATAAATCAAAAAGTCATAAAAGAAATTAAAGGCAAAAAGAGTCAGCTAAAGAGTTACTCATAAAAGATATAGTCATAAAATTATGCAAACGAAAATGTAATTGAAAATTTAATTAAAACACGCAATGATCATTATATAAAAAGAACATTTCTAAAAGTAAAAAAAAATCAAACACTCACACTTCCGAATCTCTTTAAAAATAACAGAAGTTTGAAGGTCCAAAGAACAAATTACCCCAAAGTATTAAAGTTTTTAAAGCGCATATATGCTTAAAAATGAAAACATACTGTCAAAAATATACCAATTCACACAAAATCACAAAATAAAATCGGGCTTGTGGCTAGACTAAAAATGGAAAATAAAACACATCAAATAAAATAAAATCATTCATTCAAAAGTTGCAAACATTTCGACTTCATGGAGTCAAAAGATGTATTAAAAATCCCAAATGTAATACATATTTTATTAAAAATTTTCTAAAATTTATCTAAAGGAAACAGGTTAATTGGAATGAATCCAAAAAATCGAAGTTGTTGAAGTGAAGGTGTCGTAGAATTTTCGTAAATTTTTGTCTTAGTGATTGGATTAAAACGATATTAGGGTATACTGTTAACGTTCAATTGGCATGAAAAGGAGAGTTAATGAGCTGCAGACTTGGTTGCCCTAGATAAATGAAATCAACAATCATTGAAACGAACAAAACAGAAACGATATCGGAGATCTAGTCTTGACCAGACTTTTACTCACCGTTGAGAATTAGGTTCCTAAGTGATATTTTGAGCTTATATTTGTTGATCTGATGATTTTGTATACTCTCTTATACATTCTTCAAATATTATTTTGGATATCTAATTTTTAGTTCTTTTTCAAACTCTTTATAAGTCTTATTCTTTGTTCGATTATAAATATTGTTTGCCTTGATGGATAGTTTCAATAGCCTTGGTTAAATTAAATAATTTGTATGAATCCTCTATAAAGATCAAATAGAACAAAACTGCATCAATGGAAATCTCATTTGATTTATAAGCTACACATCAAGCATTAAAATATCTTTAATTTATTCACTGATATCGAATGTTTTCCAGTATTTTTCTGTGCCTTATTGAATAAATACAATAAATGAATAAATATCAATGATTTTGAAGATAATCTTTACTGAAGCATTTTGTTAAACGTTTGCATTACACGTAATGATATTTCATTTAATGTCATTTCTAAGTAACCACTTATTCGATGTTGTAAATCATCGCAATTTTTTTTTAACTATAGATTGGGTTAAAAATTTCCTTTGCGATTAAAAATGGTGTTGTGTCAGGAGTAATTCTAAGAATCTCCAGAGATCTCTACCAAAAATAAACTACACAGTTTCTTAAAAAGCCCTAATTTAAAATAGGTATCAAATATTTAAAAAATCCTTGAATCATTTACATCTTATAAATTTAAACGAGATACTCTTGTATATTACAATAAATTTATTTCGTGCATCTAGGAATCGGCCTTACAGATTTGGATTAAATTTATATTTAGATAATGTTTTGCTTTTTAAGTTTATCTATATAGGTGTCTTTCCTGAAAAAATGTGATTTTACACACTAAAAATTATATAACTAAATATTTTTATATAACTAAATATAAGTGACTATACATGACCAAAGCGGTCGTATTAGCGATAGAGTGGTGGTTAGGGTTTCGAGCTTCCATTCATTTTTCTCATGTTCGATCCAGTGTTTGTAATTTAATTAGATTTCGCTTATGACTTTAAACGAACCACCGAATAGGATTTCATTTATGATAAAAAAAACTGCCGAAGCTTTCTCTCCTAGGAACTGTGTAATAAAATAAATTAATCTGTAAACGGCTTTTGCGGGATTTTTGATTTGAAGGCTGATTTGGGCCCTGTTATATTTTTTACACACTCATCACTATCTGGTGCAGTCGAAACATGAATAATAATTTTTTATAAAATAGAAAATAATTGCCCTTTATGTACTGAGTAAAAATTACACCAGGAAAATAAAAATTTAGTCTAC
>JAPMOR010050385.1:36376-85393 GCA_026543865.1 Argiope aurantia | reverse complement strand
AAGAAAAATTATATATATATATATATATATATATATATATATATATATATATATATATATATATATATATATATATATATATATATTTCTTCTGTATGCTTCTTCAGGTTATAACTTCTTACATGGCTGACATTCGTGCCATGTTGTAACTTTTTATTGGCGATAAATTGCCAAATGTGACAACCCTTTTTATTATTCTCTAATAACCTTAAAGGCGAAAAATTGATGCCTCAAATGCGATAAATCACCCGCACATTTTGTGACTTCTAAAACTTCAAACCTAAACAACATCATGTGCTCACATGATTAGGAAAAAAAAAGTCTGGATTGAAAAATTCTTAAAAAATCTCCAAAGCTAACTAGAAACCTCATAAGATCAACACCCCGATTCGATCAAAAAGCCACCAGTAGCAAAAGCAAATCTTAAACCTATCTCGGGGTAGCCATGGTGATTATAAACCTAATTCCATGGAACGTGCGAGGCATCTCAGTTGCTGATTTGTCCACATCGGTATTCGGCGAGAGATCGTTTCTATAATCCGTTTCTATTACCGGAAAAAAATATTACATATATCCTTCCGATTCATAAAGAAATTTCGAGAAAATCGATCCGGTTTTTTTGCGAGAGTTGAAAGGGTCTTGGCAGATAAAAATGGAACCAGTGACTCTGAAATGATTGGATGATTAGTGATAAATGCCTTTATCAATCATCAGAAATTCTTTTCCTTATCATATGGTCATAAATGTTCGCTTGAGATAACAATGTACATAGTTTCCATGAATTCTATGATAAAAGGGTATCTTTGAATGCTCAGCATAGTTGCTGATGAGTAACATTTGAAACTCAGGTTTATAGAAATAAATAGCTAGATGCAAGGCATTATCTAATATTTTGCTTGCTAAGATTTTGTGATGTATATGAAAAGGCACAATAATATGCAAATAACATAATGTTTAATAATAATATTTTATTGATTAAATATTGCTAAAATTCTAATAAAATATCTCACAAATTAAAAATATGGTAACATTCTTCCTTTTATTTGTATAATGTACATTTCGTATGCTTTTTTGCTTGTTTGGCTGATTCTTTTGAGCATCCCTAATTTAGAAATCTCTGGTTATAAATGTTTCATGTCATTCAGTCAATAATTTACTTGAATTCCTATCCCTACGTCTTTCAAATTGATGATAAGTTAAATTGACTTAGTGTTACATAAATTTTGATTGAAAACGTGATTAATAAATTTCAGCTTGTTGTCCGCTTACTCAGAACAAACATTCCTGTATTATCTATAGATAATTATGAATCTAAATATTTTACTAATGAAGATTCAATTCCAACATGAACATCTGATTTACATTTCAGGAATGATCCATTTTCTATATGAATAGTCTCGAATCAATAATATTGCCTTCCTGCAATGCTAGTATTATACATACAGAAATACTAAATGATTGCCATGTCATTGCCTCCCAGCCTTAGCAATGAAATTGGAGAGAAAATAAAGGTTCTTGAAAATACAAGAAGTATGATGGCATCTGTATTCGAAGCAAAGACTTTGAGATTCTTCTAGAGAATTCCATACACTTAGGAGATACTTAAAAAGAGGCGAAGGTTTAAAAGACAATTTAATTACCTCTTAGGAGTATTGACTGTAGAATGTGCTCTCTATTTGCAATGACTTTGTTTATTGACATCATTTTCCAATTTATTAATATTTAATCTATAATTCGCTGTTTGTCTACCATATTAAAGAATTACCAACTAATTTTGATTACTAACTCCTAATTCTCGATCTCGATCTCTAACTCCTAATCACAATTTAAAATTACACATGCTCTCTAAGCATTCCTAATAACTAGTTAAGTGCGCGATATGACAAAATGGTTCTAGCTTGAAATGAATGTAAGCTGGGAGTTTAACAAAAATTTATTTTGAAGTATCTCTCAGAGAAGGAGAGTGGAAGGAGCAAGGTAATCTATGATAATTTATCTAAATGTTATAAATTTTCAAATGAAATAAAATTTCACAAATTAGCACAGCTATTGAGATTTAGGGACTCTGCCGTGTATTTTTCCTCCTATAAAATATGTAAAATTGAGACTTAATTCTAAAGTGGAAATATGAAGGACAGATGATTGATTATACCATGTATAAGATTCATAAGCTTTCATATGAAATAAAAATTGGTGTAATAGTATCTTTGATTGAGGGTAGGAGACTGATTGTTTGGTTTCCCTAATTGTTTTAAAGGACATCTTTCTAGGACAGTTGATTCGCAGGGATTAATGGTTGCAAAATACTGCAACTAAATATTTAGAGTAACTTGGTCTTAATGACTTTCTTATCAAAGTAGGACTAAATTTCAAATTTTGATAGGTATATGTCTCATGTTATTTTTAAAATCTTATAACGATCTTTTCATTGTTTTATGCATTATACTCTAATTTTCATTCTATATCTTTATGCATTCGATTATTTCACAGGAAAGAGCAACAGTGTTGAAAAATGTACGTATTTAAAAAAAATTATCAATTCAAAGGTTAAATTTTAATTTAAATATTTTTTTTATTACAACCATGAGTTATATTCAAATCGACTCTCTATGGAAAAATTAATTAAATTATTACATTTTTATCACCACCAATGAGGAAACATTTTGAATAAAGAATCAGTTACAACAACGGAAATAATTTTTCTCTTCAAAATTACAAATATTGTTGCAAAACATACTTAAAATTATTTTTAAATGCATAGAAATTTTAAAAAATTGCTCTAAATTGGACAAGTTTACATTCCCAAAATGTATATAAATCAACGTTAGTAGCTTTAATGACCAAACAAGGCAGCCGGTACAACGCCAACGATCACACATACACACACATCTTATTTAAATGCATTATTATTATTACAAATTATAATTATGATTTTTCAAAGTAAAGACAAAATGGCTATACTTATATGGAGTCAAAAGTTTGTCATAATTAATAAATTCATTGATGATTAAAGTCTTAAAATATTATAATACTTTTTCTTTTTAATAAAATATACGTTTTTAAATTTAAGATCCTACAGTATAAACTATATAGTTATTATTATATATAAGTTATATATAAAATATATAGAATATATAAGTATATATCTATATCTATACTTATAATAAAGCTCAATGTGTGTGTTGGCACTCTACATGCCAGACCATACAAAAAATACAGCTACCAAATTTGGCACGTGCATTTTTTGAAGGCCGGGAATGTGCCCCTCGGAGGGATTTTTTCGAATTTTTAATATTTTTAATTAATTAAAAATTAAGAGAAGATTTGGCGTTTTTCCGCTTTAACTTCCGAAAATATTACAGTACAAAATTGATTTTTACATCAGACTGAATATGAAAAAATTATTTTTTCAATGATACTAATGTTTTGAACTATAAATTAAATTTCTATTTGTAATAAATATTTTTTTAAATGTCATCATATTTTTCAACAATTTAGTTCGCAATAAATAAAATTAAATTTAAGCTGCTCTTCTAGGTTTTTCCAAGACCGAAACAAAATAAAATATTATTCTTAACATCAGTTAATTCTTTTTAAAATAAAACTAAAAACTGAATTTTTCACTGAATGCGGGGAATTTTTATTGGATAATTCTTTGAGATATTATAAATTATGAAAATTATTCTGTAGTGCACATAAGACTTCAATGCCGAACGACTCTCAGTTTATACTCATATTTTTTTAAGACACGCTGGGATTCACTAAAATACGTCTTTATATTAATTTTAGTTTCATTATATTTAAAATTGAATTTTATGGGAATTATAGAAAATTAAAGATATACGCGTTTTACAATGAATAGAACGGCTTAAGGTTTACATAATAGTATATAATATGACTATCAAAATTTGAAGCTTAAAAATAGTTTTCTATAAAACCTATTATGAGAACAAGTTACATAAAATATTAATTAAACATTTTAAAGAGTATTAATGCAGGCGAATCAGCTGGTCGCCAAAGACGGCTAGTAATATATAAACGTGGAAATATATAATTGAATAAAATATTAATTTTTTAACACATCATTAGGTGACGGAAAATGTTAAATACAAACTTTTATAGACATAATGCAACGGAATAAAAGAATATACGAATAGATATTTAAACGTATTCCTTCAAGGAAATATTTTCTAGGAACATTTTGAAGCTAATAAAATAAACATCTTATCAACTCAGGCAATTACACCGATGCGTCCGCTTTCCTTAATGAATGGCGATGTTCCGTCGGGATTTTCTCTGACCGACAAGACCTGGGCATCAACCGAATGCGCATCCTTCTGCGCAATTTCACGTTCCATCATGCACGTGCCATCCCACTTTCAATTAACCGAAATTCGAATGCAGTGACTGGAGAGTTCGAAATAGAAGGGTCGAGTGCTCACCAGCACCCATTTATCAATTGGAAGCTCTGAGAGCGATTTTGTTTCGTCTTCGTCAATTCCTCTCGAATTCCCTCAGGAAACTGGCAGGGAATTATGAAGATGGAAACAGAGAGAAACTGCCGTGGGACCTGAGAGCTTGCGTCTTTTTTAAGTGTTTTTTATTTGTACGTTTTCGGTACACAACTTCCATCAATCTCTAGAGAATAGCTGACAATAACGATGATAAAGAATTCGACATTAAATTCGAATTCCTGTAGATTCTTATAAACGAATAAAAGATAGGAAATAAATTATGTTCCACTTCTGCTCACTTCAGTTATTACATAAAACCTCACTTAATAAATAAAAATAGCTTAGAATGTACAGCGATATCATCAATTTGCTAATTTCTAACTGTATTATATAATAAAGAGAAGTGAATAACAAAAATAATTGTAGACTACAGTATTACTAAATAGATAATAAAAAGAATTCAACATATTTTATTTTACTAATAGGAAATATAATTGTATCTGAACAGTAGATGAAGTGAATAAAGAGCTGAACTTTTGGTTTCGAATTCCTATAGACTTTGAAAGACCCCCCCCCCCCCCCCCCAAAAAAAAATATTATATAACAATTTTTGCCCATTTCATTTTGTTTACTTGGAATTGGAAATAAATTATATTCAATTTTTGCTCAATTTAGTTATTTCATGAAACTTTATTTAATAAGTAAAAATAGCTCAGAACATACACGATTATCACCAATTTGTTAACTTGTGGCTAATTTATGCATATAAATAAAAGTGAAATGTCTGAATATTTGTAAACAATAGACAATCTGAATAGATGAACGGTTGAATAGAAAATAGAAACAACTCAGTATATTTTATTCTAATAATTTTAAGGATAAATTGTATCTGAACAATAGATATAAAGGATAAAAAAGCTCATACTTTTTTGGTTTTGAATTTCTGCAGATGTTATAAGCAAAACTTCATTCAGTTTCTTCCATTTCTTTTAACTCATGAAACTTCATTTTGTAAACGAAAAGGATTTTGTCATAATATGATGCGAACGGATTATGTATAGAAATCCTGAATATATAATAAAAGGTATTGAATAGATTTTGTTTAAACTTCAGGAAGCATGGATGTATCTGTAAATTCAACGTTGTTGATAAAGAATTCGATTTGTTAGCTTCGAATTTCGACAGATTTTGATAACAAAAAAATCCGAAATTCATTATACTTATGTTTTGTCTATTTTCTTTTGTTCACGTGAGTTCATTTCATAAACAACAATAATTTGGTTAAAATCTGAAATACCATGATTTTATTTTCTTTATAAATTTAGATTTTATACTAAAATGGATTGTATATCATTGAAATATAAGCTACTCTTAAATGTTCCTTCAAAATGTGCTTATAAATTATAGGAATCAAAAGAAAGATTAGATTGAAGATTTTGGGATTAGCTAAAAATTGTGTTTCCTCGTTACATTACTAAAGAGTAGATAATTTAGGTTCTTAGTGAACAGTTTCATTATCGAAGTCCAGGTGGAAGATGGGACGGATTATTACAATGATAAATAAAAAAGTTAATAATTATTTTTTTAACGACAAATGAAATTTTTTATGCCTTTTTTTATGGTGGAATTTAATTCGACATTCTTTCTAATACAGTTGATTTATATTAAAAGAAGAAAGAAATCACGTCCGAATTTTCTAAGTTTCATTATTATTTTTAAATTACTTAATATAGTGGACGATCTTCAAGAAACCAAAGGGCTAAAGATAGTTTTTCTTGAAATTATAAAGTACAAATTCGGTTGAATAAAAGTATTCAGTTTTCTTATCTAACAGTAATAAAACAAAATAAAGCATCTTTGATGAATTTTTTAAACCTAAACCTAAGTCATAATTTTGAATAAATTTCAAAACCTTTTTACACACACAAATAGGAACTTTTTGTAATTTAATGCAGCAATGAGTTGTATAAAGCTATTTGTTACTGGATGCTGAGATAATACTTGCTCAGTAGTCGCTGCATTTTTATGTAAGTGATATGGATGGTTTAGCGATTAACTTCGTGCGTAGTTTCAACGTAAACCAGTGCTTAAAAGGAAAAAAAACTCTGCAATAATGGATGCTTTTACACATCGTACGTCTATATTCAGATAATACAGAGCTCTAAAGGGAAAATTTCACTCTGAAGGGCAGTGAGAGTAAAGAAAGTAAAAACACGATCATTATTTGCTGGAAAAAATGCGCTATCACAAAATTGCTTTCCGAAGATATATGAGAGACCTAAAAGCAAATAGAAGAAATATTAGACATAAATACACTAGAAATCCTTCCATTCTGCATGATCATTTGCACGTGAAAAAATATTGTTGTCTTTGGGTGCCGCATAGATTGACTGAAGAGCAGATGACAGGGCGTGCGACTTGGTGGCAGGAGATGCTAAATATATTTGTTAAGGGACAATCTCCGTATGTGAATAATATTGTGGCAGGCGAACAGAATTGGCTGTACTAATATGGTGGGCTCGTCAAACTCAAAACAAAGTTTGAGTGTTCAGATTTTATTTTCAGAGTTCATTACATGAAAGTTGTGTGTCTCGTAATTTAGTAAAGAAAACTAGTAGTTGTGCAATAAATACAGGTCATCAACGAACATAAGCGATGAAATACCGAATTTTGAGTCTGAAGTTTTTACTGAATTAAGAGATCTTGGGAAATGTCTTTCTTTTTTTGCAATTAATAAAAGAAAATCGAATATTTATTTAATTAAATATCTATTTTATACATCTTTTTTCCAATCCATTGAAATCAAAATTTAAAAAAGAATTACAATTGTAAACATAAAATTAATATCAATTGATATTTATATAAATCAAAGCATTCTTGGGTTTTTGAATTTACATGCATGTAAAAGTGCAGACCGACAGATGATCAAACCCTTGACATATTGGCTCAAAATTTGACATAGATATAGGTATTAGATTATCTATCTGTACACGCCGAATTATATTGATCTAGCTTTTTACATTTTCTTACTATCATAATCTTTGTGACTTAGACAGCCGGACCAACATAATTTCTCTGAGTGGAGTTCGTTTAAAATTTGGCAGATCTTAATAAATGTTATGTTATGTCCATCTAGGGCAAAGTATTTTTATGCTGTCAAATTTGTCAAAATCATCTCGATTTTTTTTGACGATTACAATATTTTATATTAATACACTTCGTATACGAGAAATAAATAACTACTTACCAAATACGATAACTGAAGGCTCAGCTATTTGCAATATAGATTGTTGCACGTGACATTCAATCATGCATTCAAACCGAAATTTTCATATAATACGCCAGTTTATAAATGTAATCCTCTTAATTTGTATCGAAGATAATATACCCTGTTTTAAAGAAAGATATTTTTGCTAAGAGGAAACAACACATCAATTCACAAACGAATATCAATTAAATTCACTGATATATATTCTGAGATGAAATAAGATTTCATTACCCCTGTAGTCAATGCCATATTCACGGTAACTGGTCTCAGAGAGACCAGATATACGTAGAAAATAAATTAAATTTACATTTACTATAATCAGGTTAACAGAAAATGCATTAATCTGAAAATAAAAACTAGTTATTCGTTAGAATATGGAACAATGCTTCTATTTTTATCCAGCTTATCAAAAAATCTTAAGCACGTTTGTCAATATTAAGACATTGATGAAAGCTGAACAATGATCTGCAGGATCGTTCAGGTAGAAAAATTAGTTTTGATTAGAAGAATTCTCTAGAGTTCTTAGATCCGAATTTTACCATCTTTATTTGATTAGAAAAAAAGTAAAATCTTAAAAAAATGAAATCAATTCGAGGATCTATGTTTGTTTTTGATGATGAGTTTCTTTTTCTCTTGCGTTCTAAGATTGTGTTTCTGTTTACGAATTCAAAACAGCGAAATGGTAAAGCACATGAATAATTTTTCTTATTCGTCTGCATCATGTTGTTTAATGTAATGAATTAGAAAAAAAATAAATCAAAGACTGGGTTTAGTGTAGTATTATGGGGAACTGGGTAAATAATCCTTGGCAATCAATTGCAAGCAATTTTAGAAAAGGAACATTATAAAATCACTTGAGCAAATATGATGGTTGAAAAGAGATTGATACGGATTTTCCTGCAGAAATAGTTTATGAATGTATCATCAATTTCATTTTTAACTCATATTTTAAGTAATTATACCATTTTTAGTTATGAAATTAGGCAAAATCAATCATTACTGAACGTTGTCTGCCACTTATTAGAACTTTTTCTACGAATTGAGGAAATATTTTAATATGTATACCTTATAAAGCTGTAGCAGTACATTAATTTTCTCTTTAATTCTCGTTGAAATTGTAGTATGTGTACAAATCATTTAAAAATTTTTATTTTATTTCATTTTCTTACTTACATTTTTGACATTCTTTTCTTGCTTAGTTTTATTTATGTTACTGTGAAGTCATTCATACTATCTGAATTGTTAATTTACTTGTATAAATCAATAGAAACTGGATGAAGAATGAGACTAAAATATGATCCAAATTTCAGTCGTAAAAACGGCACAACGTCAATAAATGCCGGCATTTTCGTCTTTTTGGTTAGAATATTATTCAGTGTTTAAACTGATTTATTACCATGAAGCAAAGAAAAAAAGACGGACTTCCAAATATCGGAAATCTTTGAATCCGATTTGCCACAAATGCTTAAAAAGAAACCATTATTTGTTTTCTCCTAACTAATAATAAAAATGATGAGGCTATCTTTCGATAAGTAATAATAAACTGTAACTAAGCTTAAATATTTAGTTACGAACGTCATTTTATTAAAGCATTATTTCTTTTAATCTTGAATAACACACGAGAATGATTTTTCTTCTTAGCTGTTGTTTTGTGATTTTGGGTCACAATTTAATTCAACTCTATCTTTTTTTCATAAAAGATGCTTCATTTTTACTAGCTATAATGCACCGGAAGAAGTATATACAATTAGTTTCTTGGCCATACAAGAGATGATGTTATATTGTGATATAACACCATTTGATGGAGGAAAAAAAACTGATAAAACTTAGAAGCAATATTCAGCTGCGTTTTAACCCTGTAATTTTAGAGGCTGAATATCACTTGTAAATTACCTAATGAATTTACAAATGGTAATTTTACTAGGGATAAAATTTCTATTAGTTAATCACTGTAAAAATAATTTAAAACCTTATATTAGGCTAGAATATTTGACACCCACCCCATATATATGTATAACGAATTCCAATGGTTATTTCATGATTAATACATATTCGCTAAGGAAACTTAGAATTAGATTTTTATTTTCAGAAAATATTCTTTCCTCTAAGCTAGAGGGCGCATTTATTTAGGTATTAGTTAATTACAGGTATACGGCTTGAATTATATTCATGAATTATCTTCTGTGGTATGGAGTTCCAAATCAAAAAAAAAATTTTTAGTCTGAAAAATGAAACTTATAATTAGAAAATAAAAAGAATAAATTTATGCAATTTTATTTTTGTGTTATAATTGTATGTATAATTTTGTATTAATTGCACATTTTTTTTTTTTTTTTGCTCAAACTGGAAAAAGTAATATGAACTGGTGAGACAGGCAGTCTATTGGTGAAAAAATGATTCAATGCAGCAAATTTAATGCTAAGTATATCTTCTGCTGAAAGAAATAATTTTGTAAAAAGGAGATAAGCTTTCTAATATATTTCCCTATCACATGCTACTGTGTACAATAAAAAAGAACCATAATTCATCATTTGTATAAAATTCCTTTAAACTTCAAACCCTTAACATACCTTAATAAAATCGATTATGCAGAATTTATGCAAGATGGTGGAATGAGTTTGAGCCCAAAGAATAACAGGCAGTTAGCAAACGAAGCATAATGCCTTCTTAACCTCGATATCATAGGAGATTACTGTCGGATGTGCCTTCTTAACTTTCCGTAGGTGTTTAATGCAAGATTCATAACTGGATTTAATAATGGATAGGAAAGATGATGGAATTCAAAATATTCAAGAACCATTTTTTAATAACTCCGGCGTAGTGAGTGCGGATCATTATCATCTGCGATTGATAGATAAGTGGATCAAATTGGCAAGAACAAGTACAATATTTGGATGGAAATTCAAGCTTCAAGAAACAGCAAGTTACAGAAGTCTAATTACCCGAATATACTCATACCATGAATATACTCCACAGTTCTTTGGCGAAACTACGTTATTCTTGTGGCTTCAAGTGATCTTACCTGTCTCAAATATTTTTGCATAAATACTCATGGATGTGTACTTCATCAACGTAAATAGCTTGGAAATCGAAATACGGTATATACGGCAAAATGTTCTCGTTGGTATCAATAAAAATCTTTGAAATATATCCGAAATACCTCTTAATTTGTTGCTGCTAGTTTTTGTTTTCGTAATTTTAATGTCTTTCCAATAATGATACTCCAAAACCATTACTTTTAACTCTTAAAAGTGTTTTACATTCCATTCCATGAACAAACACTCTGATCTACTGGCTAATTCGTATATTATTGAAATTTTCTCGCTTATGTTTTGAAGATTATCGATTGCTTTTTCCCAAAAATAAATCGATAAATAATTAATACTTTTAACATGACCTTTGTATCTCGCAATACAGATTGTAGAAGTCACCATTTCACTCAGTTTTAACACATTGACAGTCACATAATTCACCTGTGATTCACATCCAATTATTTCAGATATACTAACTAATTAGATATGTACCTTTTCATCTACAATTTTAATATAACAAGAAAGTGGTTATCTAATTAGATAGAGGATTCATATCACAGCTAGAGTACTTACACTACTGGCAAGTGTCACTTAACATGTAAGAGATGTTGCTTACAATAGTCGGCAGATTACAATGGCGCAGATGTTAAGGTACTTAAAGTACTGGCAAGTATCACCTATTTATACGAGAGGTTGAAATTCTATATAACCTATTTACAATCCTGGCAAATGTTAGCCATAGATTCCTAACTTAGAATTTCAGTAAAGCCTGATGTTCAATAATAAGAAATAGCATTCACTCGTGATTATTGATTCAACTATTTAAATTCTGTGATTTGGATTGAATTGTTTATCATACACAGGAAAGCGCATTTTGGATTTACAAAGTAATAAAGCAGAGAAGTACTTTTAATTTGAAGTAATATTTTTGATTTATTTATATTAATATAATACAGAAATAGAATCCCCGGTATATTTTTACTGCTATGATGTTGTTAAGAAAAATATTCCATCCATAAACATAATATGTGGGATGGCCCGATACCAATAAATAAGCCGTACCGAAGGGGAATCTCCGTTTTGAGCATTAAAATATTTTTCAAAGAGTTGTGCAAGAGTTTTGAAGCATAGTTTTCGTAAAAAAGTAATAGAAAAGCTTGATCTCAGGTAAGAAAAATTAGCTTTATTCGATCTTCAGATATCCCCAAAGGATAAGAATAATTTATTTAAAAACAAATCAAAAATAAAATTTCACTTCAGAGAATTACGAAAAAGAAGCAATTAAAAAAACAGATGTTAGGCATATGCACGTTATATAAAGGGTCATTCGACACATTTTAAAATTGCAGAATATCCTGATTGTTGAATTGAAGATTAGTGTTCAGTATCTGGCCATCACGATCACTGCATCACACTCTTCAGAAAGTGACCCGGTTGCTCATTTACATATACCTTCACTTTTGTCTACATTATGATATTACGTTTTGGATAGTCAGCACTGCACAATGCTTTCATGAATGCATCGAAATTCATGCTGGTCATTTTGCAAAGCTACTTATTTAAATTGCATATCATATATAAGTACTGCTAATCCTGTTTTTATTAAAGCTTTCATGCACTATTTTTTGCTATGCATTTTCCTTAAAACCTTTCTTTATGGAGATTACGGTTCTATAGACAGCTTTTTTGTGTATTCAAAGTCAATAATCTCGTTCTGCACACTATTCCGTGATTTGACAATTAGGTTAAAGTAGGTTCAATTATTTTCATTTTTACATGTCAACAATTTTTTTAATATTTATTTGAATTTTTACATTTTTTTTTTCTTTTTGATATACGTAATGTCTCATATCATCTCCACTTGTAATTAACTTTCTTTCACCGTTGATTGGATGTTGATTTACATTTAAATCTTTGGGCTACACTTATTGGCACTCAAATAATTTTATACCTAGAGTTTTTTAAAATAAAATCAATTTAATAGAGTCAAATAAAACTCCTTTAAAATTATTTCTATTTTAATAGTGGCAGTAAGAGTCTAATGAATCTAATGTACCCAAGTTAGCTACCATGGGCATTCAAGATAATCAAAGATTTATATAAAAATAGTAACATTTCCATGTTACATATCTACATATCTGACCATTTCTTTGCCTCTCAAAGTATATTTGGATACAGTAACTCCAAAATACATTGTACAAAATTTATCATGGATCCTTTACATCGTCAATTATATATATTGTTACGTAACTTCATCCACGAAGCCCGAAAAGTTAACGGGTTCACTTGTACTGGGTGTAGGGTGCAACATAGTCAACAGGCTTCAATAGCAAATAACAATATTTATTAACATTGGTACATTGTACAACGTTGGTAATTCAACCTGTAGTGTTGCCATTCATGAACAGCATTCAAGGGGGAGTTTTCCAACAGGAAGGGGGAGTTTTCCAACAGGCCCTCATACCGCTGTTGTAACTAAACGGGTTCTAAAGAGTGTCGACATGTTATCTTGGCTTATGAGATCTCCATATCTCTTTCCAATTGAACACGTATAAGATATCATTGTACAATTCCATCATCCATAGCTAGCACTGACCGTCGCAGCACTGACAGAATAAGTACATCAAGCATGGAACTCCATACCACAATTACACCGGCTATTAATGTAACAGCATTTCAAATTTGAAATACATTTTTTTGAGCTGAAATTAACCTGTGATCTTGAAAATTTAATCAATTAAACATATTAACTAGACAAATGCATTGTCCAAATTTCATTACTCTACAATAATTTTTTCTTGGGATTTTTTTCCGAAGTGTCCTTTTTATGTTTTTTCAAAGGAAAATGTTGTATTATAAATATTTGGTTCTTTTTACATTTATTTAAAGGGAAATATTGTATGCTTTCGTTCTCTTTATCGATTCTTTTTATTTCTTTACATTGAAGCCAGCAAAAAAATGCAGATTCACAAAAATACTTTTTACAAGACTACCCATTCACTTCAAAGGAGACTATTGTGTACTTCCTCCCTTTTTATATTTGTTCTTACAAATGAGCATAAAAGGGTTCATTTTAACACCGAAACTCCCTTTGCACCTTTATGAGTTCTTCAGGTTTAGCCTAAAGTGAACATAAACACAATCAAATCGATTCTTTCTTTTAGAAATTTACATCTGAAGAGCCGATTTCAGAATAATGATCTTATCCGAACGCCTCCCCGTTTGCATTTAAGGTAGTTTTTCTGCACTTTCTTCGTTGAAAAGGTGAAGGAGTAATGAGAGATAAATGGATTAGAATGGCATTTGCTCGCGGATTGCTCTTACCCTAATGTTTAATTCAAAAGAAGGAATTTAAAACGTAATGGGTCTTATGATAGGAAATGAGTGATGGGATTTTGAGTAAACAAACCATTAAAAAAAGTACAAGACCAGCAATTCATAGATAAATGAAGGGCTATCAAAGGGAAAGTGGGTAAAAGGTATTATTTTTAAGGTTTGTTATTAATATTTATGAATGCTGAACATGTTTTTTCATCTTGTTATTCAAGAATTTAAAAAATGGAACAAAGTAAAATAAATAGCTTAAAGATACATTTTAGACTTTTTTCAAAATCTAGAAAATATTAAATTACTTAAAATGTCAGCTGGAGCTTTTATTGTTATTTATCATTAAAGAGACTTTTAACGGGCAGCTATATAAAGAAAACTATTAATTTTGAAATGGGAAAAAAGTGCACGATTTATAAAAGATAAAAAACAATCTATAGATGACATTTCGATTTTTAAAAAAATAAAATTTGTTTTACATTAAATTAGTTCATTGAGGCATTGTGGTTTATTGGACTGAGCACCATCAAGAAATGGCTGATATAATGGGACAATTGGCCCCATTTAATTCCATTCAAATTACTTACAAATTGTTGACTAAAGTTCTTATTTGCATTAACTTTCCGTTTTGAAACAACTCATAGCTTATTTAGAAAGGAACCTCGTAATTCTGGGATGCGGGCAGAAGACGAGGAAGTTATTAGAAATAGGTTTTTTTTGCGCTCCAAATTCCGGGATTGCATCAGCGGGAAAGCATTCTACTCAACCAATGATTCATACCTGATAATATGGCGGATCTTTGATGAGATATGGTTTCGAACTTGAATCCTTTGGTTCCGAAGCTCAGATCTCATTACTAAACTCTTATTACAGACCTCATTGCTCTCTTATTTAAAGCCTGTTGTTCAAGATTCCTTCAACAAATATTTTTAAACGTCAAATTGTGATGAATATTAGAATTATGTTATTCCAATAATCTTCGATCTATTCTGTTTATCATTTAGAAGAATTTCTTGAATGAGATCGAGTTCAATGATTTCATAGAGTCATTAAATATTTAGCCCTTTCGATAATCCATCTTGTAATTATAAATTATTTTTTGTGTAATAATGTAATTTTTATTTTTATTTCCCATGTGTTCAGCTTAGGTAATAAACGTAGCCTTTTTTGGTTTGCTTTCTACAGTGGGTGAAAATAATGCGATTAAATATTGATAAAATGATGAAAACGCTTTGAATCTGAACGCAATAATCAAATCTATTTTTTGAAAATTAAGCAAAAAAGTGTTTTTGAAAATATTTCCAAAGTTCAAGAAAAAAAAATCATGACAATTCAATAATAATAAAAAAATATATCAATCAATATACAAATAAAAAAAATGTTTTTAAAATTGTATGAAACATATCTTTGAGTAAAAATATTTTTGGAGGATATCAAAATATTCAAACTTGCACTCAATCTTTGACTTATTAA
Source organism: Argiope aurantia (assembly GCA_026543865.1). Taxonomy (NCBI): domain Eukaryota; kingdom Metazoa; phylum Arthropoda; class Arachnida; order Araneae; family Araneidae; genus Argiope; species Argiope aurantia. The sequence goes on along the minus strand of JAPMOR010050385.1, from coordinate 69,839 downwards.
AATTCTAACTAAAATTTCAAAAAAATCCTAAATAGACACTAATTCTAAATACCTATTTGTTTTAATTTGGTACCTCTACATCAAACAGGCGGGCCTGTAAGACGTCAACAAATTTGCAGATACCCATGCATTCGCCTTTATTATTAGCAATAATAAAGAAATTTAAGTTTTTGTAAATTATGCATTTTATTCAGATTATGCATTTTAAGAGGTTACAAATTTAGTCAATTTTTTAAGGCAATGAAGGCGTTCTGCTAATCTGAATAAAATGCAATAACAAAAAGTCCAATCCTGTTAAAACCATATAATTTTCGAGCCAAATGTTTATATTTTATATTTTCATCAAAAAATTGTTCTGCAAAATTATATGAATTGTGGCAACTGTAATTTACAGGAACAAAAAAAAAAGAATTAGAATCTACTAAAAAGAATTAGATTAAGTAATACTTGATATCTAAATGCTTACAACATTTCTTTCCTGCTTAGCATTAAAAAAATACTTTAAGAAGATCCGATCCTTTATTCTGAAATTTCGCAACAAACGAATATTTTTTTTCCCTTATAACTTCATTTAATTTAAAATTTTTGTTATTAATCCTTTAGCCACAATAACATTCCCCCATGAAGAAATCTACTATTTAATATACTCGCAAGGAGATTCGGTATCAAAGCAGTTAGCAACCGAAAAATGTGGTTGGCAATCAATGAAAAGTATTGTTCTTAAATATACATAAGTTCATTGTTGTCAGAGGGAAAATGGTGCGAAAATTAAATTAATAGAAATGAAAAGAAGATTTTTTTTCCTAATTTCAAAGTGGTGTTGAAAATAATTTTATGCAATAAGTATGCATTTAATTAAGGTATAATAAGTAGAATAGAGTGTATTAGGTATACAGAAATAGCTTTAAAAATATTGATTAATTTTAATTAAAAATTTAGTTAACATCTTCAAAAATTCACTCTTTGTAAATACTTACTATCCAAGAAATAATTGCATGCAAATTTCATAGCTATATTTCCAATGATCTAAAAAATAAAGATTAATTTTATCTTAAAATGTAAACATAATTTTCAAAAATTCATTTTTAATAGACACTTACTATTCAAGAAATAATTGCATGGCAAATGTGATAGTTATATTTCCTATGGTCTAAAAAAATAACTATTAATTTTATTTAAAAATTTAACTATAATTAAAAAAATTCTTAGTAAACATTTATTGTCCAAGAAATAATTACATGGCAAATTTGACAGTTATATTTCCAAAGTCTAAAAATAGTGATTAATTTTAATTAAAAATTTATTTATGGTTTTCAAAAATTAATTTTTTTAAGCAATAATTTCATGGGAAATTTGATAGTTATATTTTCAGTAGTCTAAAACATTTTAAACAATTCATACATCATACATTTATCAGGCAATTGATAGATTGTATGCAGGCCTATAATTATTATCATAAGTAAAACCTTGTTGTGTGGTTTGTTGCTCTATTCTTACCAGATTTCCTTCAGTTTGTTCCAGTAATTGTTCATGTTCAACAATTTTAATTTGACTCAATGACATTAGTTCATAATGTGTTATTTTTGTTTCATCAAGCCGATAAACATTCCTTTTGAATTTTTTGCAAAGAAAAGAAAGGTTCCACCGGTTGTCTTAACAAAACATTGACAAGAAGAACTCTATCCGGTAGATGTTGAGCGGTTCATCAACGATTCTTGTTATACAACAGCTGCTCCCAACGGATTAATATTTTATGTCCTCATTCTTTCCCTGAATTCATTGATTCATCAATATTTCATGGTTATCAATATTTATAACGACTGACACGACTCTTCTTCTAATAATAACTCCCACTTCTTCATTTTGACACTTTTATAGACTTTCAAAGAATTATATGTCTTCCCCGTAATAGTCGAAGTTTTCAGAACTGCTGAGTCATTCTTTACTGCCTGCTCATTATGGATAGTATTTGTTACAAACTTCAGTAAATAAGTATAAACTTTAATAAAAGATTTCTTTAATATAAAATAATATGTAAGAACTTTAACAAATTCACTTTTCTTGTCGCATAGTTCATTTTTCTAAATGGATATAATTATGCAACAACTGATTATTATACAGTTGATTTCAATTCCTTTGAGATGGATGAAAAGAAAGGACGGAAAGAAGTACTTCCACAGGAATAAATACCAAGTAAAAGACAACTGTCCATACAGGTCGGATTATTTTTTTTCGCTAAACCTAACGTGCATTATATTTTGTAAAAATGCACGCAATAGTTCGTAAAAAGTACTACTTGCATAGAAATGAAATAATTTTTAAATATGTAACAATAGATATCATTATTATTTTTAAAAATTTAAAATATTTAATATTTGATAAAAAAATTAAAATATGATGTATTTTTTTATGATTGATGATACTTAAAGTAACATCAGATTAGTGATGCAAAATATAAAAACATGAGAAAAAAGTAAATATATACAATTAATATTTCAAAATACTTCATAAAAATCGTAATAACCAATGCTTTAAAACCATATGAAAACTCTCAAAACGCAGATCAATGTAGAGACTGGGATTACCAGATTTATATTCACATAAAGTATTTTACTTTTTATCTTGCTTCGGGGAAACTATACATTTTCTGAGTTTTTAATAATCTATTTTATCATGTATAATTTAATATCTTTATTGTTATTGAAAAATGCCATGGATAGATCATTCATAAATTTACTTATATCTCCCTTCGGGAATAGTCTAGTAGCCATGACTGCATAAATGAAATTGAAGGAATAAAAACCTTGCTAGAATAGTATTATATCACAAATGAGAGTGTAAGAGCCACTTCAAATTAAGAACTTCACTCACACATTTATATTTGAGAACCTCTAATGATTCATGGATGCAAAACCCCAATTTGACCACAGAGAGAGAAATAATAACGTACGAGATTAATTTTTTGATAAATATTTAGAATAGTAACGCGCAAGGATGCAACGTTCGATCCTGAAGAGAATTTAACCCAACACACTTATTCATCTTTCATCCCGTAGGGTTAAGGGTTATTTTAGAGTCGTTTCCATGACTGTTGTTATTTTAAATTGCAAGCAAACAATGGCATGATGTCACCTTTTAAATGATGGAGATTTACAAAGGTTAAATATGTGGAGCTCCAATAACAATACGAAAAATATTTGAATCAAAGTAAAAATATAACAGATCGAAATTAAATTATTTAGATGACGGAAGATGTACGATGATACCTTGAGGTATATTAAGATATATTTGATAAAAGTATACGATAATCGTTCATATAGGTCACTAAATAGCACAAAATGAAGAAACCAGAAAGCACGGTGGACACATAAAAAGCAAATAAGTTTCTTACATATACATACACATTCATAAAGCAACAAATTTCGATGAAATATCAGATGGCTCAAAGTTATTCAAGAGTGGGAAAAATAAATCTTTATTTTACCATGTTAAAATATTTGCTACAAGAAATTTCATTCCTTGAAGAGCTTAGAAATTCCCTATATAGGGCTCATTTCTAACGGCAAACAATATCTTTTCTCTCGAGGAATTTGTTGAGTTTAGTTCCAGAGATACAATTGGCCAGTTCATTCGACGAATATTATAATTTTCAAAGTAGTCGTTCATAAAATTTGCTTTGTGAGTTCGAAGAATATCTCCCATGTTTGAATAAACTGCTCTCTGAAGTTTTAATTCAGAGAAATGAATGATTTCATTTCGATAACTCATTCCATTAGCGCTCTCATTACTAAGATTATTTCAATTCAGATACCTGAGATTAAGTGGAATGTCCAAATTTATCCATTAAAGATTTTTAAAAAATATTTAATTTCTCTCAAAAACAGTAAATGATATTCTGTACTTACAAGGAGTTGATATACAAAACAGGGACCTTACTTAGCAAATGGGTAATAAGCAAATGAAATTCAGAATCCTTTTAGAATTCTCAGAAAACCTCCAATCCCTCAAAATCATCTGGATGAACAATTACAACTCTATCGAAGAAAGCATGAAATCAATCATATTTAATGAAAGTGGAAAGACATTTTGCAATGACATACATGTGTCTTGGACAGCCACCATATTTTCATTTAGCAAGTTTTTGGGGCTCTTCAATATTGATAGAGTTAATGATACCTATAAGGTATATTTGCAAGGAGCAACATACATTTATCATGATGCCTTCTCGCCACTCTCTCTATAAAGTGTAAATTAAAAGATAGATAAGCCTTAATAATGAATAATGCGATGTAACAAATACATACTGTGTTTCTCTAAAAATAATATATATGTTTTCAAAACTATAGCACGAATTAAGATAGTTATTTGAAAACTAGTTTAAACTACGAAGAACTGAAAGGAAGACATGCTACGAATCTCATATTTCACAAGCTAACTTCACGATTATTTCAGTAAACGATTTGCAGCAACTATTTCGTTTAATGATTGCTGCAAGCTGCTTAGAAGATCTCGAGTAGAAGACAATCGGCGAATCTTTATTAATATTGTTACATATCGGTCATCCATGTTAATACATAGCCAACAGCCTTTTCGCATCTGCTTAATATTGTATCATTGCCTTCGCCGTCATTTTCCATTTTAATATGTAATCAAATGGCCACATCCTTTTACTTTAATGTGGAGCAGCTTAGATATCTGATTTCTGCGTTATTAAAAGTTTAGTTCCGATTCAATTTAATTATTGTATACTATCACTCAGTCAAAGCTATTATAATAATCATGACGTGCTTTCTAGATAAGTTTATGAGTTCTTTTCCCACTTCTAATTGTGTAATTTTCAAACAATTCATTATTCGTCAAACAATGGTATCTGTCAGCTTATATTTGAATTGAAGAGCTGTTTAATAGACATTGGCTTTTCAAATTATTCATTAATAGTAATTGTTTTTGGATTATATCAAATCAAACGGGTGCTACATTTTATCATTTGTGCTCTTTACATGAATATTAATTTATTATTGAATTTGTATAATAAATATTTCTAAATTAGCATTTGAACTTATTATGTTAATATCTTATCATTTTGCGAATTTCAATTTTTTTCAATAGGAAAAAAACAATGTAAAAAGTAAAATTTCACAAATTTATTAATAAAAATAATTTATATTTGATATTTGGTTTATCGGTAATATATAGTTGGAAAGCATAAAAAAGTGAATGCTTTGACAAATTATTTTCGAAAGATTACGCTCGATAAACTATAATAATGGGGATTTAAAATTTCAAATTCGAATTATTATGAAATTATTAAAAGAAGAAGATTCATTATTTTTTAAACTGTTTAGTGGTTATGCTGCCAATTTTAGCCTAGGAGACAAAAAGCATATGCTTTTGAATTAAATTTCTATTATATATATATAGTATGTTAAAAATATATTGATAAATATATACAATTACACTTTCTTTTATTAACAATAATTCTATTTTCAGTTAAAGTTAGAATGTAAGTTATCTTTCATCTTATTAGATATTAATCCCTTTGACGACCAGTTAACTCAGAAGAATATTGACTATAAATAATTTCTCTTAAATTGTTTAGATATAACTTCAAGTCTATGATTCCATCAAATTATCAGAGACTAAAGTTGTGTTATCATAATTGTCTTATATATGTTCTGTTCATTGTTATATGAACTTTTTTTAATGGAGTCCAGTACCATGAGAATATAAAGATTTTATAAACAAAAATGATTGATTCCTTCACATTCTAATTTTTGTGGTTTCAAGCATTGCTTTTCTATTTGTTTTTAAAACTATGTAGATGTCAAACAGAATCTTTTTTTCCATAGTTTTCAACAATGTAAGAAAATTGCTCTAATAAATATTTCATGGAACATTTATCCTGGTTTAAATTTCAAAACAACAATGAATTCTGTTGTTGGAAATTATACAAATGATATCTTTTTAATTGTCAGAATTCAGAAAAATTTGTAGGAATATTAAATATAGTAATATTGGAAAGAAAACTTTTGGAATTTTAAGATTATATAAAAATCATTTTTGTGCTGCAAAAATTTCGGAAGTTAGGTTGCTACAACTTCTTCTTTAAAGTTTAATTAATTAAAATTTTAAAAAGATCCATCCGAGATGGACATTTTTATTCTCCAAAGAATATTCTACGTATTTGATAATTCTAGGCCAAATGATCTAGTATATGGAACATTAATGAACATACATGGATATATACACACATTCGTCTTCATTATTAGGAGAAATATTTCCAAGATATTTTATGCAAATAGTAGATATATGCAACTTCTACTTAAAGAGACTTTCATTTAATGACAGTCATGCATGAGAAGAAAGAAAATGTTTTTAAATAAAAAAAGAAAGGGAAAAACAAACAAAATCTGACAAGATAAGATTTATACTTACTTCAAATTAGAATGAAACGACATTTTTTTTTATCTCAAAAGTCATAATAATAAAAAGTTCAACGAACTTTTGGAGTCTTACATTTGGAAGCTTCATATATATATATATAAAGACAAATGGATGACTACATTCAGCAAGTATTAAAAAAAATGTTTTTATTTACGTCAGAAGTGATTTGGATGATGAAAAAAATGGTTTAGGAAGACAACTAAGTGTTTCTCTTTTCAAATTTTTCTTTCCGGTTAGATCTTTATTTGAGACAGTTGAGAGCAGTTCCTTTTTGGCGTCATTCTTTAGGACAAAGAGAAGAGTCGTCATTTAGGACAAAAGAAAGTAACAGTCATTTATTCAACTCGCCGGGTGTCGTTCTGCGTCGGATACCCCGAATTGTACATTTTACAAAATTTGCATCAACAAGAGTCAATTAACTGTGATTCGGTAGAGAAAATGCATAAAAGATGTTTTCTTCCTCTCGATGTTCTTGGCGTCATTCCCAATTTTACATACTTGATCAAGAAGAGAAAGTATTATAGTAGCCAAGTATATCGACTTCAAAATGTTAATCAATCCGCATGTTAATCTGCTATAGCAAATTTCAAGTCATAATGTGAGAACATTATTTTTTAAAGTTACATGGTATCAGACCGACAGAAAAACATCATGTTCCCACGTGTCTCATATTTCGCAATCACCAACATTTTAAAAACCGATGATTTCTGACAATCTCAAAATCAATCGAGCTTTAAATTTTTTTTTCGAAAAAAGATAGCTTAAACCAGTTTGAAATAACCACGTGACTATCAGATTAAGCATGCGTCAAAATTTAGAAAACGATGAGGCTTTTATTCATCTCAAAATCATTCGCGATCCAAAACCTTTTTTGCCAGGTAGAAAAATTTTAAAAATTTTAAAAAAATGTATACATATATAACTTTCGATACGTTTCCTAGCTATTTTGCGTTCATTCCCATTTTCTTCTCTGCGCTTCTTCAGGCTCTTACAACCTTGCCCTTTATTGGCCAGACAGGAGAGTGGGGTATATGGCGAATATTTGTGCCACGTTGCAACTTTTTGTTGGCGATAAATCGCCAAATGTGATAACCTTCTTACCATTTTTAATAAGCCTGAAAGCGAAAAAATTGATGCCTCAAAAGAGATGAATCCACAATTTTCTGCCGCTGCATTTTCAGACTTCAAAAACCCCAAATCAAAAATTTTTTATCATTTTCTCACATGATAAAAAATTGGGTTTGTTTGTCCATCTGTGAACACATAACTCAAAACGTTTCGAACTAAACAGATGAAATTATGTATGTGATCTTACGTTTAAAATTTTAGTAGTTAATCAAATTTCCAATGAAATACATTCACAGTAAATATGCTTATCTGAGAGCTAGTGAACCCGATAGTGTAATAAAACATAAAAAGCTGAATGTTACAAAAGTTAGTACATGATTTTAAAGTCTCAAGTGCTGAATTTAGTCAAATTTTAAACTAATTTTATCAAAAGTTTGATCGTTCATTTGCGTACCTGTAAATATAATATCAAAGAACTAGATAAAGGAAAATTGACATAGCTATTTAGGATCTAAAATTTAGATCCGCATCAGATTTAAACTAGATCTGTCAAATATCCGATCGTTTACCTGTTTGAACTTCCACGTGCTTGTAAACACAATAACTCAGGAACGAGATGGCTCGCACATATGAAATTTGATATATAACCTTTGGAATACTGTTGGAGTTTCTGGATCAAATTTTGATTTCAATTTCTCAACAACAAGGCAAGTATATTGGCTTTCTTCTTTATAACTACAAAATATAAAGCGAGAAGACTGAAAATAAAAATTTGAGAACTCACGGAATTCGTGGCCTTATTCAAAGTTCACAATATTTGTGCAGGAAAAGGAGTAACATATCAATAGGGAGTGTGAAATAGGTAAGAATATCAAATAACGAAAAAATATTTTAATGAAACTGAAAATGTTAAAAGTTGCTTTATTGAAATCAAAATCAACCAATATTTCTTGCCAATATTCTTGCCAACCATATGATATCCAGAATTGGCAAAGCTTTTTTAGAAAAAAGAATATGAAAAAAATAAAGATTTAAAATATGCATTTATAAATAACAATTTAATTTAAAATAATTTTATTTATTAAATATACTTTTTATTATTCCTTTTCCTTGAAAGGTATTAAAAAATTATTCAGCTTATATAACTTAAAAATATGTAATGCATTCCGAAATCAGAAGGCTTTTATCCGACGTTATGAAACTTTTATACTATTACTTACAATTTCTTTTATACAATTCTATTATACTATTTGGAAAAAAATAATTTTTCCAGGTCTCAAAACTGAAGAAAGATGGGTCTAAATTGTTTATTTTGACTTTTCAACAATATTTCCTTTCAAAATCATAATAAACGATAATTAAATAATAAAAATAATCATAATAAGGGAATAAAGTGTTTTTAGCCCTTTAACTTATAAATAACATTGAAATCATTGTTCCCATTCCTTAGATACCATATACGATGTTGTACATTTCTTCAAATTTTTTTTCTCCTGTTTCTTTATTTTTTAATTTAAATAGTTTAAGTTGATAAATACAAAATATATTTAATATTACAAATGAATAGTTTTTATAAATTGTGTTTAATTGTCTAAAATGAACTTGTTTAATTTTAATACTTTGTCTGTAAACTTATAATTTTAATTTTTTTACGATTATTGAAATAGTTATCTTTGCGATAGAAGTAGTTTACTGAGGCGACGCGTATGCAAAATTGTGGAAATATAATAATATGCACAAAGATAAATATAATCGAAGTAATTAATTAAAACTATGTATTGAGATATTGTAAATAATTTAATTGGTTGGCTGCAAAATCAACCAAATCTAACAAAGCTTTCAAACTTACTACATTGATATATTTCGTTTATTCGCAAAAATGAATATAATTAAGATAATTAAATAGAAATATTATATTTATCGTAAATAAAGAGCATATGTTCTCAAAAATAGCCGCATTTAATGAATTTTTTACTACCTACTACTTTGCAATGTTACGTAAAATTTGCAAAATTATTCTGCCATTAAAAGTGTTTCAATTTGATTGAATCTTTCTGATGATTGAAACCTTTTCCTTATAACTTACAAACCTAATAACTAATCTCACCCAAAATATTATCATAGCTGATTCGCTTCTCTAATCGAACAAATCATGGAATCATCGGAACAATCCGCTTAAGTATGGAAGCAATAAGGAGCATGAAATCATATGGGAACCAGTAGGTAGGTTGAATCGAAGCGATATAAATTGATTCAACAAAATCACCAGAAAGGTTTGAGGTAGGCCCTTTGTGTATGAAGTGCTTCACCAATCCCTCTTGAAATTATTTGTTTCTCGAAAAGGAGGGATTCGTTTCATCTCAACAACTATCGTTTGTTATTCCCAACGACTTCCGTCCATTTTGTGCTAAGAGGACTGGCGCGAATCCAAAGGGAGGGCAAACGAGCTGAATAATTCTGTAGCGAGATAGAGAAGCAAGTGTTTCACCGAGTATTGTTTACGTCCACAAAGGATTGCTGCTCCTGATTTATGGAGAAGAAGTGGAGTAAAGAGCGGGCCCTAATGAAGCGACCTTTCTAGCGAGCCCTTCAGGCAAGGAGTAAAAGTCCCTGCAATTGTTTCTTCCCCTTTTATCAGTAGGAACGAGCGCCGTATTTTCAGACTGATGAGAATGATTCATGAAAAGCAGATCGAGCCATGGATTAGGATAGTAATATTTTCCTTCATATTTTTTTTCCATGTGACTATGGTTGTTTCTAATGGTTCGTTAGGCGTAGATGTCATATATCTCCTTTTGTGGAAATATAATCTCTCAAATAATTTACTATTTTATTATGATTTTGATTTTAATATTAAATTTGTAACATAAATTTGCATCTGTGCATATTCAAAAGACCAAAAATATACTAGTGCAAAAGAGGTTAAACATAAGCTGTAGAAAGCCACATAAGACAATCGAGTTTCTTTTTTTCAAAATTATTGGTGGACCATATAAAAAATATTAGAGAACAGAATGAATTTATTATCATTTTTTAAATAGGATTATTTTTTGCCATATCCACCGTGAAAAGATAAGTTTCTCGTGTCAGTGGATCGAATTCCCAATCCCTTACCGAGAAATTTTGCTACCAGTAATGTGAGATGGACCTTAACATTTCTTCGAAGCTCATCATTAATTGGCATCTTAACTAGTTCTACAACGGAATAAAAAAAATGAAAATCAATGAGCCATGAAAGGAGATAAGTGCGAAAGACTGTCACAATATAAAAGCATGTCCAATGAGTTGTTCAAGTTGTTCAAAGGAAACGGAAGTTCTTGGAATCCAGGCAAAGAGCTGTTGACCAATATGTTGAAATTGCGGCTTAGAGCAATTTAGAGCTTTAGAGGATAATTTGGATTTAGACATTCCTGCTACATATTCTTTCTTTAAATAAAATCAAAGAACTTCTGGAATAAAGAAGAGCTTTAAAGGAACGAATTTCACAAAACTGCCAACAATGTTATTTGACAGTGGGATCGGGAAACTGATACAACTAATATGGTGACAAATGTGTGAGTATAACAACTGGACAAATCTTCACAGCAATTATTGCCTTGAAATCGATATAATTGCCACTTAGTAATCAATTCATTTTGACTCTATCTTGTCTTTTTTCAGGTTCATCGAAACTTTAAAAAAAAAGGTTCTTTCTACATAGATAAAAAAATGCTAATAAAATACATAGAAATTATATTCAAGGCACTTTTCCGCATATTCTCTAATAAAGGAGTTATCGTAAAACTATGGAGATTGGACAAGGTTGTAAACATTTTGCGTGTTATTTATTTTTGAGAGCATTTCACATGAGAGTTTTACGCTTCGTAATATAGTAAAAAAAAAATCTGAATTTGCATTCTGGGAGTTTTTCCAACTGATTGAAATTTTAATAGCAAGATAATACACTAAATTTAATGTCTATTCTAGCTACAAGCAATTACATTCATGAGAAAGTGCAAACAGACAGATGGTCAGCATTTGGACGTATTTAGTTCAGAGTTTGATAACCATTTACACTTTAAATGCCACATTTAGCTACAATATTCATTTACTCTAATTTCTCAATGTCGTTGCACTTTTTTTTTTTTTTTTTTTTTTTTTTTTTGCATACACGCGATAGTGGCCAAACCCTTGACGGATTTAGATGAAAATTTAATACGGATCTAGACTTTAGATGCAAAATCTGTTTATCAATTTTATTAACCTTACATTTTAAATTTTGCGTGATTATTTTGCTCATATTTACTCGGATGAGCAGATAGATAAATTTCCTGTGAATGCAATTGATTAACATTTGATAAAAATCTTCAAATTTAGTGTATAAATCACATAAAATTTCATTCATCTAGCTCAAAGCATTTTTGAATTATAGCATTCGCACATATATAGGCATAATTCCAAGAATATGTGTTTTAAACTCGAGAGGGGGGGAGGGTCTGAGAAGCAGAGATTCGTCAAAATCTCAAGTTTGCAGGTTTTTTTTTAACAAGTACTATCTTTTCGTCTCAGATAAAGTAAAAAAAAGGAAAACAATTCATAAATGCCCACCATTTTAACATCGTGAAATATATTTTTATTCTTGATATTAATCTCAAATAATCAGTAAATTAATTGCTGATTCTTCTCTGTTTCTGCTGTATAGAGTGATTCTTTATCTTTAGGGCAATAGATGATAGATAAAATATTGTGTGACATACTCATTTAACTCGATCCTGTTTCTTTCATAATACAAAGGAGCTTTTCATTTATTTGAAATTTTCTGTCATAAAGAAGCACATAAAAACATATGTAGCCGAAGTCACTTTTTCACAATCAAAGTTCATATAATCATGCTCATTTTAAATCCAGAAATAAACATTTCACATACATTAATCTCACAAAAGAAAAGACTTGCAAAGCTTTTCAGAAAGCGTATGTCGAATCAACATATGCTTATGATGGTTAAAGCTGGTGACACTGAGAAGAAGAGGTATCTATTGTTCTATTATTGCTGAGTTTTCTTTTTGTTTCATGCTTAAAAATAGTTTAATGTCTCCATTACAGTTTCATTAACTTTGAATGATAAATATTGTTTGATATCGCAGTAGCTAAAATGAACATTTAAATCAGGCATCAAGTTGGGAAAAAAATTATACAAGTGTAAGTTTAAAAAAATTCATATTGAAAAAATTAATAGCTTTTCTTCAAATGTAAAATTACAATTAAAAAATATTTTTCTAATATTGAAGTTTTAAGAATCTTATATTTCAATGTTTTTTATCCGATTCTTGAATATTACAGTTGTTTTTTTTTCTTTCTTATGTGCAAAGAAAATTGAGAGAAAGCCTTGAAATCATCCAAAAATTCAACCTGAAGACTTTGAAGAGCCTTCCTTTTTTTATACTTTTAAAGAATTGGATATAATTTAGGATGAAATTTTATCAACTGAAAGTTTATCGACATTTACAAATATAAGATATATATTAGATTTTGGGGTAAATCCTACAAAAGTGTAATCATTTATTCACCTATTTATTCGTTTGCATATGAAAGATTGATCTAAAATTATAATAGTTTAAATAAATAAGATCTGGTACGGCATTTTTTGACAAACAGCTTATATCTATATTAGAATTTCTACGGGACTGGTCAAAAAGAAGACTTTCAAAATTCACACTCAACTCCATTATACGTTGAAACATAAAACTATATACATTGAGTAACAGCATGTTCAAAGCTAAAGTTGAAAGTTCGGCCCCTTCTCCTTCCCCATACTAACAACAGAACAAAACGAAAATGCTATGATGCCTAAGTATACAGGAAAGTCATGGTATCCTTTAGGTTTGATATATGTATTCTATAAAAAATTATAACAAATATTAATTAAACTAGTTCATCATTTATCTTTTTAAAAAATTATATTTCTCCGGGTACTTTTTTAAACCTTATTTCCGATATATTTCTGATATTCTCAATTTGATATTTCGAAAAGAAATTTCTCGTTTGTTCCAAAAAATCATCCATTTCATGATTCCGCAAGTATTCTTAATTGTATATATTTTGAAATAATCTGAATAAATGTAATCATGCGTATACTTTCTGAAGCTAGCATCTATTTGAGAATTTGTTTATTTAGATTAATAATATTTTTTATTTATTTTTTTGATTGGTGGAGGTCTATTTAGTGTCAGATAACACTGTAATTGGAATTCTGTTGAGTGCTTTCTTTTAAATAAATGTTTCACAAAAAAAATCTATATTTGAAAAAGCTAATGTATTTATTAACTTTTTAGAATAAAAATTCTAAGAAATTTGTTAATATTGTAGTGTGGTTTCATAAGTTTAACCACAATGCAAAAAATGTTAGTTATTAGAAGTTAAGATTTTATATCTTCACAATATTCATCTAAAACGTAAAAACCATAACAAAATTTTGGAGGACTGTCAGCTCCGTCTTATTTAACCTGCAGCTTGCACAACCGTTCTTAAGCGGAATCGGGCCTCGAACCTGAAGTTCTCCGGCTATGAAGCTGTGATTTTACCACAAGCATGACCATTACACATGCAAAAAATGCATGTTAAATTTGAGACACGAAATGCTTATCTTCAGAAAAATTATTTAAATTTTTCTCGGAGATAGGCATTTCGGGCTTTTTTCCAAATCTTGTGAAACTTCTAATCAGATTGAATGTTATAAATCGTGGTATTAATTTCGAGTAAGATGCTTAAATGGGACATCTACTCATTTGTTCAAAACACGAGATCTTTTTATAAATTTCATCATAAATAATATTCTTTAATATTATGTATGTTTTTAAGTTAAAAATGTATGGTAACATTATTAACTTATTGAAATAAAGTTCCAATATGATATGCAATTAATTATTTCCATTAGAAATTTTTAAAAAAATATCTTTTTCTTTTTTAATGGAGATTTTTAATTAAAAATTACTCAATTCATTAGAAAATGTCTCTACGTCTTTATTCCGATCTTTATAGGTTAGAAATAAATATTTTAAATATTTTCCTTCTTTTTGAATAACCTTATATAAGAATCATTATTTAAAGAAAAATATCATTTTTATCATTCAATTCATCATTATTATGATTCAAAGTGCCATTATTGCTCTCAAAAAATAACAAGCAATTTGATGCGGCTCAATATGCAGGAGCCTCATCAAATTACTTATTACTTTTTGCTCTCAATGAATGAATAATGCATCAAATATATTTTCAAACATTAAAAAATTTTGATTACGCATTTCCGAATAAAATGAAGTGCAATAATATTATTAATGAATAAAGACTGAATATTACGTTTCTTATGCTTTCTGCCAATGATTTTTTATATTTATTTGGAACAATAATGGGACTAAACAAACCTCACTTCTCTCTTCTTTTCAAAAAAAAAAAAGATACAAAGCCATTTGGTACAACGTCGTTATGTATCTTAATTGGTCTGGGAAGCGTTATTTGAATCCGTTTCATTGACCGTGAAGACATTAAAAGCAAGAATTAATGAGCTGAAAATAGATATTTTGGAAGAAGGATTCATTATTTTGACGCAGAATAATAAATAAAATATTTCTTCTAGTAAATTTTATATATATAAAAAAACGAAATGTCCATCTGCGAAATCGTAATCAAACGTAATTAATGAAATAATAAATGCGATAAAATATTTTTTTTTGTATTCCTGGTAGCCTTTAAACACTTATTTTCGTTTTTGTATTTCTGTTCATTGACTCGAAATAAGCTTTAATATGCCTCTTTCTTTCTTTTAATTAATGAGTCATTTTGAATATTTGCAAATTTTTAAAACTTTATTTCTATCTAAACTCTCTGATTTTTTTTAAAAAAAGAAGCATCGAGAGAAGATGATATTTACTATTGATTTTTTGAATTGTCAATGAGATACACATTTTTATTCGATTTTTTTTTCCAAATTTGAAGCCAGTGAAAGAAGAAAAATGAAATTATTCTTTAAAAAGAAATAGTTTGAGATGACTTTTACAATTAAGTACATATAGCTAAAAAAATCTCATCAGGTGATATAAAAAGTAACCATCATTAAGATGTTACTAAATGTCAATGAATACAGGACAATATTTATTAAAATTCCAATTCCAACAAACAGAGTGGTTATAATAAAAGTTCCACTTTGAAATTGTCATAAAAGGAAAACTACGCAATCAAATGTTATCAAACTTGGTAAGAATTTAAAAGTGGTCATGAGAATTTCTTTTCTGCCAAAAAAAAAAAAAAAGTTCAAAACCTCACCACCAGGAAGGAAATGGCACTGTATGCAATAATATTATTAAGCATAATAGAACACGAAGACACCGGTTTAAAATGTGTTTAATCGTTTCTGAAACATGTTACAAAGCATGTTTAATTGTGTATTATCTCAAAAGCATTGTTTATGGTGATAATCTAAACAATTTGGCGAAACTGAAAGAAGCGATACACCGACATGTGCGTAACATTTCCCCTAATATGTTAAGAGCTACTGTTGAGAATGCAGTAATGCGATTGAACTTGCTTTCAGAAAATAGTGGACGCCACATTGAACATGCTTTATAACACGTTTCAGAAACGATAAAATACATTTTAATCCGACGTATTCATGTCCAACTTTGCTTTACAATATTGCATACAGCGCCATTTCCCCCTGGTGGTGAGTTTTTGAACTATTTTTTGACGAAAACTTCCTTTAAACTATTACCATTAAGTCCATTAGTTTTCCTTTTATGACCATTTCAAAGTGGAATTTTAATTATAACCACCATGTGTATTCATTACGCAAGATGAGAAAAACCTAGAAATGAATTTAAGCAATCTTTGGCAAGTCCCATTATGTTGACTTTTTTGTCCTAAGTTTCTTTCTCATTTTAACACATTTTTAACTTAATCGAAGTTAATAATTTATTTTAAATTTTTTTTCATTTTAATAACTTAAAAATGTATATGTTTTAGTTATTTATTATAACTCATGATTACTCGTTATCCACATTTGCACACAAAATTATTTAAATAGACACCTGAATTTATAAATGCACTAATAATTAAGTGGTAGGAATAAAAATAAAGAGGAAACTGACCAATTATATATGACAAAAGTTAATTATCTCCCGATATTTTATACACAATGTGTGTATTTTTTACACATTCATTTATTTAGCAAATCGACTTAAAAACACTTTAAGATCAACACGCTGGATCCTCTTCCGTAGTCGAAAATCCACCAATAGAAAAATTCCTGGCTGCCGCCATATAGGATTTTCAAAAAATAGATCATCTGTGAACACTATGTTCCTCCAATTTAAGGAATAATTTATTAAACATCACCTTGTTACCAAATACAATCTTGAGTAACTTCTGTTTTATGAATCTTCGACTGATATCTAAAATTCAGGATGATTCAAAAATCCATTAACATTTGAAAATTCAATAATTTACAGAATAATGTAGGTAGAGATGTAAAATTAATATATATGCTTGGAATGACATTTGGTTTCATTGAAACCCCAAAAAAAAACTAAACATAATTTTTACCTATATTTCTAATAAAGAGAGGATTTGATACCGTTCGTGTTTAACCACGTTGCGAAATATTTAATGATGTAAAATTTATATATGGTAGAAAAGTTTAATGGATAATTAAATTCGAAGTATCGCTTAAGTTTAATGAATTATTTATGATTTGATATATAATGTAGTGTACTTTTCAGTATAAATATTCTAAAAATAAAATATAGCGGCTTTAAATACTTTTGTTAAACGGAAATTTTCTACGGTTATTTAGAATTTGAGTTTCAGGTGCTTAAAAAAGTGGAACTTCTGTCGATAAAGAACTCGAGTGGTATCGATTAAAATCTTTTTTTTCTGTCTTGATTTTATTAAATGTGTACTAAGAATAATGCCAACAGAATTTATTTGATTATATAAAGAATTGGAATTTCTTCTACGAGTAGAATTATTTGGAGCTAGCGAAAATAATCTGGGTAAACGAATATTTTTCCGAAAGTGCTGTCTGTTAGTTGAAGAAATTACAGTAATTGCATTTCAGGTATGCATATTGAAAGCTCGGAAACAAGAAAAAATCATTTAATTTGCAACGTTCTTTAAAAATCACTCAAAGAAAGGAAAAAAAACATTTCTTTTGCGATTTGTCCCTGATTTTGTCCCTCTTAACTCCATTAAATAAGAATTAACGTTGTTTTCTTTTCTTTCTTTCTTTGGATAACTCAAGAAATGTTTTAAAAACATTAGTAAATCGATTAATTTTTTGAGAATTTTTTTTAAAAAATAGCAAGGGAAAATGCATTCTGTCTTTATTCTTGATTTTTCTTTCTCAATCGGAAATCTGATTAGTACTATGTAATCATGAAATTCTTGCTCAGGCAAATAACCCAAGATATCTTTTATTAGAAACAGAAAAATAGCCTTTTTCTAACAGTTACTTAAAAAGAAATAAAAGTAGTTATATACACAATAATTATCCATGTACCTAATACAAAACAAATCATGAAAGATGTTTTTCCAACCATTCTTTGATCCCTTTGATGCTAGAGTTTGGTGTAATTAGATCCATTAACTAGTTTACTGTTTTTGACAAGTATACCCATCACGGAAAAAATATTATATTTTTATGATAATTGTTAAATAATTATATACACTGGTGTGCAAAACTTAAGCAACAGGTATGTTTTTTGCCATAACTTCTCGAGACATCATCTGAGAGACATGAAATTCAGAAATGAGATAAAGCATTTTGTTCTGAAAGAATGACGGAAGCATAGTTGCGCAGAAATGAATACAATGCATACAGTATGGAATAAAACAAAAAAAAGGCTTTATTGAATTCATAGTATCGTTACACATGATTGTCTGTCCACATGATCCATGAAGAACAGCAAGCAGATTTTCCTTAGTATGGGATATGCCCTCCTCTTACTGCAATGGTTGCTTCACACCGTCTCTCCATACTCAGCACCAGATTGTCCAACAGTTCTTGAGGTAAGAGTACCCATTCCTCAATCAGCATCTGTTTAAGTTGTCGAGTGTTCCCAGGAGGATGTAATCGTGCCGCAAGGTGTCTCCCCAAAGCATCCCACACATGTTCTATCCGATTGAAATCAGGGGAGCACGCCGGCCAATCCATTCGAGTGATATCTTCACTTTCCAGGAGCTCCTCAACAGCATGAATCCTGTGTGGCCGTGCATTGTCATCCATAAAAACGTAGTCTGATCCAATGGCACCTCGGGAAGGATCAGCGGCCTTTAAATACAGAACCTCTGTCGAAAACATGGAGCTCAGTCCGCCCGTTCATCATAATGCCTCCCCAAACGACAACTCCAGGACCACCGAAACGGTCTCTTTCCGTGATGTTACAAGCGATTCCCAGTTGATTTGGAGAGAGGTCGGGACACGGTTTCATCCCAATAACGCCAGAACAATTGTACGCCAGAACATTTGGTTAATGCACGATGGAGCAAAAGCATGTTTTAGTTATATTCTTGAAATCTGACTTTTTTGAGAATGAATTATAACGACCATCAATTCTGCAATGCTCATTAATGAATACTTGCTCGCTGCTTTTATTCTTCTCAAACGCATGAAAAATTTACATACGAGGAGGCTTCTCAATTACTTTGTTCTTAATCCTTGCATTCATAGGGTAATTCTTTTCGCCAGACTCATTGTCTTTTCGGCGTCTATATTTGCGATTTTCACTGAATAAACAGTACCTACGACCCTATGTTTTCTGGTAATTTTTCATCTACTTAATGCCTACTATCCTTTCTCTGAATTTGTCTTTCGAATTTGACAACGCTCTCTGCGAACATCGATATTGATATTGCAACGATGTTTTCTGGTTCCCATTTTAGTTTTTTTTTTTTTTTGAATATTTTTAAAACTTTCCAGTTCTCGCACTACACGCTTATATCAAATTATAGAATATAAAATTCCTGACAATTTCAAAAATTTATTTATCTTCAAGTTTTAATATTTTTGTAAATATGGGTTCTAAACTATATTTTCGGTTTCAATAATATACCAACCCCTAGATCATCAAATCCGCATGTTACCAGCATGAAAAAAAACTTTTACGAATGTGCTTTCACTTAAAAAAATCAATAGTTCAAAACTTTTGTTATTTTTTTTATTAATTTTTTGCAGTTTCCAACAATTCTCCAACTCTCTATCTTTTGTTGGTCGAATTCGGAAACTCCCTGTATATATATATACTACACTACAGTTACGTATGGAATTTCATTTAATTAAATCAGGCTTTTTATGAGTTATTTGCATCAACATGCATGCGGAAATACAGACTGACAGACTGTCATCCCTTCGACGGATTTTTTTCAGTATTTGAAATGAATCAATCTATTAGATCAATTTATGTACCAAATCTTATTTATTCCTGTCTATGCGAGCTCATTTATTGAGTTTACTTTTAATCGAATAGCCGGAGGGACAGACTTCCTGTAAAGGGAATTACTTCAAAATTTGGTTGAAATCTGCAAATTTAGTTGGAAGTCCATATACCAAATTTCATCCGTCTAGCTAAAGACATATTTCATTCATCGTGCTCACAGACGGACATAATGCCAAAAAATATGTTTTTCGAATTCAAGAAGGTGTGAAACATGGAGGTTCCTAGAAACGTCTTCGAATTTTTTAACAATTACAATGCTTTCTTTATACTACGTGTACGAGAAAATAAAAAAGTAAGTTGACGTCTCCAGATAACACGGCGAAAGACACAGACGGTTTCCACTTCTTTATAAATAGTAACAACAGAGCTGAGGATCAATAACTATTTTTGAATACTGTAAGTAGTATTTTCGAGTGTAACCAAGAAACACAATTTAATAGTCAACATAAAACCCGATACTTTTATAGGAATATATTAAGATGAAAATAATACCAGACATTTTAGTTTATCCTGAAGGCATTTCCAATTAAAATAGTTTGTTATAAATATATTTTAAACTATCCTTTCAACTTAGTACCATAGAAAAACGTTGCAAACTTCTTGTTGCACTATTCTTTGGTCACTTTGTTTGGTCTTCAATATATATTTTGTAATTATTGTTTAGCTAGCTCTCATCATCATGTAAAATAAAACAAAATAATATTTTGAGTGAATTATAAGATTTTGGTAAAGTTGTTATGATACTGTACGGACAGTAATTTAATCGTTATCCAATACAGATGAAGTAGAAAACAGTTAATAATTGATGTTCATGTCAAGCCAGTATTACTGTCAAAGTATCATACTCAACTAAATAATGGTTGTATAAAGTTAATACAAAAAATTAATTGAAAAATGTTCAATGGATTCAAACTCCTTAACATCTGTTCAATTTTCAAAATTTAGAAGCTCTTGATATTAAACAACAACATAAAATTGATAAGATTCGGATTAGTTATATTAACGTCCCGCTTGTAAAGCAAGACTAGGGCTATTTTGGGACGTTCCGAGTAATTTTAAACTGCGGCTTGATGATGAGAATGACACTTGAGGGGGCACTGCTTCTCCAAACTTCTACATCACACCAGAGGGAAGCCGTTTGGCCCCTGGCGGATTTAACATGCACTAAGCCGATAAGAACAAGCGAATACTCGCCATTGTCAGGTATGAGTGTGGGTATGAGAGTATGGTAAAAAAACCATTACGTTGAATAATCAAATATTGACTAATCCGACTCATCCTGAGGTACACGTATAAATCTGAATGACCGGGCCGCTGCGACTGAATTGGCAGGAATGAGGGTGAATCGTAAGGGCCATTACCGTTCAAAGTGCAACTTTTCCCGTGGGAAGATCTTTGCATGATTTGTAGGGAGCTGTCAATTCACATTAATTCTTCCCCCACTCGGGTAGTGAGAACCAACTACGCTACCAGAAGTTTCTCGTCCATAAATAACCCAGTAAGGTTAAACCCAGTGGAAGACGAAGTCGAATAATAGAAAATGACGCTTTATTCTAATGCATTCATAATGTATATATATGTGTGTGTGTGTGTGCGCGCGTGCGTGTGTGTGTGGGGTGCTTGTGATGGAATATTTTTACTTATTACTTCTTTACATATTTATTTACTGCTGAATTGTTTCGTGATTTAAAATGTAAATTTATGCTGCTCGTAAATCTTATTTTCGTTCCATTCCGACATCATTTTATCATCATTTGGTTACTAATAATTTTCTTTTTTTCATTTATTTCAAATTTTTTGAAATATTCAGCTGGACACAATCACTCTCTAGAATAAAATATCAATGAATTAGATTTTACTTATATTATCTGAAATAAAATATCAATAGATTATATTTTACTTATATTATCTGGAATAAAATATATGTTAAATTTTGCCATTCAAATAACAACTCTCGCTAAATTATGAATATCTAAATTATGAATATCCCTCAAACTTTTCTTAAAATGCATGTGAAATCTTAAAGCATCAAATTGAAAAAAAAAAAAAAAAAAAAAAAAAAAAAAAACCACCAGAGCAACTGATAGAAACATTCAGAATTTTATTCTAATAATGGGATTTCAAGAAACGGAAGATTGAACTTCCCTCTCATTTGAAAGTCTTCCAACAACGTTTTGAAGAGAAAAATTAAATTGTCTTGCATGAGACTGCTTTAACTCTTAAATGTCTCTGAGAAGCCAAACAAAACAGGTTTTTCCATTATCAAAATAGAAGTTGTGAGTAAAATCTAAACAGAAGCCAAACGAATAAATTGATTGATATTTGATTCTTGTCAACATATTCAGCTTTTCATTTCAACATATTTTAGGATAAAAAAATGTACTTATTTCAGCTTTCAACGTCTTGGTGTTTGTGTTCCAAACTTTCATCAAGACCAGAAATAAATTATGCTTTTGTTTGTTCTTAAATCATACGCAACTACCAGCCACGGGCCTTATACGCAGGAAAATAAATCTTCACAGAAATGAGGAAAGCGTAAAGTAATTTCTTTTTACTTTTCAGGGAAATGAACCAATTGAAAAGAGATAACAAAATCGAGAAGAAAAAAAGAATTAACATTATTTTGTTAGGTTCAAGTGTCCATCCTTCATGTAGCATCCTTCTGTATGCTGCCAAAGCTGGCCTTCTCTATAACGGGGCCTGGATGCAAGAAGTTATTTGGGGCCCAATTTTTTTGTGAAGCAATAATAATAATGAAAAAAACAAATACCAACCCGAATATAGATTATTAATGTATGTTTATATAATGCGTGATTTTGTTTTTGCTAAAGCATCAATTATTTTAGAAAAATTACAATTTTTGGCCATTTTTTTTTCATGCTTCATACAGTGACTGCATTTAAGCGTTCTGAACACATTCTTGACCGAAGATAATTCTTTATGAATTTGTTTAAAAAGCGCTCAGCTCTTATTATAGTAACTGGCAACGTAAAGAAAAGTTTTAAAACAGTTAATACATTTAGAAATAATTCATTATAATTATTATTTAGTATGCATTGCAATATGTCTTATGCGTTATTTACATCTCTTTCATTCAAAAGTCAAATCCCGTAGACATCTTTATTTTATAAAACTTCACAAAGGTTTTGGAACATTTCTCTAATTCAGGTTCTTCTAATATTTATATATTAGTGATTAATTTGAAATCAGAAATAATATTTGGTATACTTTTAAATCCATCTTCTATTAGTACAATAACACTATCAATTACAGTTTTTAAAAAATAACACCTAAATTCCCCTATTGGGTTTTTTTATAACTTTGTCTTCTGTTAACTCAGAATATAATATTATCCTTTTTCTAATTCGTTTTTGAAGAAAATGCCCAGAAGAAATGTTGAAATTACGTCACTTTTGCTTCATCTAAAAATGTTCCTAAATTTTGGATTTCAGTTTCAATTTTATTGACAAAATTGAAATCCGAATCAAGAACATTTGTTTTTGCTTGAAATTGTTTATTAATAGTGTTAATTTTGGAAAATGTAATATAATATATGGTACATTTGTAATATATAACTATTTGTAATAGCATCATGTTATATAATATATATTACTTACTATTAAACATAAAATAAAAGGCATTTCTTGTATTGTATCCAATAAACTTTTAGCTTCGCATGCCGCTGTATTATAGTTACTTACATCAATAAATTCTTCTAGGGTATTACAAGTTTGTTCAAACTGTGTATACATTGCTTTAACCGAATCTATTTTGGCTTCACAATGAGTGTAATATAATGGTTTAAGAGTAATGTTTAAATGCTTTTATAGAATTTCCCATCTTTTTTGTAGATGCAGAAAATAAGCAATATAAGCGTTGCAATATCCCAAAAAAATTTTAAAATATTTACTGCTGGAAGCAGCGTCACAAATTAATAAATTAAAGGAGTATCATAGGCAAGGCACATAAATTGCATGCGGATTTAGAGAAAGTATTCTAGATTATACACCTTTATATTTCTTTTTCACGTTGCTACCGTTGTCGTATGCTTGCCCTCTACAATTTATAATACCTAAAACAAGTTCACTTAATCTATCCAATAGGCTTTTGCTAGTTGTTCTCCAGTCACATCAGTTACTTCAGTAAACCCTATAAATAACTCTCTTATACTTAATCTTTTCTCTTCAAAATATAAATATTTAATAAAGACTGAAGTTTTTTTATGGGAAATAACCAGAAGTAGAATCCATTTGGATACTGTAATACTTGGCTACTTTTGTATCGTCATTAATTTTATTAAGAAAATCATTTCCTAACGCATTAATAATTTGTTCTTGTGATGTATGGGCTAAGTCGGGAACAATTCTGTTTTTGGAATTTTTGTATTCTGTTTATATGATTCACAAGCACATAATCATGTTCATTTAATAATTCGATTAAACAAAAAATTTCCATTATTAGATGTTCCTCGAAATGAAAGATTATTATACTCTAAAAATAGAATCACATCTACAATTCTTTGAAATGGTAATTTGAGTTGTGCCGTTTCCTTGCTTATATTAACTTGATTTGTTTTATCAATAATCGAACATAAATTTAGTCGTTTTAGTAATCCTTTCCAAGCAATAAACGAATTAAAATGAAAACTAGAAAGCTCATGGTCTTGGATAAATGTTGACAGCTTTCTCCAGATATAACGACCCATAAATCGCGTAGTTTGATCATTCCTTCTTCTTTTGGAAAACAGTAAACAACAAAAACAAAATACGCAGTATTGCGCTTTTGAATAAATTAACCAGCTGCAAAGTTAAGTTTCACGAATTGGCATTTTTTAAAATTAGTACATAGTGGAAAATGATCTACTTTCAGCATTTTTATCAAAAACTCCTTTGTGTTTTACAGGTCTGATTTTAACACAAAACATTCTTAATACTTTGTTATAATACTTAGTCATAAACTGGGATAATTTATACTCACTTAATCATATGTGTTATTGTCATTTCCGTCATTATTTTCTGATTCGGTTATATGTGTATAAAAAAACGGTTCTTCAGCAAATTTCATCGTTTCAACAGTTTCATTGCAAGACTGTGTACTTTGAGCGGAACTTTCTTCCCCAGTTGAAGTTTGAATTGTAACTTCTGAAGTGGAAGCGATTTGATTGCCAAAATTATTTCGTAGCCAAGAAAACAAATCTACTTGTGACTTCTTGTGAAATGTAACTTTTCTTCTTTTTTCTTTTATGATAATTTTCTTTTTTGACACCCAGAAGAATATTTCCTAGGCATGGCTATGGTTATATCTAACAATATTAAGTAATTTATAGAATGAACTATAAAATTTCTATATGCTATACTAAACACTATTACCTAGTAGGTGAGTTAAGTGACTGTAAACCCACTTACCTTATATTCATCAGATTTGCACACTTGCACTAGACTATAATATATGCTGTAAACTTCGTATATTTCCAAATCCGTCGACAGTTCCATTTATATTTCTTCCTAAATTCTTTTCATTCCGATCGTGACCGGTGAAGAAGTAATGCAGTGTGCATTGTTAGGAGTTGATCTTTTAGTTTATCTTCGTTTTAATTTACTTTTGAACAATTTAATATAAACAAACATACACAGATCAACCTTGACTTCTCGGCGCCACTTCACCCAGAAATCTCGCCGCTCTGTCTTAACATGTCTGAAAGGTATTTCCTTATTCATAAATGAACTCCCCTCTCAATTTGTATAGATATCACTACAATCGTTGCTTAATAACGGCGTCAGTCGAAACTCAGCCAGCCACCAGGAAACAAATTTGTATACTTTCAGTATGTGTAAATGCTATTTTTGTTCAGAACACTATTTTAATTCTTGATCACGGTGTGGCCCCTGCATAGCATCCGCCGCACTGCCCAGATGACAGGCCCTGTATGCTGCACCATATTTTATGTAGTTTACAACGTACAGAACACAGATAATGCAAGACACAACGACAAAATTCATTCATGAAGTTTCATCTGTCGCATTCTTTAAGATTCCAGATCTATTTGCGATGGACCTTATTCTTTTAAACTTCATGATGAGTATTGCCAGTGTGACATATAGTCTGTGTCCTGTGCGTTTTATTGATAGTATACACTATATGAAGGATAGTACCACTTCCAGTCTACAAAACAGAGTCTATTTTTATTTACTTTCTCTTTCTGAAAACGAAAAGGATATTAATCACGTCTTAAGACTTTTATATATAATCTTATGACTCACGCTTTATAACACCATCTCATACCTGGTGCCTGTATCCATGCCCTTAAGGCTTTTGAACGGTTTGTTTGTTTTACTTTATAATGGCCCTCACAACTCTTGTTCCCACCAAATATTTGAAATAATTAATTTTTTCATACCCGATGGCTGTAGCCTTTAAGGCTTTTGAACGCTTTGTTGATTTTGCTTTATAATGAATCTCTTAGTGCTAGTTACCATTAAATATTTGAAATGCCTCATTTTCTCTTCACCAAACAAAATTAGATTGCTCCACATATTTTCAAGTTTAGTATAAGAAAATTCAGACCAATGATTTTGATATTAAAGCATAGATTATTGTTATCTTCTATTATCTAATGATCTGGAACATTTCATTGAGCCTTGTAAAAATTATCCTTTATAAAGGGTGTTGCCGAATTCGACCGATAATTTCAGAAGGGTGATAGGAGGCATCAAGAGGATAAGAAAATCACCATACAACGTGGGGTCCCAAACGACGTTTAGGGGGTGAAAATCGCAAAAATATAGGGAGTCGGCTAACTTTTGGAAACTGTAAAAAATTAATAAAAAAAATACCAAAAGGTGTTTCAACTGTGAATTTTTTTTAAGTGAAAGCACATTCTAGAAGGCTATTTTTCATGTAAGTAACATGCTGATTTGATGAATCAGGGGGACGTAAATTATTGAAAACGAAAAAGCAGTTTAAAACCCTTATCTGCAAAAATATTAAAACTTTAAAAAAAATAAAAGCTTGAAAAAATAAGGAATTTTATACTCCTTAATTTGATATAAGTCTGTAGTGTGAAAATTGAGGAGGTTTTAAGATATTCAAGAAAAACTAAAATGTTTGCCAGGAAACATCGCTGCAACATCGGTACCGATGTTTACAGAGGGTATTGCCAAATTCGAAAGGTAAATTTAGAGAAGTGATAGTAGGCATTAAGGAGATTAAAACTTATCATAAAACATAGAGTCGCAGGAGACGTTTTTTCTGTGAAAATCGCAAAAACAGACATCGAAGAGACAATTAGCCTGGCGAAGAGATTGACCCTAAGAATGCAAGGATTTGGAACAAGGTAGTCGAGAAGAAGAAGTTTTCTCGTATCTAAATTTTCCATGCTTTCGAGGAATATAAAAGCTGCGATCATTACAGAATTGATGGTTCGAGGAATTTAAAAGCAACTTGTATTCAATAAAGAGCAGTGCAGAATTGATAGTCGATATGTTTCATTCGCAAACAACATGTTAGATTTCACGCATGACGAACATGCGGGTATATATTACGATCTAGCGAATGGTAATGGACAGCTAGCACAAAGAATATACCAACAGCAATATCCAATTAGGCGTTGTACACACCACAGCACTTTTGCAAATATTAAAAGACTGTTGCAGGAGACAAAATCCTTCAAAATAACGAGGCCAAATGCAGGGCTCGAACGCCTCAGTGGCACAAAGTACCTTGTTTTCTTGCAGCGTCCTTCCGGATTTACTGCAGGAAATACCGGCCATTGCACAACAGAACATGTGGTTAATGCATGGTAATGCACCAGCGCATGTTTTGAATTATGTGCTTAACTTACTAGATGATACATATCCTGGGGCCTGGATTGGACGTGGCGGACCTGTTGATTGACCTCCAAGTTCCTTGGACCTTAATCCCTTGGATTTCTTCTTCTGGGGCCATATAAAATATCTTGTTTATCAGACACCTTTGGATACATTGAAAGATCTCGTAGCACGGATAGTCGTCGCTGCTGGAGAAATCGCAAGCACACCTGGTATGTTTGAGCGCTTCCGGTGGTCCTTTAAACGTCAGTGTCGATTGTGTAATGACTTTCGTGACTGCAACATTGAGCAATTTTTATAAAAGTTTCTCATCATCCCCTTTCTTATGTTAAAATGTCTGCTCTGCAAATGTATGCTGTATCTGTATTCCAGCAAATAAATTTTCACGGTCGTTTGCGAGTTTATATTTCTTTGAAAATTCTTATCGCCTTGATGCCTACTATTACATTTCAGAATTTTTCAATAGAATTTTGCAACACCTTCTGTAAATATTGGTGCCGATGTTGCAGCGATGTTTCACTGCAAACCTTTTAGTTTTTCTTGAATATCTTAAAACCTCCTCAGTTTTCACACTACAGACTTATATCAATTTTAAGAGCATAAAATTCTTTATATTTTCAAGCTTTTATTTTTCTTTAAGTTTTAATATTTTTGCAGATAAGGGTTCTAAACTACTGTTTCATTTTCAATAATTTACAGGCCTCTGGTTCATCAAATCGACATGTTACTCACATGAAAAATTGCCTTGAAGAATGTGCTTTCACTCAAAAAAAATCCTACTTGGAATACCTTTAGTTATTTTTTTACAGTTTCCAAAAGTTCGCCGACTCATATTTTTGCGATTTTTACCCCCTAAACGTCGTTTGGGACCCCATGTTGTATGGTGATTCTTTATCCTCTTGATGCCTACTATCACCCCTCTGAATTTGTCGGTCGAATTCGGCAACACCCTGTATATATGTTATTTTTTCAGAATAAATATAAATAACATTATTTTCTACTTTAAAAATACTCTCTTTAATCCGATGTATATGGAAACTTACTAGTAATCTTTTCAAATTTATTTTGCAACTAGTCTTATAACATTTTTGAAATGAATTGTCTCAGGCAGCTGCCTATACTATTTAGTTGCCAATCAGCCACTGTTCCAAACCTCTACCAAAAATGTTTCAGACATGGTAGTCCTAAGAATTTATAATTTATAAAAATTATATTCTTCACAAATATATTTTGAAAATAATATTACAACAGATTTTTAATGACTTAACCCAGGCAGCTGCCTATACTACCAAGTTGCCAATCAGCATGATCCGAACCTCAACTAAAAGTGTTTTCAGAAGGCAAAACCAATAAAAGCTCTTTCAAATTTATATTTCTTTGAGCCAATTTCTGAAATATCTTTCGTTCGCTACATAGCAAGCACTTCTTTTACTTACTCTAAGATTTTTCCCTTGTTCAATTTTAAAAGTATAGAGAAGAAATAAAATATGTTTTTAGATATTGGCTACCTTGTTCTTGAAAAAATGCTAGTTATTCTTCATTTTACTCAAAATGCACTTTATTCACATTTTTCTGAGGAAGAGTAAATATTTCCAAAATGAATGACAGCTCTGGTTTCTCTTGAGGATTTAAGTTTCAGCTTTCAAAACTACAACATACCCTATGTATAGTAGAAGTAGTTTTTCTTGCTATCGGAACTGTAAGATAAGAAACTGGAACTTTTCAATATTTTTAAATTTGACTCAAAAACATAATGTTATTACTTCTTCGTTTACGAAATGCAGAGGAAGTTTTGTAATCTCCACAAACATCGAACTCGAGATTTTCTTGAATTTCTAGTCAGGTCTGTCTGAATAAAAAAAATATATATATACAGAAAATTGAAATCTACTATCACAAATTTCAAGTTATCATATGAGAGTATTGTCTTTTTTAGTCATATGGTATAAATCCGACAGAAAAACCTGGTATGGTGTGGTGTGTAGAGGGGGGTGCCAGCTCAGGTGTCGTCCTCGTCATCTGACTACGGCTCAAAATTACGAGGTCCGTCCCAAAATAGCCCTAGTGTTGCTTTATAACGGGACGTTAATATAACTAAACTAAACTAAAACCAATAGAAAAACATCACTTTCTCACATGACTCATATTTTCTAATCACTGACATTTAGAAAAGCGATGATTTTTGACTAGCTCAAAATCAATCATGTTCTAAAAAATTTTTCCTTATGGGCAGAATTTTTTTTCCCGTGAAAAACTAGCTTAAACCTGGTTTAAGCAATCATGTGACTATAAGATTACACATGTGTCGATATTTAGAAAATGATTGTTGTTTTTTTTAATGTCAAAATCTCTCAAACCTCAAAACTTTATCCCTACCCTTTATTGACCAGACAGGAGAATCGAGAACATGACGGACATTCACATCAAGTTGTAACTTTTTGTTTGCGATAAGTAGCCAAATGTGACAACCTTGGCAAATTATTTTCTAATAACCCTATAAGCGAAAAAAATTGACGCCTGAGAAGCTATAAATCGGCAATTTTCTGCCAGTGCATTTTGAGGCTTCATAAATCCTAGACCAAAACAACATCGTGTTCTCACATGACAAAAAGAAAAAGAAAAAAACAATTTTGGCATTATATCTGCCTGCCTGTCTGCATGTGAACACGATGACTCAAAACCACTTTGAGGTTGACAGATAAAATTTGGTATATGACATCACGACCAAATCTATAAATCTCTATCAAATTTTGAAGGAAATCAATTCTAATGAAATCTGTCTGTGCGACTTATCGATTATAAGTAAACTCCATAGTAACTCTAAAACGCAAAGAGCTGCGCAAATAAAATTTGTCCAGAATTATAACATCTAAAATGCAGATTCCCTTCAAATTTTGAACCAGATCCATTCAACAGTCAATCGTCTGTCTTACTGTATTTTCGAATGAATGCAAATGCAATAAACTAAAGACTTAAATTAATGAAATTCGATATCCTGTGACTAAACTGTAGCTTCGTGCCAAATTTTGTTTTCATTCAGTTGGCAAAAAGGTCTTCAAAATGCGTATCCGCACAATAAATTCAGTAAAATTGTTACCTACGCTACAAAGATCTATATTTTGTAATTATTCTTCACCAATGCTATGCAAGACATTTGCTATCTTCCCCAAAGTTCCTTAATTTTATACTGGAAGAGATGCATAAGTACTTATTTAAAGAGTATGCGAGAAAGTCAGGAAAACTACTCTAGCAGGTTGCGTATTTTATTTTAAAACGCTGATTTATGTTTTGCCCTAACGGAAGCTATTTTTTAAAATTGAAATTAGTTTTGCTTCCTTCGACTTTTTACAAATAAAATATCTTAAAGGTAAAGTAAGCTCTACTAATAAAATGATACATGTGTGCGTGTTTGTGTTTCTTTGTGTGTTGGCGCTAAAGATAAACGTTTAAACTTAAAGGGAAGACAAACTTACAGAACTGTTTCCAAAAGTTCCAAAGAGCTTAAACAAAATGAAAAGCCAAATAAACTAATAAAATACTCAAAACAAACTAAAAAAAACTAAAGATAATCTTTTAGGAGTAGGCATCATCTGTTTTATAGAAAGCTTGAAATTAAATAAATAAAACTTGTAATCAAAGTTTATTAAAAGGAATAGCAACAATTGAAACAAAATAAAAATCATAGCATGCAGAAATACAACAAAGTTTAAATTTTTGATTGGAATTTTATTTCATAATCCTCTTTGAGCTTTACTAAGCGCTTTCCAATAAACATATTCAAAGGAATCAGATTATATACAATGAATATTAAGAGTTCAAACGAACGGATCAATAATTTTTTTTAAAAAATTCATACAATCATTTCGTTATCTTAGAAATTATGATTTCAATTTAAATATTTCACTGTGTTAAATTTCAGTCTTGTTACGTGGTACATGATAAAAAATAGACTGCATTGTTTTATATTCATTATTTAAAAGAAATACCAACATCAAAAAATCTTTTTCCTCCATTTGTCTTCTGGAATCATGCCAAATGATATTCAGTTCTAACCAAGAACAGAAAAAGCTCATTTGCGTAAGCCTCAAAAATAGAATTCTGAAAGAATTATTTACAATGTCTCTGATAAAATTTTACGAATCCTTTTAAAGCTAGGACGATCTAATAGTTATAAAATGAATATTAAATAAATAGTCATAGTAATAAAATGAAATGATTTATCACTAATTGCTTCAATGTATAAAATTATCTCTACAGTTATTTAGAAAACTGATTCAAGTCTTGATACTGCTTGGCAAAATATGCTTATGAAGGAATTTGAATTGATAAAGCTAGACATTCAAGCTTTCTCCAATGAAATGATGACACTCAAAATCCATTATCATTGCCAAAACTTAATCTTAATTGGCATGATGTATATTGAAAGATTGGATACTGAGCTCGTGCTTGGTAGCTTTGAACTCGTGCTCGTCTCTATTTACGGCACCATTTCAGAGAGATCACAAATGTAGATGGGAAATGGAAAAAAAGAAAATGCTCGGAGAGGGCTTGCTGTGCAGACTAACAACGCGTTAATCAAGAATAAGAACTGACAACTTATGGCATTCTTGAAGAAGTGCTTTTGCCTGGTCTAATTAAAGGCATAGCCGAAAAATGAAATAGCGTGAAACTACATTATTATGGCATTGCTATCTACATTATCATTCGTGAAGCTATCAATCACTTTAGGCCAAACTAATGAAGTGATAATGGTGATCAACGGTAAGAGGTGACGAAATTCTCTAAGTATTAGTTAGTAAGAGTTTTAATTTATATTTAAATGTTGAGTGAATCGAAACTCATAATAAAACCTGAACATGTGGCAAATTTCGTTGGCGTTACATCAGGGATTTCCCCCTATAAAATAGAGGGATCCGATGAAACATAGGAATAAAATCCAGCCTTGACAACTGACATCGTCCTTGACAACTATTTTTCAACAATGATGCTTATTATTATGATTGAAATTTAAATAACGGTAAAAATTAAGGTAAAAACTATGTTGAAGGAGAGTAAATATATTATAACATATAATATAGTTGCACTCCTTTCAGCCATTATCAATAGCTTAACTAGAACAAACAACGTCTAGGGTGTGATAATATTCTATTATTAATTTTACGTTGAGGACAATACTTAAGTTAATTACTATTTTGATTTTACAAAAATATTGTAATACTAGTAAATTACACACACACACACACCTTCTCTCTTAACTCACAAACCCCCAAGAATCACGTTATTTATCTTTTTGGATAATTGCATGGTCTCAGCTAGCTTCGATCTCTCTCCATTTAGTTATGTTTAATTATGCATATGCATATATATATATATATATATATATATATATATAACATCATTTTATCATCAGCTACTAAAACCTATATCATCAATTTCTAAAATTAGCATTTTTTAATAATATGTTTGTGTGCCTGCGTGCGTGTGCGTGCTGTAATTGTTAGAAAGGAAAAATATATCATTCTAAGATATTTAAAATTCAAAATTGAATTAATTTCTTTTTTCCTATTTTGATAAGTCGAATTTCATCAAAACTGATCGACCTAACAATAACATGAACGCAATGAAGACACTAAGTGTTAATAAAATTAATTTAGCTATGCA
>JAPMOR010050385.1:13488-35976 GCA_026543865.1 Argiope aurantia | reverse complement strand
GTATTGTCCACTTTGAGTCACCTAAAGTGATTGTATGGGACTAATTCTTCCTTTATTTTCTCAGTAACTACACCATTGAATACAATATTGGATCGTCGAATTCTGTTGAAGACTTTTCAGCTCGTACTAACTGTTCATTTGACATATATGCTCACTGAACATGTATGAAAAAAAATGTTTCTGACATCTTCTGATTAATTTTAACCAATTCATTAGCGCTTCCAAGCATATATTAATGTTTAATTTGTATACTTCCTTTATAACGTTACATATAATGTCCATATTAGCATATATTAATTCATTAGCCTAATTCTGAAATATTTCTGTAAAGCCACTATCAGGAAATAATTGCTAATAACTTTGCTGTTAATAATTTTAAAAAATGTTTTTTTTTCATTTCTTTTTCTTACTTTCTCCGTTTTAGGGTTCATTAGCGCTCATGCATTTCCATATAAAAATACGTTTGCCGTTGTGTGATTTACCATTCTTTAAATTCTGAGTCATCCTGCGAAGTTTTGTTATGAATTATCATTTCGATTTTAATTCAAAGAGAACGCTTCTATTTTTAATAAAAATAAATTTCATCAAACCCTTTAGACATAATAATGAGGTTAGATCGATTTAGTTATATTTATGTCCTGTTGCAAAGCAACGCAAGAGCTATTTTGGGACGGATCTCGTAATTTTGAACTGCGATCAGGTGACAACAGCGACACCTGAGTTGGCGCTCCTCTCCCCACACCATAATGGGGGAGGACACTCGTCCCTGACGGATGTGGCTTGCAGCGAGCCCACTTAAACAATGGTTCTTCGGTGGAATCGATTTTCGAACCTGAGGCCCTACGGCTCATGAACCGAGACCTTACCACCAGGCCACTCCCCCGCCCCCTACGATTGGATCGGACATTGAAAATTGTAGTCAATTGATTTTATTTTGACAATTAAAAACTTCTATTTTTAATATTTTAATTGAGGGAAATATTTTGAAATACAGAAATTTCTAAATTTTGGGAGACATTTTTATTTAATTTTTAAAGTAAACCATTTAATCTTTGTTTAAAGAAAGAACATAATTAATCGCACTTTCGACCTCCAAGTACTGATTTGAAACTTTGTTTTGTATGTTTTGCTAGGCGCCTTAACTCCTTGACAGATAAGTGTATTAAATATTAAAAAATTACTTTGATCAACAAATAATACAATCTCAATAAATGCTTCTCACAATTGTTTCAATAAAAATTTTGATGTCATGCTTTTTGAATACCTTATACCATTTTTTTTTCTTTCAAGAAAAATATTTATCTGTCGTCTATAAAATGCATCAAATTCTTTAAAGTATATCAACAACTGCAAAATCATCCGATCAGAAAACAAATCTCTGTTTTGCATTTATTTATAAGTATATCAGAGCTCTATTGCAATTTTTCCTAAAAGAGTTTTGCATGTGAATTTTATCACAAAACCCTTTTCTTTTCTTTGATTTGTATTCTTTCCCCTTTTTTCTGTAACCACTGATTTGACTTACTCTTACAAGCATTACATATATCATCGTTTCGAGAATAAGCTTCAATCCCCCCTCCGTCCTCCAACATTGCTGAACTCATCCTTTGATGCATCTTGTTTGTTTGCCCCGATAGATGTATTTCCGGTGGGCGCTTTTCACAGACACTGCGTTTCTCAAACCGATACTTTTTTCGATCGACAAATACACGCAAGAATTGTTCCCTGTTTTCAGTAGTCCAGAAGTTTTGAAAGACATTGTGCATGTTAACATGTTTTGACTGTGCATAAATGCTTTGGACGAAAAAAAAATCAGTCTCAGTGTCTTTCGATGCTTCTGAAATATCGGAATCGCATCAATTTCCTATCAGCTGTAGTTTTAAAACATGCGAATCAGTGAGTGATCATGCGAATGAGTGATCTAACCAAAATATATAAATTTAATCAAGAATGTTTTGACATTTGGAAAATTAAATTACAGATTTCGGTATCTTTTCTCCTTATGCGATTATTTAAAAATGTATTAAAGTAATCATAAACAATTGAATTTATGGGTTATGATGAATCTCTTCGTTTCTAAAATAAATTGATGTGAAGCTTCCTGAATTACAGTTAGTTTTCGACACTTTGGTGGGTACAGAAATGTTAAAAAGTGGTTACCCCTCAACTGATGATAGGATGTGCCTTCTACAGGAGAGGTTGGTGATGGCTTTTGAAACCTTAGTTCCCTCCAATGCTACCATGGTGTTCTGGATATTCAGATTTAGTTAGAAGTCGTTAGTTATGATATGGACGTTGTTTAAATATTTTTCTTTTGTTCACACCTAGACTTCTTTCGCGCTGATTGATTGCAAAATAGCTGTTTAAATTTGTTGATATAGTCCTCGCTTTATACTATAACCAAATTCTAATACTAATACTACAACAAAATACTAATACTAAAACCAAAACTTCCTTGTTCATTTCCTTATCAACATCATTTACAGGATCTATTTTATCCTAAAGAGAGAGCCACCTATTCATAGATATTTTGAGAGAATCGCCACACTAGCAAGAAATATGCGCATTGATTGAAAAAGAATTTGTGGTATACAGATTCACAAAGAATACCAATTTTACTGTCTGGAAAGCAATTTTCATCGCTTAATTGCTGTCTCATACGAGATATCCTTAAAGACAATAAAGGAAACAAATCTTTTCTTTGTTGTGGGAGATCTTTGCAACAGAACAAAAGCGTTTTAAGTCCTGTTATGTAAATAATAGGTTTTGTTGTGACTTCGGCAAATATGAATTTTCGAAATGTCGCTTAAAAAATAATTAGGTGGCAAAACGTTGTTATAGAAGAACTATCTTTCGTAATATGGAGATATACGTATATATCTTTCGTAATATTTTTCAAAGATAAGTTTTATTTTTATTTATTTTCTCCACAAATAAGGAATATATAAGAAGCAATTGCAGTAGAGTCTTTGTTTATAAGACAGATAAAGAAATTGAAATACTGACATCTTCAACATTTGACATTCCGTTTTCGAAACATGCGAAAATTTCCATACTCAATTATTTAACCATGCAAGGCGTTTCAAAGAAGAAGCAGGGTGCTTCAAAAATTCAGTTTCTGCAATTTAAAAAAAAAATAGCTAGCATTCAAATAAAATTGTTGTTGTTGTTATTTGTTGTTGTTGTAAATAATATTTGCCATAATATTGTTTTTACTAGAAATGATGGTAATCGAATCAGATATTTTGTCCCAAAACCTGAAATTTTTGGTGGCATTGTTTCTAATTCATGTCCATGAATCTGCAAATAATAGAGGGATGCCTTAAATATAATAAGGAATTTATCAAAGTAACAACTTAGGAATTACCACCCTCAATCCACCAGAACTTTCTCTTCATAACATTAAGCATTATATCTTATAGTATGAATAATGCATAACATAAGCAAAAGAAACATGACTTAATACTGCAGAAAAAATTTAGTCCTTCATTGATATTCCATATAATGAATGAATGAAGAACGTTTTATCTTCCTTTTTTCATTAAATTAGTATTTTTATCAAAACAAAGGTAGTTTGGCCCTCAAATGATGCCTTTTTGCTCAATGGTTAAACACAATAATATAATGCCAGAATAATTGCCTTCTATAGAACAATATAGACTTGATGTCAGGACTCTTCTCACACATGTTTTATTTGCTCAGCAAAAGAAAATGTTGTTAAGAAATTATAATAATATCTCTTTGTGCAGCTGCACTAAAGGAAAAATATTCTTAATCCAATGACTCAAAAAATAACAATAAACTTCACGACTTTGCTAACCAAATTGAAAGCTCTACATAAAATGAGCAAGTTTTGTGACTATAGCTCTAATAATAGTCGAGATTTGAAATTCCTCAAAGAAAATTCAATATCTTAACTATATAAGAGGAGGCGCTCACACAAATATCTTTCCTTTGAAGTGTCGATTACGAAACGATCTCCCTAGCTGCATTGAACTCTATTCTTTGTGTTTGTGTTGCGAGTTGCTACAACTGATGTTCTTTGTATGCACCTGTGCTGTAATTTTTCTTGAGTTTCGTATTATAAAATGAAGTCGCTGGGCGCGAAATTGTTGAAAACATACCATGCCATTAGAATTGGATGAAGGGACAAGCATTCCTTAAGAGGATGTTGAATCTGATGAGTTGGATATAGCTAGATAGGGGTTTATACAAAGGTTTACATTAATTTTTTTGATACTGCGCAATTCAATGATGGCAGGATGATCGGCTGCAATTTACTATTATTGTGCTACGTGTTTTCTTATGGAAAAAAGAGCCGTTTCCAACAAACTAGATTATACGTCTTTTTTCACAACATATCTCCCCGAGGCATTTTCGTAATTTTTTTTTAATTTTACCAAGAAATGTCTATATTTGCTCCATAATTTGTTTTTTAAAAAAGACATTAAAAATTATACTTCTATTCTAAAGAAGAATTTATTTCATGATTAATAAAGATTATTCCTTTAGTTTGCTCGCCACAAGAAGAAAACTGCTTGTTATTATTTCCACAACCAGTGTCTCAAGCTTTGCGTAAATTAATTGT
Organism: Argiope aurantia; assembly: GCA_026543865.1. Taxonomy (NCBI): domain Eukaryota; kingdom Metazoa; phylum Arthropoda; class Arachnida; order Araneae; family Araneidae; genus Argiope; species Argiope aurantia. The sequence continues at coordinate 31,388 of JAPMOR010050385.1, read as the reverse complement.
CTTTTCATTCAATTACTTTCTGTATTCATTAGCATTCCTGAGAGTGACATACTGTGAGAGCTTTTCTTTTATCCGTATTATTTCTTAACTTTATTTCGCTTGACTTATTTAATGTTTATGAAAATGGAATATATTAATATATTTTTTCTTACGTCCTCATGTGATTTTTGAACATTTTTTTTTATTCTTGTATATTTTTGTTGACAGTATGATATTTCGATATCTTCAGAATTTAACTAATCTATTGTTGTAACTTAGGTTTTTTCGTACGATAAGCTGCCTAGTAATGTATATGAAAAATATTGATTGCAAAGATTTATATACCGTGATTTCCCGTTGATAATCCGCGGATGATCTGTTAAAAAACATGAAAATTGTCAGTGTAATCATAATATACTGTGCGGATTATACGGAGTTACTAATTATTTTTGCCAGAGCTAAAAGTAGCATCTGTAAATAATATGCGGAAAATTACAAAAGCTAAAAATAGAACAATTAAAATAAAATAATTTCTAATGTTTAGTATACATGTAAAAAAGTGATTAAAATTTTTGTTATTAAATTTATTTACACAAACCTACAAATGTGATTCATCAGATACTTACAATTTAAATTTTCTGTAACTATGTGAATATAAACATAAAGAATTTTGTAAATCCAGGAAGAAAAAGATTTATTTGTTTAATTTTCAGGAAACTTATTTCAAATCAAAGTCATAACATTTGTGTAAGATAGAAAGAGTAGGATCATCCTCAGGAAACTCAATTGCGAATGGATATATTTTTTGATTCTTGAACAAACAAATATATCCTTAGCAGACGTCCATCTTTTAACCAGCATTTAACGAATTTATAACTATTTTTTTTACCATGAAAAAGAGTGTGCTAAGGACAATTTATTTTGGAAATTAAATGAATTCCTTCTTCCCTCCCAACCGCTTAATGGATTTTCCCCCAAGTCAAATGAAAAAAAATTGCTGAATTCTTGTGTCTTTGGTTCGTAAGGCTCGTTAGATGTTCATGTCCATTAAATAGTTTTCTTTGGCCCCCAAGAGAGAAGAATGAGTGATTTTGCTGCCTGTCGGTCGTTTGCAGAAAGTGAACTTCCTGAGGTCCTTGGTTTATTTACTATCATTTGGAATGTTCAAGTAATTTACGTGACTCCAATATTCGTAATAAATGTAAAGACAGGAAGAGTAAATCGTTACTTGAAATTTAAATGCAATTACTCTCTCATTTTAACTTAATGGATACTAAGACTAATCTTGTTTACGGTTCTGAAAATTCTTTAAAGTGATTGTTTTTATTTAATTCTTAAATCGCTCCTTCTCTAAGAAATATCTAAATTTCCTTATTATTTATGATTTAATCGGGAAATACAACATAACTCCGCTTTTAAGCTGTCACGCTTAATATTCTCTTATTAATTGGATAGTTTCTATTGAATCCTTCTGATTTTGCTTATAACAATAGAAATAAAAAATTGCGTCAAATAAAATGTGTTCGGCGATGATCTTTACTAAAGGCCAGAACATTTGCCCTAATAGTAAAAATTGTTGAAATAAGCAAATTTGGAAACGTTTTGAGAAAACTCGTCGGTTTAAACTTTAATTTTTTCTTGTTATAATATCAAATTATGTTCATTAAAACACATTCTCTTTCCACTGCTCGATATTCCTGTTTTTGAATTAGGAAACAGGAGAAACAGAAATATTCTTGAGAGTATACAGATATGAGCTTGTTACGAGATCAATACCCTAAAAAGGGAATTGACTCCTTGTGTGAACATTTGACTTTTTATTTTATTTGACCCAAGAGGATATCGTGTTTTCTAGATCTATTTCTAGATGCCGGATCCTATTAGAGATATCGCTATCATTCTTGTATTCTCTAGAACTTTTATTTTTGTCACCAAATCCGTCGCCAATCGATCATCAGTATTGTCGCCAATGTAGTAATCATTATTTAACATCCATTGAGAATAGTTGTAAATTGCTATTTTTAGCCATGATGATAACCTAACAGGAAAACATTACTACATATTTTAACCTTATAAATAACAGAAAAATTATATTAAGAGAAAATACTATATTTTTACTTAAAGTCATCCGGGTTTTTTTAATCGGTTTATAAAAATACTTTACCTTTTATTTTCAAAAATATGCCTGAGACGATATAAAGATCTATAAGGAAATAAATACTCCGGTCTAAATGCTTTGTAGAGTAAAATCATATATTTCCATTTTCATTTTTAACCCGTAACTGGAGACGGATGTCAAAATGACTCCGCGGTTTTCATTAGTTCTGATTATCACGTGACATTTCGTCCTTGAATACAATCATCTTCTCAATGTCTTCAAGTTGTTCTCTCAGCAGTATATGTTGGCAAAAATTTAATTATAAGCACATGCGTTTAACTAAGTTTCTCTTTTTCATTTTTTTTTAGAGTCATTGACTCCGTGTTTTTGAAACTGTTTTTAATTTGAATAATCCAAAAAGAATAAAGAAATATTCTTAAAATAATATTTAAAAATATTGTTTTCTTCATTCTTGTTTGTTAAATTCTAACAGTTGTTAAAATGAGTATAATTCTGTAATATATAAATGAAGTAAATATTCACTAAAAGATTGTTAGGTTTTTCTTATAACATCTTTCCAACATTTAATATAATGGAATTTAACATTTTTAAAATTAATATTTTCAATAATATGATTTCCAGAATGTATTGTGTTTCCGAAATAAATTCCTATGTTGTTTACAAAAGAAGAAAAAAGAAAAATAACAATTTGACTCCATGTCTCTGGCAGCGTGATTAAATTCATGTCTCCAATTACGGGTTAATGTATTAGTTGATATTGTGGTTACATATTCCAACTTAAATCCAAGATTCACAACAAAAATTTAATTAAATTATTTATTAATTACACTAATTTATTATTAACTTATATTTGATATCCCAATTAATATTTCCTCTAATTTTTAACAAAGTGAAACTGATAAATTAACATCTGAAATCATTTCAAAACAGTAATTTCCGAATTCAGAATCTTATATGCTTTTCTTTCCTCTGCAGGAGTGACGTTGGTGGGGCCTTGAACGATGGCCCACCTGACAGACGAAGAGGAAGGGGAGGACGGGGTTATTCCTGAGCAGGTGCCCCTCCTGCCCCAACATCGAGCCCATGGCCAGCTAAGCCAGGACGAGAAGAAGTTCTTGCTCTCGGTGGAGAGAGGGGATGTTGCCACTGTCAGGAGGTAATCCATCAGCTCTTGCGCCACAAATAGAACTAGCAATGCACTGTGTTCGATTTTGATTAATGGTCATTTCCCTTTGTTGTTTTGTGACATTGAGTTGTTACCATTGACTAAGTGAAAGTCTATATGTTAAGTCTGTTAATATTAAGCGAAATATCAATTTCATGATTAGAAGCTTAAACATGATTTATGAATGGTTTATTCAGCATTTATCAATTGTTATCTTGTATGCTATGGCTTTATATGTTTAGAGCTTTATATTATATGCGATTCAGACACAATAACTGCTGTTTACTTTTAAATGCTTCTTGTTTATAAGTAACATATCCAATGTTGTCCTTTAAAATATTATGTCTGAAGCTTTATATTTTATTCTATTCAGACACAACAGATGCTATCTACTTTTAAATATATGTTGCCTTTAAACAACATATCCAATGTTGCCCTTAAAAATATTATATTTAAAGCTTTATATTATATTCGATTCGGACACAACATATGCTATTTACTTTTAAATATTTGTTTCCCGTTGTTGTCCTTTAAAATATTATGGGGGAAATTTGAAGCGTTAATGACTGTTGTTGCCAGTAAAATAATACGGAATATCTTATTAAACCGATATAGAACATATAGATGCAATGCCGAGTGTTAATGAAAATAAAAAATATATTGTTATCTTTCATTTATAACAGAAGATTTTACTTATTTTTCTGTTTGTTTTGTTTTGCTTGAGAATACCATATTTTATTCTGAAATGTTGAATGAAAAAGTATTACTTATTGAATTATTATTTATTGAATGAAAATTATTAATATCATAATTATTAATTATGATATTTAAGTATATTTATGACTACTTTTCGCCATTTTGCAGCAAATATTTGCTACTGATTTTGTGTGCGTTGCCAAATGACAACATTAGAAATAAAGTTTCACTAAATCTAGGGAAAGATAAGATATTTTCTATTTAAACATAAGAAATAGTTAACATTGGTTTAATATATGTGAATTAAGGCTAAATTACTTATACCTTATATCATATATGCAGGATTTTTTTAGAGAGAGATCTGAATTCATGCATCAGAAGTTTAAAGCTTATATCAATATTTTTCAAAATGTCTAAATGAAATATTTTACAATAAAAACTGAAAAATTTATAAATTGTCAAATAAGAAAAATGAAGGAAATTTCCAAATTACAAAGGATATGTCGCAACGAAATAAAAAAAAATGAGATGATCAGTCACGTTTATTTTTTTTTTTAAATAGTGTTTTAAAAAATTACAAATAGTTTCTGAATTAATATACAGTAGGCAAAATTATTATTTGTACACCACTTTTTTTTAAAGTTTTAAAAATATATAAGCAGCTATTTTATTCATTACGACGTGTGAGTGTGAGTTTGTTGTTTATTTCTAAACGAACGAACGAACGAACGAACGAACGCACGCACGCACGCACGCACGCACGAACGAACGTAATAAATAAATAAATAAATAATATATATATTGAAAATAAAATCTAAATCTTACAAACTTGGAAAATTTCTTGCAAAAAGTATATTTGTACACCTACATCTCCGGTAAGTATAACTATCATTTCATGTAATTTTTTACATTATAGTTAATTTTTTGGATAGTTTTTTTTAAACATTGAAAGTTATCTTTTTTAACAGTGAAGGTCACTCGCAGAGAAAAGTTGAGAAATGGAAACGAAATCAAAAGAAGTCTCTTTAGACATGAGAACTCATATTCTTAACCTTAATAAAAGTGGAAAATGTTATCGCGAAATTCAAAAGGTGGTTAAATTACCCTTTACGACTATTGGTTACATCGTAAGAAAATAAAAAAATACTGGACGCGTTGAAAATGAACGCAGACCAGGCGGCCCGAGTAAATTAACTTCAGGAAATAAACGAAGTATTGTCAAAGCAGCTGTTAGAAAACCACAAATTTCTGCTCAGAAAATTGCAGATGACCTTCTCGCATCTTCTAACATTAGAGTGACCGCTCAAACAATAAAAAATGTGTTACAGAGTGCTAGTTTAAAAGGCAGAACTCCGAGAAAAAAACCAATGATCTCTGAAGTAAATAGAAAGAAGCGTCTAGAATTTGCTATGAAATACAAAGACAAACCGATGGACTTCTGAAAAAAGGTTATTTTTTCAGATGAGAGTGAGTTTGAAGTTTTTTCACCCCCTAGTATCCGAAAAATCTGGCGAAAAAACAAAACAGCCCTTGATAGTAAAAATGTACTTCAGACCCTGAAACATGGGGATGGAAATGTGAGGGTTTGGGGCTGCGTAGCTCATGGCGGTGTTGGAAAATTACACTTTATTAACAGCTTTAGGTTACATTGATGTGTTGCGGCATAACTTATTAGACAGTGCTAGAAAATTGGGTATCGGTGACACTTTCTTATTCCAACAAGATAACGATCCCAAACACACTGCGATAGTTACTAAAACATGGTTGCTTTATAATGCGTCAAGACGCCTTGAAACTCCGCCTCAATCCCCGGATATAAATCCAATTGAAAATTTGTGGATGCTATTGGATACTCAAGTCCGAAAAAAAAAATGTTACAAGTAAAAATAGTTTGAAAGAAGCACTTATGGAAGCTTGGGAAGAAATAGATCAAGAAACCACCAAAAAGTTAATAGAATCAATGCAAGACGTCTTGAAGCAATTGTAAAAGCCAATGGAATGCATACAAAGTATTAAATTTCTATAAAATAATTATAATTCTGTTTAAAATTTGTCACTAAGTAAGTGTACAAATACTCTTTTTGTATAGTTTTTATAAAGTTTTATTCATTAATCAACTAAAGTTTATATGATTGCTTTTTTGATGATATTTTATTATTATTTTACCTCACTAGAATATATTTCTGCAATTTTAACTTAGTTACCTTATTTTATTTTGCTATAATATTCCAAAATTGAAGTGTACAAATAAACATTTTGTCAACTGTATATTCAAATGCGTTATTATCATGAAGCAAATATTTTTAATAATCCAAATTAATGTTCGCCAAATTTTGCATTTTTTTTATAAAGAAATAATTTTTTTAAGTACATTCTGGATGTTAATCGACACAGTTTTTAAATTCATCTATGTTTAATATTAAGGATTTTTTTTCAAGAAAATTTTTCTCTGATAAATGGAAAGCTTAGTGTTGAAGACTGCGACCAATAGCTAGTTTAGGCATAAAACATTCCTAAAACGAAATATGATGCTTTAAAGCACTTTACCTGTGATTTATTCATGAAATGAAAAAAAAAAATTAAAATCAACTTTGTTTAAATTCAGAAATATAAGAATTAAGAAACGCATCTACAAAACATTGAATTGTGATCTATTTACATTCCAAAATATTGTAAATCATTAATACTTTAATCTTTTATTTTCAATATTTTTAAAAATTCAATCATATTTAGAACTACGAAGAGATGCATACAAAAGATCTATTTAAGACTGTTTAATGAGCATTATATAAACTCAGAAGCGAAAACAACCGAAAATGCCTTCTTTAAAATACATTTAACTATTTTGAAAAATTAAAATAAGAAAAACTAATAGAAAATAATGTATCGAAAATAGAATTAATATAAATGGAAAATTAATTTTTGGAAATTAAGAATAACGCAGATGTTTTTTGTGCGATAACATACCTTTTATAGAAATTTCTCCGCAGTTTAAATTTCGAGTAACTTTAATCAAATGAGCTGAATTTTTGAAGAATACTTTCTATGAAGCACCCTTGTAAGTAAAAGTTAATGCCAGTCTTCAAAGTTTTAATTATAGCCAAGCTGCAGAAACAATAACCTCCGATATTTAAATGAATTTAAGGTTATAATTTCATCTCATTGTACATTTAGTTAATTGTAAAATTTCAAAATATTGAAATTAATTCTTAAAGACGACTTGAAACCATGAACTTTTAAATTGTTTCCAGTAATTGATTGAAAATTGGGTTACAAAGCAAATTTCAAAACAACAGTAGAAATTAAATTTAAAAAAAATAAGAAATACAATTAACTCAATTTCATGCTTACAAGTAAACGAAACCAGCGGGAGTAGTCTCCGCAAAACTTTTTCGCATAGTTTCTAATAAAAATGTTAACCCAGAGAACGGCTTGCAAAGCAATAGCTCATAGTAATTACTAAATATAAACCTTAGGAATGAATTCCTGAGGGCCTGATTGGTAGGGTGTTGAATTCGCGTCCTTTGGATTGCGAGTTAGAACCCAGCCGGCTGAAGTCTATCTGTGTGTGTGGTGGCTATTGCATATATAAATCTGTCGTGGTCACAAAGTCCTCCATGTCGACAGTAATACCACTGGGGCAAGGATGGGCAAACTCTTTCGGTCGCGGGCCAAAAATAAAAAAAAAAATAAAAAAACTGGCAGGTTAAGATAAATTTTTGAAAATGAGAAAAACAATATACAAGTACTACAATTTAAATATGTTAATGAGATGATAAAATTGAGATTTCATTTTTAAAAGTTCCTTATATTGAGGTTCGAAGTGAGATGTACTGATTCTAAAGAAAGAAGCTAAATGCTCATAAGTCAGTCTACTTCTTAAATTATTCTTTCTAAGGTTCATAGATGAAAACACTTGTTCGCATATATAAGATGAAGCAAACGTAACACTGATTTTCTTGGCGTAAGATATTAAATTTGGAAAACTTATTTTCAATAAAGATTTGTAAAACTCTTGCATATTTAGAAACAACTGCTTGAGGTGATTTTTAGATTACAACTCAATTAATTCAAGCTGCAAAGCTGAGCTCACTGCTTCACAATTTACGTTAAAAGGCATGGTAAAAATATCCAATTCTGTTTGAATGGCACTGATATCTTGAAATCTACGTTCGAACTCAAAATGCAGTTTTTTAAGCAATCTTCATAATTCTTAAGCTTCTCTTTATTTACTGAGGGTATTGAATTTAACTTAGAGAAAGGAGAAAAGTCGTTCTTATCTAGTTGCCTAGAAAACAGATTAAGTTTCAGTTTAAAAGCTTTGAGATGGGCCCAGATATCGTCGATAAATTGATTTTTCCTTTGCATCTTGACATTCAAGTTGTTCATGTGACAAAGAAGATCTGTGAAAAATGCAAAGTCCAAAAGTCGTTCTGTATCTTCTAACATTTCGTACTCAGCAGAATACTGTTTCTCATGGAAGAATGATACAATTTCGTCTATATATTTGTTATAGGCACTTTCATAGTTAAAAGCCGTTCCTGAAATTCAAGAAAAATATCACGTCCCGTTGAAGTTCCCTTTAAAGAACGCATGCACGCCAGCTCCTCAGTAATTTCAAAGTTCTCATCAACACCTCTTATAAACAATACTAATTGAGCAATATCATTTATATCAGTGCTTTCATCCATAGTTATGGAACAAAATTTAAAGTGGCCAATCTTTGACTCTAATTGAGATGTCAAATTTTTATCGATAGCTTCGATTCTAGAAGTCACCGTTTTTCGAGATACGCTTACAATCTCAAAATTATTTTTCTTGTCTGGACATAGAACATCATAAACTTGGAGCATGCGTTGTTTAAAAAACTCCCCATCACTCAGAGCTTTATTATTTTTAGCAATATTGTATGCTACAATGTAACTTGCATGTGTAACTGCTTCTTGGATAGTGTTTACCTTCTTGAAAACATTTTGCTGGCCTGATAATCTTTTACAAGGACTTTCTATTTTTTTTTTTTCTGATTCGGACATTTCATCGTAATTGGAATTTCTTATGCTTAGATGTAAAATGACGGATGTAAAATGTTCTTCATGGGACTACAATAATAACAGATGGGTGGCGTGCTTATAGAAGCGCTCTCTCTAATAACGAAGATTTTGGTCACCAACAAATTAACCATTCCAAAAAATTTTGTAAGTCCAAACGATGTAAATATTCATACGCAGAATATCGAGGGTTTTTGTTCCTTAACAAAAAGGTTTCTGAGTAACAAACAACTAATACATCAGGAGCAGCATTTTGACTATTTGATGCAATTTATTTGAGAATTTAGGATAAGTAAAAACAAAAGATTTAACATGTTACTTAATTTGCTAAAAATAAATCATTAATGTTTGTGCACTGTTTTTTGCTGTGTCGTTTGTCTAACACATTTTTTGGTGGCAATTTTTTTTTCCAATGCGGACTTAAAACGGCCACATACCAATTAAAATTCTATCCGTGGGCAGGATAAAACCTGCTGGCGGACCGTAGTTTGCCCATCCCTGCACTGGGGGTACTAAATCAGGGGTTATCGTTCGCTGATTCAGGTCTAAATTACGATATGTGAATATAAAATGCATGAATGAAGTCCATCCCGTAAAAAAGATTGTGTCGTGTGTGTAGCTAAGTCGTACTCTTGGCGCTTGATGGCGATGCTGAAAAAACAAGAGACGCACTTGACTTCTAAAGTCAATGGGCTTGTCTATGACAAGTGCCATTTGAAACAACAGCAACATGAATTCGGCATTTTAACTGAATCCATCGCGTCATCCTTGGCGATTTATTCCTGGCATGCTGTTAATACTATCCGAAAATCGAATTTGTGATTTAAATGTGTATTTACAAACTGAAAAAAGGATTTGACACAAAAGTGCACTTGTAATTACAAAATCACATACCAAATTTGATATATTTTATTAATTGAATCTCTGAGTTCTCGCGTTTCCATGCGATATCAAATGTGCAAGTGTGTGTCGAATTTTATCAATCTGACTTCCTTCGTTTTATAGTCATCTTGTTGTATCGAACAGCTTAGAACTCTTGTTTTATATCGAACGGCCAAACAGAAATACTTCCTCAAAGCAGATTTTGCACAAAATTTAATAGAAATCTAGTATAAAAACTATATACCAAATTCCATCCGTCTACATTAAAAAGCTTTTAAGTTTTCTTTTCACATATATACAGACGGACAGACGTTTTTCAAAAATGTATTTTTCGAAGTCAATAAGGTCTAAAGTATGGAGATTCGACAGAATCTCGAGTTCGATATTTTTTAACCGTTGCTATACTTTATACTATTGATATGAGAAAGTTAAAAATTAGAAACTATTAAATATATCCGGAAATTCGCTTTGTAAAATGAAAAAAATGAAAAAAATTATATACTTTATATAAATTTTAAGTTTTTTTTTGAAACATAAAAATGTTTTTCGTTTCCTTATATACCAGAGAACAGCATGATATATTGATACGATTAAAACTTTCTCATACTTAAATTCTTTTTATAAAATGTTATCTGAATGCTATTTCGATAAGAGTTTTGTCAAAAATTCGCCAAAACTTCTTTTATTGGAAAGCGTTTCAAATTGCGCAGTGAAAGGATAAGTTTGTAAAATGCTTCGTCGATATATCGAATGTACTTGAAACTGTAACTACTGACGAGATGTTTATTTTTCTTTTGACTGTTTCTTTGTTTTCGGTTTCTTTCGAATAACAAAAATAGTTTTATCGACTGCCTGAAAAACACAGTATCCTCTCACTAATCCGAGGGGAAATTGCAGGCTTAACGAAAGCACCGGATTAGCAGAGATTCATTTAAAAAATACATTTTAATAGAAAGGCTTATGTTCATTGAACAAGATATACAAAATTATAAGAAAAATTATATTATATTTTTCAGATGAATGCTTCACTATTTTTTTTACATATAAATCAACAGTTTTTGTCCAATCTTGAGGAAGTTGAGCAAATTTGCTCCTTTTGAACAAGGAAAAAAATCAGTGGCACTTTTTTTAAAGTCTAAATTTTGATTAAAATATAAGTTAATTGAAAAATAAAATACAAATTTGATGTTTCTAGTTCTATCTACCGAATATTTATGAGTTTCAAAGTTTGAACTGGCTACTCCGACTTCCGGAAGGGCATGGAAAAATCTGAACGACCGGACTCCGCAGCAACAATACTGGTGGAAACTGTGGTTGAATCCTAAGGGCCATTACTGGCCACGGTAAAATCCTTCCCTTGTGAAATACGTCCCGTCATCGACGGGAGGAGCCAGATCCTTGTCTTTTTGCGTACCAAAAGGGTAGCGAGAATCAACCACCATGCCGGAAACTTCTCATTCTCAGTTACGATATGTTAAGATTATACATCTAACTTTTTATTCCTCGCGTGCACTGCATACATATTAAATACAATCTTTCTTTTTTGGCTTTTAATTATAGAAGGAAATTGGGGGATTAAATAATTGAGAAAATGATGAAAATGAATTAAATTTTATTTTAATTATGAAATAAAGTGTGGAAACATTATGCAATAAATTTATAGAATTCAAAAAAAGAAAACAGGACAAATAAATTGCAATGACTAAAATCTTTTTTTTTTTTTTTTTCATTTTAAAACGGTAAAAAAAATTTGCACGATACAATTTTAGGTGTAATCATGAAAAAAAAAACACACAATATGGTCTAATTTTTAATTAATTAAAATTCTAAAAACCAGCAAACACCTCCGTGGTGCGCATTTCTTCCGTCCAAAATATCATTGTATTAAATTCGGTAGCTTTAAATTAGCTTATTCAATAAAAATACAAAATCAACTATGCATTTCTTTACTATTAATAGAGATAAGCATTTAATTTGAAATATTTATTCCTTCCATATTTTTCGAAAAGTTATTTATTTCTTTAAAAACGTCTATGCGATTAACATAAGTATGGCAATAAACGAAGTAATCTGTTATAAAATAACGATTATTAACATAGGTCTTCAGGATTCCTTTCTTGTGCAAAGAATATAAAATACCTCTTTATTTATTTAACCTAATTTGATAGAGTTTAGCTTAAAGATCACAACGTACTTCTCTCCTTTTTGAATAGTTGGTTATTCCGATGAGCATTTGCTGGCTTTCATCATAATTATTTCACAGCTATTATAATTTTGCTGTCTCTTGCTTTCGAGTGGAACTAAAAATACATTATAATAATGGCATAAAATGTAAAATTAGAAATAAGTCCTTAAAATATTGTTAAATTAATTTCTATAACAGGACATTAAGCTTATATAAGCCCTTATAAGAATATTATTAAAATTTCCTTTGCGTGGAAAGATATTTGGGGTGTGGCAGGGGTGAAGACAAGGCGGTCTTAGAGTTGTTAATACTTAAAATAGTGCGTTAATCCCAATCAATAACTAAACGCGATTTCTATACATCATTTTTTGTTTCCCTCAGTTTAAAATATTTGATTTAATTAATTACAGAAAACAAGTTCTAAATTTTCAATCCTTTATTTTACTTTCATCAATTTTGATTAATTCCTTTATTCCGTGTCCACCTTTCGTTATCCCTTATCCTTCAATATAAATCTTACATTTGTAGTAGATGAGATTTCAAGCCTCTGATATATTGATGGGACGTGCCACAGAAATATTAAAAAATAAAAATATATACCAAGAAACGTGAAAAGGGAAAAGGAGACCTGAGAAAAATATTGGAAAGATAAACGAACTTCAGAAATGCGATTCAATGATATAATTAAAGATGTAATAGATGCAAAGGTTAGGAAATTAAACATGAATATTTAAAAATAAAAAATAAATAAATAAAAGGACATGGAAAGGCAGGAAAATAAGGAATAAAAATGTTGGAAAGATGAACGAATTTAGTAAATAGATTTGTCCCAAAGACAATGGAAGTGTATGGATTTTGGATTAAATTCATACAATTCATAAAAATCATAAAGATTATTTGCTAATAAAAAAAATCAGGTGCTAAATTTATTACCAATTTGGTAGTAAATTTAAGGTAATTTTAAACTACCACAACGTAATTAAAATTACCACATTACCTTAAGGTAATTTAAATTATCACAAGGTAATTTTAAATTATCAATGTGTTGTCTAGCTGATAAGCTGTAAATTCATGTGTATATGAATAATATAATCTATAAACACAATAAAGTATATATATATGATACTATTCATGCTATTGGTCAAAAAAGAAGAAGTACATAAGGAATATTCGACTATGCTGCGAAGCATATCAAAACTCTTCACGCTGTGTGAGTAAATGAACAAGTTCATACCAAGGTTTTTCCCGCTCTTTGTAAAAGGTTTACTTTCTAGCCACATGGACTCAGGGTCTTTCGATCTATGTCAATTTATACGCGTCATGCAATTTCAAGAAGAATATCTCTATTTCTGGATCCCTCCGTTACAAAGTATCACCTAAAACGCTTCTCTCATGCAGCGATTCCATGAAAGGAAACGACTTTAAATTAAATTTCCCGCCATTATGTAGACTACCGGTCGCCACAATAAACTAACTCGTAGGCATAGCGGGAAGTCCCATTTGCATATCCCTTCATTCTCTCTCCCCTTCAAACAGACAATATTCTCAAGCTGATTGTTTTCAGCCGGTGCCTGATGGATTGTTACAATAGTTCATTAATATTACTTCAAAGGGGTTAACAATGGCATCTAATTGGCAGGATTATTAATTCGAATTGCGTTGCAAACAAGAACGTCTGGGGTTTAATTGGACTGTAACTCTACAACAAGTGGCGGAGCTCTGGAAATAGAATAGAGAACACCTCTCCATCAGTGGTTGGTTTCCGATTAGGCGAAATAGACAACTGCCAAGAGCAGATGAATTGACAGGGGTGAAGGCATAAGCAGACCAATTAAAAAGATGCTATTAATCTGGTTGCCAAGCAAATAAATCTTCGCAGTTTATAAATTATGTGAATTGGCAACTATTAGAGGAAAAGTCAGCTCAGTATAACTGTTAAGGTTCTTATCAGTCTCATTACATTCCCTATTTATTATAGTACTAGGCGCCGTTGACGACCAGCCGGTTAGCCAACCTTAATGTTCATTTAAATTTTAATAATCAAATACTTTACGTTATTCCTAGTTTAATAGATTCTTCATCAAAATATTTTAAAACTTCAAATTTTGATAATCATATAATTCACTCATAATATTATAAAGGCCTTCAGTCATAACGTAATATGTATCTCTCTCATTTTCTGTTAGCTCCCGTGGAATTTATGCTTTAAATTAAAGTGGAAAGAATTAATCTGCAATTAATATAATAATATTTTTTACTCAAACAAAGTATTTTTTTATAATATGATTACTAATAACAGAGTCACTGAGCGTTTAAACTTTATGGGTAATAAAGAATATCTTTCTTAATTTATGTAATATCTCAAGAATTTGTCAACAAAATTTTCTCAGATTCAACATGAACAGATCGATTAATTAACAATGTTTAATTTTAAATGCATCAAATACTAAGAAAATAAAATGAATCGTTTAAAATAATCGGTAGAAAACAGGTTTAAAAAACTAATTAAAAAACAATGTACTTAAAACTGTAAGCTTATACAAAAAATATATATAACTAACATAAATACAGTTTAATTACAAAAGCATGTAACTGACCTAAAAATAATTTAAATCAAGAATCATCCGTAGATAATAATGTCAACAATCAGAACACAATGCGCATGCGTGAATTTTCAACGCCAGTTACGGTAACGCAAATACGTGAATTTTTATACGCTAGTTGGGATAACGCTATGCAGATTAAAAATTTTTAATTTTCTTTATTCAATGTTATTTTAATTCAAAAATACTTCAGAATGAATCTGAAAGATTGATTAATTAACAATGTTTAATTTTAAATGCATAAAACATTAAGAAAATAAACAGAATCGTTTGAAATAATCGGCCGAAATGTTAACCCTAGCCTCATTATTGTTGGGGGAAAAAACTGAAGCCTTACTCATTTGGCGGTGGAGGAAAGGAAGATTAGTTTTTGGTGGGAAAGTTAGTTTTTAATTAATAATTAAAATTCTAATTAAAAATTCAAAAAAGGGATACGTGTACCCGACCTCTAAGGTATACGTGTACCAAATTTGGTAGCTGTAGGTCAAACGGTCTGGCCTGTAGAGCCCCAACACACACACACACACACATTGAGCTTTATATTAGTATAGATTTAGATATACAGATCATCTGCTTAAGTAATAAATAATGTGCACAACCATGGTTGCCACTCTTCCGTGAGTTATGATAAATAAATATAAACATGTATTTTCTCTAAATATTAAAATATTAATTTAAAACAAATCATTAACAAGATTCTCACTAAAAATGTGTTCAAATGTGAAATTAAATTGATGAAATTATTAAAAGTGGACATCAAAAGTGGACCCGCACTGCATGAGTCGCAAATTACCAATATCTGTTAATATTCTCTATACCGCAACCTGACATAAAATTTGAATAATTATTTCCTTAAATAGTCGGATTGGGATGGAGTTTTATTTATTTATTAATATTTTTGCATATGCGATATGAAAAAAATATTATTTGTCAAAAAATTCTATCTGAAAGTTATGATGAATCTCCGCATTTCGAAAACCTTCCTTCTCATTTTTGTAATTATATCTGTCTTTGAGGACAGTATTAGAAGTGTAGAGAGCTACAACCATGGAATCTAGTATGCGGTTTTTTCTGAAACTTGCAGATTTCTATTAATTTATTTGCTGAATTCCTTTATTAGAAATTAATTTGATCCTTCTATGTTAATATATACATAATAACTCAACATACAAGGGTAGCCTCTCTGACAATATACACAATGTGATCAAAATTAAAATACCCCTACTCTGAACTCTCTATACAGCGAACTACATAGTGTAAAGGCTCTAGAATTGCTGAACATACTATTCAATAGAGTTCAGAGTAGGGGATTGCGTGGAAAAAAAAGTTCTAGGAACACTGATAGATGGCGCTTTACAACAGAAAACATGCTAAAAAGATTTTTAAAAAACCCTCATCTGGTATGGAATTTGTCCTTTCTAGTTTCTATTGCTGGAATGGGAAAAAAAATAAGAAAAAAAAGTGAAGAAACTGGAACTGTTATTGTAACTGCAATTTCGCAATGAAAGCGCAAAAATTTGCATAATCCTTGATTCTACTTTTCTAGGCATAAAAGGGATTAAGCTGTGAAGAAGTCATTCTTATCAGCGATGGCTTCGCGCTTTGCTTGTGAAGTTAAATTATGAAAACAAAGGAAATGCTGCAGCTGCAATTAGAGAGTTTCGTCGATTTGAGAATCTACGCGAAAGACCAGCCGGTACCAAAATATGCTCGAACATTTTGCTGTACCCCAAATGCAACTGAGCTAATTTATTGATTCAATTACTTTTCTGCAAGCTGAAGAGCCTCCATACATTGGACTCTTGTGTACAGCAGTTTCATCGGCAACATTCTACTAATGATAGAGTAATAGTCGTGCGTTACAGGCAACCTAATCATCTCGTTTAACACATGTTAATTCCTACGATTTTTGACTTTGGGGATACTTAAAAAAATTGTTTATCGAGGACGTCTGGTAACCTTGGCAGGTTTGAAAGGCAGTATCACTCTGCATGTGAGAAGCATCTCATTCGACCTATTAGAGTCCGCAGTTGAACAAGCTAGTAAACATTAGTCCTTGTGATTGAATGTTTGATACGTTTGAATAAAATGTGTATTACAAATGTGTATTTTGAGTCTTTTCAACCTATTTTTTGTTGTACAGAGCCATATATCGTTGCTTCTGGAACTAATTTTTTTTTCTCGCGTAATCCGTTTCCCAATGTCTTGAATAATATGTTCACCAATTCTGGAGCATTTGCACTGAGTAGTTCGTTGTATAGAGAGTTGAGAGTAGGGGTGTTTTAATTCGATCACCCAGCTTTCTAATAAAAGTATTATTTTACTGACACGAGCATAAAATTGCGGATCTCGGGCAACGCCGTGAACGCTAGGAATGCTCGACTTTCTATTCTCGCTCTTGAGAGTTATGTATATCATAGAATAACATAATTCGTGAAGTAATGCCTGTAAAAGAAAGCCAGCACTTGTATATTAACTACATGATAGTGATGAAAAATGTTTGTGATTCTTGGTATGAACACAGATTTTTTTTAACAAATCTATTAAATGATCTTTGGCGATCAATTTTTTTGAAATGTTAATACACAAGAAAATTGAATGTAAATTCGGGTGCCGTTTTTATCAACGAATTGAAACTAAGATTTGAAACATAATTACAATTGTAATCACAAGATCACATTTGAATTTAAATAGATTTAAGACATTGCATACATTATTTGTTGTACTTAAATATATGTGGAAATAGAGACCGATAAACAATCAATATGTGAATTTGGTTCCGAATTTTTGCCGCTCTAAATTATCAATCGGAAAACTTTGTACCAAATTTTATCCATATAATTCTTATATTCTGTAATTATCATGTTTCATTGTACTCTGACTTAGAGAGACAGGCATCCACCACATGGATTTCGCTTAAAATGTGATAAAAATCTACAGACTTATCGTAAAGACTACAGATTTAATTAAATACTTCCAACACGAAGCGTTTTTGACTTATTGAATACACAGATAAGCATAGTTTCCAAAATGAATTTATAGAACTCAGAAAGAGTTGAGATGTGACGATTCATCGAAACCTGGAGTTTGAATTCTTTTATATGTATATCATATAAAAGAAATCATATGATCATATGATTCATATATTCAATGATGAGGATTCATATGATCATCGTTCATTCATATTTAATGATGATCATTCATATGATCATCGTTCATTCAT
>JAPMOR010050385.1:0-13478 GCA_026543865.1 Argiope aurantia | reverse complement strand
ATTCATATGATCATCGTTCATTCATATTTAATGATGATCATTCATATGATCCTCATTCATTCATATATTCAATGATGATCATTCATGTGATCATCATTCATTCATATTCATTTTTATTTATGTAGTGCATGTAGTAGAGAAGGTATAGTAATTGTCAAAAAATTCCAACTCGAGATTTTGGCGAATCTCCACGTTTCTCTCTGAGTTTAGAAAACATCCGTCTGTCTGTCTGTGTAAAAATAACTTAAAAATGATGTGAGCTAGACAATTGAAATACGGTACACGATCTATTCACCAAATTTTCAGATTTCTATTAAATTTTCAGTAAAATCTGTTCCCAGGAAGTCAGTCTGCCCGGCTGTTCAAATATAAGTGAACACGATAATTACGAAATGAAGAGAGCTAGATAAATAAATAAGATTTGGTATACATATTTAATATCTATAGTATAGACACCTGTCAAATTTTGAGCCAAATTCAACTACTGTATGTCGTTCTGCCTTTACAGAAGCATGTAAATACGATAACTAAAAACGCAATAATCTAAATATATGAATTTGGACTGAAACTTTGTGACAACAAGTGCAGTTTTGAGAAATCTGGGTTTCAATTAATTAAGAAAAACGTGTCTAAAACGCAAATCTGCTTTTTGGAAACTGTTAAGGGTATGCCAGGATTTACTCACCAAGGATGACATGATAAATGCAGTAAAAATGCTAAATTCAAGCCATAAAATATTCCATACTGTTGTGCGCCAATGATTGTAACAATTAAACCTTCTCAAATATGACAACTTTATTAGAGAATATGCGGGAAAGTTTTGGGGAAACCATATCCACTTGTTGACAGGTGAATCATTTCCTCTTTTTATACTAGGGGGAAAAAAAGACAAAAAATGAAATTTATCATATACTAGCCGCCTTTGGCGACCAGCCGGTTCGCCAGTATTACCGCTCGCTACAATTTTCAATTAAATATTTTAAGTAACTGGTCTCTTAAAGGATTCTCAAACAAAACATTTTTAATCTTCAAATTTTGATAGTCATACCAAACTTATATTGTTTAGATCGTTTCGTTCAATTTACTATATATATTTTGCTCATTTGTTGCAATTTCCGGTAAAACTTCAACTTTAATTAAAAATGTAAATGACGAAATTGCAATTAATATTAAGATATTTTTTAATAAAACCAAGCGTTTTATTTTATTTATCATCTTTATTGTTATTTATTAATTATTATTAGTATTGAATATGAGTATTGCAAACAGAATTGCTCGGTATATAAGTCTTATGTTAACTACAAAATATTTTTCATAATTTATGTAATATCTCAAACAATAATTCAACAAAAATTTCTGAGATTCAGTATAAAATTCAGTTTTTAGTTTTGCTTTCAAAAGGATTGAAATGAAATCAATAATAATATTTTGTTCCTGCTTATAAATATATTTCAAAAATTATGAAGTCTAAATTTAATGCAGTAAGGTATCATATTCTGATAAATATTCTGGACACACCAAATTTTAAATAAATGAATGAATGCTTCTATTTTACACGATCAACTAAGACTTATTTATGAAGTTTTAAATGTTAAAAATTTAGGAAAACTCACCATTTTCATAATCTTAGGCCAATTAATCTTCAGAAACCTGCGCGCTTATTGGCGTATTTTCTTTGAAATGATCGATGAAAAATCTAAAATTATCCTTTTTTTATTGAATAGTGATATTCAAATCTTCATAAATCAGTCAGTTTAAGTGATTTGAAATTAACTCTTAAAAGTCAGTGATTTAGTTGATTGGAAATTAACTCTGACCACCATAAAATCTGTGCTTTCTCTTGTGGTGTATGCATTCTCCTTAATATCCGATCGAATAAAACATCACATACAAAAGTACTACATAGACAAACACATCAAAAGTAAACATAACATTTCAATAGTTGCCAAAAACAAAAGAGAGAAAAATGCAATTTATAAGCAGACGATATTTAGAAAAGTACAGATATTTAGACTGGAAAATGAAATTATCTGAAATTAACCACACGCGCAGACGATATTTACAAAGGTAAAAATATTCAAACCTGAAAAGGAAAATATATGAGTTATTCCATCAATAAATGCCATAAGTTTGTTTACATCTTCATTATTTTACGAGTCATTAAATATCAAAATGGGTCCGGGACTGAATAAACATCCTGTATAGAGAGTGTAAAAGATCATAAAATAATTTTTCTTGAATTTATTTTTTATAAAAAATAATATTTCATATTTGTTTCATTTCTTACAAACACTTGCTGAAAATTATAATTTTGCAGATTTCATTTCCAAAAAGATTTAATTTATTTTCAGTTAGAGCTTTAATCAATGTGATGGCAACACTTTGAAAAAAGATATTTTTTTCTCATGAATGCGAAACGTGCTTAATCCTCATTTTTATTTTTGACGAAAAAAATTATTGAAAAACATAGTTAAAATATTTATTTAAAACTTCATTAAAAATAGAAATTTAATTTTAAGATTAAAACAGTAGTATCATTTAAAAGATAAATTTTTTATCTTTAACTTGATGTAAAAATCTTTTTTGTGCAGTAATATTTTCGAAAGTTATAGCAGAAACACGCTAAAATTTTGCTTAATTTTTAAATAAATAAAATTCTAGTTAAAAATTCGAAAAAATAACCCCAAGGTGCACATTCCCGGCCTCCAAGGTATACACGTGCCAAATTTGGTAGCTATAGGTTGAATGGTCTGGTCTGTAGTGCGCCAACACACACACACTCACACACATTGAGCTTTATTATAAGTATAGATATAGATATCAGAATACAGAATATGAATAAAAGTATTAGAATTGAGGATAAGTAACAAATTTTCAGCACTTCCATCAATCATTTAACTAATTGTCGGCCTACTTTCTTCACGATGACAATAAGAAAAATAGTTGAGACATACAAAATTTATGCGGTCTCATATTCGAAATCATAAACTGATATCAAACTTAGGGTCCAGACAATGAATAGGTAGACATTCAAAATACTTAATCAATTTTCTTCACTATATTATTAAAAACCAGAGAGAGTTGTCTCAATGGAGCCTTCCTGCATATTTTCTAATAAATGTACGTGTGGATTATTGAATGTATGCCATTGGTGTACAATAATTATAAAAAAATTTATTAGAGTGCGAACTTTCCCGATTTCCTGATGAGTAATCACTGAAAGGCGGTTAATTCACTGCCAAAAGATTAAATATGTATTTTGGACACCTTTATTTTCGAACATTTAAAATCAAAGTTTAGCACAGAACTACATTTGTAATAATAAAATGATATATTAATTTTTATGCATTTAATTTTATTATAATCAGCGTTCTTGAGTGATCGTACAGGTTGACCATAAAATAACTTTCCCTGTTTGACAACATCTACAGCTAAAACAGAGGAACGAAATGAAACCACATTTAATATAAGACTTGAAAGACATGATAAAATAAATTCCGCAAAAAAAATTAGTACTAAAAGGTGTCGATAGGAGAAATATTGAGGCTGATGTCACATGCGAACAAGTAAATTTGAATATCGGAATTATTTAATCGGATTATTATCGGATTATTTAAAATTCCCAGTTCGTGTGTGAAAGAAGCGCCATGCATTCCTTGTAAAAAACGAAGAGCGAACAACCTGTTAGCAGTTCATTTTTGACTATTGATTTTTCTTGATTGTTGTTAGTGATTGACTGTTGATGACTGCTTAATATGGGCCTATCTTACCTCAGCATGCTTTTCTGCTAGGACTGTTCTAAAATAGACAGTATAATGCCGTAGCTGCTCTTAAGAAAACCCGCATGTCTTCAAACAGAACATAAGACCTGCTGTTATGAACATCGGAACAGATAGTTTACACGCAGCAATAAGGAACTTCATATACAGTATGCAATACGTTATACATAGGGAAGGTCAGTTTTCGGTCTGTTTCATCAATTCATTCCTAATTGTACTCCCGCAGCGCCAAATGTTTCTTCTGTTATCAATTTTCGATATTATTATATTATTTTTTGCGGAATTCATCTTACCACGCCTTTCACAGTATGTATATGAAATACGTTTCATTTCGTTCATTTGTTTTAGCTGCAGATGTTGCTAAACACGGAAAGTTATGGCCACCTGTATTTATGGTCATGAAGGAACATACAATCAGACGAACGACAAACCTGTCATTGGATTTGGTGCCAGATATATACTTATCTACATTTTAGAAGTTAAAATTGTGCACCGAATTTTACCCATCTGGCAAATCTTTGTTCTGCTGTTATCGTATGCATTTGTAGGCAGACAACTTTGGAGACAAATAGGTTCCTTCAGTGTGAATTTTGTTCAAAATTTGATAAAAGTCTTCAAATTTTGTGTAAAGACTTTCAGTTTCACAAATTTCATCTGTCAAACTTAAAAAGAATTTGATTTATTGTGTTCACAGATAGTCAGAGAGGTAGATAGCGCTACTGTCAGACATAATTTCAAAAATGCGTTTTTCGAACTCAGGGAGGTTAGAAATGTGAAATTTGTGAAATTGTCGAGTTAGAATTCGGTAGAGGTTACATTCTTTTTTTTCTTTATATGTCATATTTGTGGAAGTAATAAATGCACTATATTATTCTAATAATCGAAAACGTTGAGTAGAATTTATTTGCCCGAGTTCAGCTTTTTATTTTCTAATTGAAGGAAATATTACTTGACATAAAGTCCTATATATAAAAAAGGAGAAGAAACCCTAAATAACAGTAAATGGATACTTAAAAATGAAGATTTAAAAGCTTTTTTACTTTATTCTTACTTACTCTCATTTTATGCATTTATTACTAAAGCTATATTCATTTATAAAATTGACAAATGGATTGACATGAAATGAGACTCAAGATGCCTATAAAATGTAGTCCATTTTCTAAATTTTTCGCTTAAAAGCAATTGTTTGAAAATAACATAATATTTCTTTAAATTAAGCATTCTTATTTTTCAAAGAAAGCACTAAAAAGTTTAATTTGAAGAATGGATATACTCTAGTTCGTTGTTGTTTGGTTTTGAGTGGGTGGTTTTGCAATGCAGGGAGATTTCCTTTATTGTCTTCGAAAAGATAGAGAATCGTTATGTCGCCAGCAGGGAGAGATCACCATGGATTTATCATTTTAATTTCTTATACAGAAGTTTTTTAGTAAATGAAAATTCATGTAATGTAAAACCATTCTTATAGGCAAGCCATTAAGCGACGGTCGATCTCATTCTATCCGAATTAAATGCAATTGTATATTTCCTATACAGTATATATTTACTGTGCAATCGACCCTCAAGCCCTTAATACTCTTTCTCGAATTTTCCATATACACTATACAGATACTTCTCTTATTAACTATGGATATTTCTTATATATACTAATAAAATGTTTCTCCGTGCAATCGACACTCGAGCCCGTAATTCTTTTTCTTAAACTCCCCATGTAACATGTGGATACTTCTTGTATATATGATGGATATTTCTTTTATATTTTATGGATATTTCTCATACTATGAAATCTTATAAGTATACTTTATGAATATTCCTCATGTATACTATGAACACTTCTAGTATACTTCATGGATATTTCTTGTACACACAATGGATACTTCTTGTTTATGCTATGGATCTCCCATGCAATCAACATTTGAACCGTAATCTTTTTTTCACGAATTTCTCACGTAAATTATAGATATTTCTTGTATATATTATGTATATTTCTCATATATACTATGGACATTTCTAGCCCATTTTATGGATATGTCTCTTATACACAATGGATGCTTCTTGTTCATACTATGGATCTCCCATGAAATCGACATTCTAAACTGTAATCCTTTTTCTCAAACTTCTCACGAAAAATATGGATACTTATTGTATATATTATGTATATTTATTGTAACCAATCTAAAGTAAGAAAAAGTTTGAAAACGAAACTAAAATGAAAACGAAAACAAAACAGTTTCGAAATCTTTTTGGTAAAAACTTCATAGTATTTAGAGAGCGCAAATGGACATTTATTGTATATTTTATGGATACTTCGTGGATATTTCATGGATACTTCCCATATATTTTATGGATATTTCTCATATATAATACGAATACTTGTTGTCCTCACTATGGATTTCCCATGCAGTCGATTCTCGAACCCGCAATTCTCCATTCTTAAACACGAGTTCCTACCTTAAAGTTCCCATATTCTCGATGAATTCAAAGCAACGAAATTTCAATAATGTTCCGTTGTTATTATTTTCGCATCGTATTCTACTCATAGCTTCTTAGAGAAACAGATATTACAAAATTATTAAACAACAGCTCTTTATTATAATGAGGTCAATTATTATGCCAATTTGAGTTACATATCTATCAATATTAATTAAAAGTATGACCGCAAAAGTGTGACTTTGTAACTGTTTGTCAAACGATTTGTTTGTAGAGCACCAATATATACACACACATATACACACATTCATCTTTATTATAAGTAGAAATACGGATAAATATTCGAAGAATTCCCTTTCTGAGGCAATACGCTTTCTGACCATCCTGATTCACTGAAGAACCTTGCATTTTATAATAATTGCAAAGAAAACCAAATAAGTATTTTGACTGAATACTATTTCAATCGATGGAAACAAAAATTTTAGTAACAAGATCATATATTAGTTTTCATTTATCTAAATCGTAAAATCATCTATAAAACAAAAATTAGATCATTCCAATCAAACAGATATTACAAAAATTGCATTTTTAGAGGGGGGGGAGATGTAACATTTTATATTTCTCAAATGATTTGCTCAAAATCTTGCAGATAAAAAATACATTACCTATTTTCTAAATTAAGAAATAGGTAGAATTTCTCTCTGAACTTGAAATCGTATTCGGTGGTAAATAGCATGAATTTTTCAATCTTATCGAATTATGGAAGATTGGAGTAACTCCTAAATCTTACTATATGTACAGATTGCTATTAAGTAGTTCAAGAATTGCAAAATATATTGAGAAATATAAAATAGCATTAAATACAACATTATGGAAGAAAACTATGCAGATATTAAAAACATTATTTAACCCTCTCATTCCTAGGATCATTCGAGATCCGATATCTCAGAATACTGGTATCTGATCAGATACCTCAGAATACTGGTAATATAATAATATCCAAATTTCTAAAAAACCGCTTTTTCTCTTTGTTAATGGCTATTAAATAAATGTATGCTCGGATATTCATTGAAATTTTCCAGGAAACCTTTCCGTTCCTAAAATCCACCTTGGCGAATTTCTCTTTCAAACAAAGCACGTATCAGAATCATTCAATCAATCATACCTAACAAAAGTTAAAGAAATTAAACATTGATATCCAGGCGTCTCGGGCACTCGCCGTAAATTGATAGAGTTTTAAAAATATAGTTGAGGTTTTCGCCAAAGAATCGGAAGTTTTGAATAGATAGTTCGCAGATAGGTGAAAAAATTGTTCATCTGACTAGGGAAGTTTTGGACTTCCGACAAAATCTCAATTTCGAATTTTTTGACGTATATAATACTGTTTAATTCGTGTACGAGGAGTAAAAAGGTCAGCTATCTGTATACCTTACTTATCTTTAAAATGTCCTTTTGAAACACCCCATTTTTAAAACAAACCAGATAAATTGCAAATCTTTTTAGATGGTATCGGTGTGTTTTGGCACCTCTTCCGCAAACAAAACTTTTGATGTAAATTCTGAAAAGCGTGTTCCATCTTTACGCAGAATATATTTACAATTTTAAAATGAGACAGAATTCTTCGAAAGAAAAGGACAACGCTTATTAGAGATCAAGCTCGAGATATACAGCTCGCTCATTTAAGAGAAAGTTAATTATATTTCGTGTTAAAAATTTCACCAAGGTTCCAGAGGAAGCAGTTTGGTCATTTATTTATTATGAGGAAATTTTAAATTTTACGACAGCCTGCTATTAGCTCCCTCAAAATTTTAGTGACCCATAAAAGTGAGGCGAGTAAAGAAAAAGGTCGGATTCACCCCCATTCGTTGATGTAAATATTTGAGTTCCGAATATTCCGGTCTGGTATAATTATTCTCTTAACGAGTGTTTATTGGAGTGGCGAAGGAAACCTACCAGAGTTAGTTTCCTGTTTTCTGGCCGGACTCAAAACGGAAACTTTCCCATTAACCGGTGGGCTTCGCGTTCATCAGGGACGCCCTTTCTGGAACACTGCCAGACCACGCTCGCTATAATCATTGGTGAGGAATCCCCCCGAGAGAATTTCGTATTAAAAAAAGCTGCCCGTTACGATTTGTCTCCGCTAAAATGCTTTATTACGGACTGGAATCGAAGAATATTTGGTGAAAGTGCATCGATTCATTGGCGAATGAATTTACAATCTTTAAATCGATTATTTCTAGTAGGATATAAATGAATCGATTAATGTGAAATCAGGAAATGTTTTAACGAGGAGGTCAATGAACGAGGGATGGATTACTAATCAAGTGGGGATTTTTTTTCATGTGCAATCAATTTGGCGCTTTTGAAGGAGAAGACCCTTAGAATAAAGATTAGAAAGTTTGGCTGCTTCTATATGAAAAATCAATGTTGCCTTAAAAATTTTTAAAGAATCATTTACCTGGATCAAGGATTCCGAATTATTTTTCTTGGGTTCGTATTTCCATTGTAATTTATTGAACTGATGCAACAATATTTATTTCCTTGATGAACTTTCAAATTAACAGAAAGAGCGAATAATATTGAGAAAAAAATTGCTATTGAAGCGATTTTGTTTATTGAACTGATGCAACAATATTTATTTCCTTGATGAACCTTCAAATTAACAAAAAAGGCGAATACTATTTAAAAAATGCTATTGAACTGATGCAACAACATTTATTTCCTTGATGAAGTTTTAAATTAACAGAAAGAGCGAATAATATTGAGAAAAAAAATTGCTATTGAAGCGCTTTTGTTTATTGAACTGATGCAACAATATTTATTTCCTTGATGAACCTTCAAATTAACAGAAAAGGCGAATACTATTAAAAACATGCTATTGAACTGATGCAACAACATTTATTTCCTTGATGAAGTTTCAAATTTATAGAAAGAGTGAATAGTCTCGAAAAAAATTTGCCTTACAGTTAATTTTTCTCATATTTCAACTATTAAAAAAGCTAAAAAAAGCAGGCCTATGATTTTTATTTATTAGATTATTTAGATTATTTATTTATCAATATTCACAAATTAAATGAAATGAAATATATTTCAGTATTTGCAGTACTAAACAAGAAATTCTTCAGAACATCGTCAAATTTGAAAGGAAATTATTAATGTTGTTCAAATTCCGTCGAAGGAAACCAATTTAGTAATATTGTATTGATTCATCAGCTGTTTATTTTTTCAAAAGAAAAAGAAACTATCACAAACCAATTAATATGATTCATATGCTGTTTTTTAATGGTTTACATCTGCAGACGAATGACTTTTATTCTAAATCAGGTCTGTTTACGAAAAATGCTGTTTCTAAAACGATGTGTAAGAGTTGATGATTGATGAGTTGATGAGACGAATTCGTCTCATCAACACTTATAAGCTATCTCAGGGATTTAATTTTTGCTTAAATTGGATTTACGATGAATGATTGATCAATTAAAATATTATGAGATAAAATACTTCAAGAAAGAGACGATAATATTGATATTTATGTATGTCGTGATGTCCAAATCTCTCCTGAATGGGATTATTTTGAAATTTTTAAAAAGAATGACGAAAAGAAACAGGTAAGTTTTAAAATAATTTTATTTTATATGTTTTGTTTTGAACTTTTATTTTAAATTATTTAGGATTAATAAAAATTTATTTTGTTTCTGAAAACTCGGAAAAATATTATTATTTTATTTGATACTAGTTTTTGAATTATTTCTCTTGGAATCTTTCCTATAAATTTTTTATTGATATAGAAATAGCTAAAATAAAAAAGATCACATTCAGTAAAAAGATTTTCTGTCAAGATTCAAAATACTTTGCAATCATATAATTAATTGCTTTACATCTGAAATGTTGACTTCTTCGTCCTCGCAGACATTAATTTTCAATCTTCCATGTCCATTCATTTCTCTTTTCAACTACTTCATCCTCATGAATGTTCATTTTTCATTATTCTTTTTGACTTTTCACCCTCATGGACATTCATTTCCCTTTTCGACGTACCTTTTCATGCTCATGGACATTTAGTTTCATTTCCGACCTAATCATCCATATGAATTTTCCCTTTTGACCTTTTCATCCTCATGGGCATTCATTTCCCTTTTCGATATTATTTATCCGTATGAACTTTTGTTTTTCTTTTTGACCTTTTCATTTTCAATTACATTTATTTTCCTTTTCGATCTCTTCATCGCATGAATTTTAATTTCCCTTTCCGATCAGATCATTCAAATGAATTTTCTTTTTCCTTTTCGATGTTTTCGATATTTCGATTTCGATATATAGACATTTATTTTACTTTTCGACCTAGTCACCCATGTGAACGTTTCTTTTCCTTTTCAACTTTTTCAAGTTCATGGGTATCTGTTTCCTTTTTCAATCTTTTCAGCAAAGTGAACTTTCGTTTCACTTTTCAATATTATTTATCTGTACGAACTTTTTTTTTCAGTTCTCTTCATCCGCATAAAACAATCTCATCTCGTAATTCCCTAGAAATTAGAAAAATTAGACTATTTACCTTCTGTCAACCCCCCAAGAATTTTCTCTAGAAGGTGGTTGATGTTAAGTTTAGATAATAATGATAATGCAGCTTTCAAACCATTTCCTCAAACATAGATAATGTTGGCTTTCAGTAAATTTATTTGAAAAGTTTCATTACGAAACTTGTGAGAACACTTGTGTGCAAAGAAATATTTCTGGATACTATCCAACATATATTTTTTTAAAAAATCTTTTAATAATTAAAATAATTTCTAAAAAAATCTTTAAACTTTATTAAAGAAACGCTATTGTATGCCTCATTCCCTTTACCTAGTGTCTTCCCTTTTAGTAATGTGGAACTCTAAGAAAAATTTATGTTTTATTATATCCAGAAAATTATCAAAGCACCCGGTGATTTCCTACTTCATAGATTTCAAAAAGATGACATATATGGATCTTTCATTTGTCTGGTAACCAATGACCTCAAACTGCATCTTACAAATTTGTTTCAAAGTTTTGATAATCGTAAATGGGAACCAATGCATTTATTCATTTTTCTATGTGTCACTCATGATTTTGCGAATTAAATTTGACATATTTTTTATCACAATTGTTTTAGTTCTATTTCAAATTTTAATTTACAGCCGTTTAAGATTTGAATATCTGTCGATTGGTCCGTTTTTGCTTATTCCAGTATGATAAATAAGCTATCAGAAGTGGTCTCTATGAAACTTTCACTAATGTTCTCTGAACAAGGTGCTATACTCTTCCCCCCGCATAAAACTGCGGACATTGATTAAAAGCTATGAATGCAGTCCATGACTTTGGCGAATATATTTATAAAATGTTGATCTTTGGCTTGAATTTGGCTTTTTTACAGCGTCTGTCTAGTAAATCTTGCCAAAGTTTTAGCAATTACTACCTGGCATGCTGTAACAGCTCCCAAAACTCGACTTCATGTCTTAAGCATGTGTTATCCACATTATTAAAAGTAAAATTTGACACAGAACTACAAGTGTAGTCACAAAATCGCATACAAAATTTTGTATACTTAAGTCATTGCATTTTTTTCTATCGATTTGACATAATTGTGAAAGTACAGGCTGATAGATGGTCAGTTCATTCACGGATTTGGTTCCAAATTTGTTAAACAGTATTATTTTAGATGGTAAATCTGTGCACAAATTTTATCCATCTAGTTTTCCTCCTTTCGTAATTTCGCACTTACTTATATTGGGCTCTCGAACAATCAGACTTCTTTTGAATGGATATGATAGAAATTCCTCAAATCCATTCTTATCCAAATTAAATAGAAATCTGCAAATTTGGCATACAGATCATATCTTAAATTCTATCCATTTAACTAAAAGCATTTTTTAGTTATTATATTCCTGGGCCGCCAGATAGGCAGTCATAATATCAACAATGTGTTTTTCAAACTCAGGAAGGTCTGAGAAGCGTTGATTCATTAAAAACTCGATTTCGATATTTTTGTCTATCACAATATTTTCTTTAAACGTCATATACCAAAAAGTAAAAAAAAAAAACATACTAGAAGTACAAACTTTATTATGCATCTTAACGACAAAATATTAGATCAGCTTCAGATTTTTAACCAATTATGCCAAAAGACTGTTTATCTATCTCTTTCTGTGTCCACGTATTCGAGAAAGTGTAATTTAAAAATTCAGCCTATTACATGCATGAAATTATTCCTTAAGTGATATTTTCATAAAAATTGCAAATTTGTATCATAGATGAAATCCAAATTGTATGTAACTTATCTCAGCGCTCATTCGAGTGTTTCTGAATCTTATATCCCTTAATATTAATGAGCGGAAGAGATAAAATTGGTAAGATTTAAGTGGGATCTCTTGCTAAGTGCTAAAGGAATCGTGCCAACCTTGCAGAAACGAGCCAAAGGTAGGTATGTTGATTGTCTACAATAAATGGTAAAATAACGCTTTTTGGGTTGCAATAAAAATTATCAATGTTACATTTGGCAAAAAAAAAAAATCACCCCTAAAAATTTAACTTTGTCGAACAGACATTAATCTTAAGTCAAACTGATTTGCTTTATAATTGATCACCAATATTATAAATCTGTATCGACGAAAATCTATGTCTTAGTCAAAATATATCCTTGGATTATGAAACTTGGTCATATGGTAGGGAAAGATCTAAGCTGCATATTCAATTTATACTAGTGTGCAAAAAATGTAACATAAAATACATAACATAGCGCCATCCTGTGCACCCGGTCTCTATAACAATGAGTTATCTAACCAATTAGATGAGCACAAGATGGAATGAAATGAAGAAGGGATAAATTGAAAATTAACATCTAGGTATTAAAATTTCGATGGAAGAATTTAAGCTGATTTTGATGAGTGACATTTTGATCTTAACTATTAAGTGGTCTAGAAAGGGTCTTGGTATTTGCGAATGTGATTTATTAAACCTTAGATCTTATCGCAAGAAAGGTTATTCCAGGAGCATAATCTGAAGGGGCAGCAGATCACAATTTTTTTTCAATACTTTCTAGTTTCTATTAAATGAATCAGGCTTTTGTACAAGGATTTCTATAGCGTTTCGTTCTGTTATATTAATACTCAGAATCCCATAATAGTCGTAATGACACTTGATCAAATAATAATCATTGATTGTTTTGCCAAACAGTTTTATTTATCCTATTTTGAAAACTTGTGTTTAAAAAATTTTCAAAATATGTTCCACAAACGTTTATAAACGAACCAGAGA
>JAPMOR010050375.1:31474-86789 GCA_026543865.1 Argiope aurantia | reverse complement strand
TGCATTCTTTCTTTATAATATGAATTTATTTTGAGACAAATTAAATTTAAAAACACATATTTGCTATGGAATTAAAATTATATTTGTCTGCTATAAAATGGCAAATATGTTTTAATGTGCATAAACCATAATTTAATCATGTAAACTCTCCAGAGTCATTTCCAAATGAACATGTTTTTAATGAACATGTTTCTAAATGAACATGTTTCCAAATGAACATGTTTATATTTAAGCTATTTTGAAGAAACTAATTTCGCAGATTTTTGTTAATTTTAAAATCTAGGAAAAAGCTCAACTTCATTAATTGTCCTTATAACAGAATAAATATTTAAGAGAAGCTATATATAAGGTTTCCAGTTAATGCACTTTCACTTGTATTGGTAAAATAACGAAACTCTTAATCAAGTCGTTGAATTTTTGTCCTTTAGTGATCAAACATTTCAGTCTTATTCACAGAAAATTCGAAATGTAACTTTTCTACAGATATAGCAGCATTTTTAAGATACTATGTGAGCTTTCGTTATATTTGTAGCGTATAACTTTCAAGTTAATTTTTCTCTTTAAAAATGAGAAAATACTTTGATACGGATTGTGCAAGAGATTTTACTTTTGAGTTTCTCTTCTATCTTCCACATAAAAAATAATAAAAATCAGCCACAGACTTGTTTCATATATTTACTTTTGTAAAAGAAACGATACATATCTAAATGAACAAAAATTTCCTAAATAAATTCATAAGTGCAACAAACTCTTCTAAGCTATGCAATAATTTAGATAATGAGATTTTTAAAATCAAAATTTTTGCATAGATTCAATAAATTGGATTCGATATTTTTTAAAAATTTTATGAAAATGATACGCAGGTATTCATTAGCGTTTGTGTGATAATTAAAAAAATTATTATTAAAATTTTTTACATCATTAAAATATTTTTTTCAGATTTACTTTCATAATCCCGAATTTAATATTAATATTTTATATCTAATGTCAAATTTTATAAATTGTGTACCTGTTATTCTATTCGATTCAGCCATATCAATACGGAAGGTGAAAGCTCAATAGTGATATTTTTTCTGTATGCGATAACAAATTAATTACTTCACTTTTTTTTTATTTTACCACGTTTGTGATTTCAAGACACATCATTAACGGTAGATAAGACGAATAGGTAACCCATTGTGAGAGTAGAAGGAATGACATATCTTAGAAAGGTTTTAAAAAGTTGTAAGCATTTTCCTGTTTCACTTCCAATTTTTATTTTCGCACAAACTAATAAATAAATAATAATAAAAAAATTAATCAAAATAATAATATGAAATATTGAGAAATAATGTAAAACAGCAGTAGAAGGCATTTAAAGGATAAAATTGAACCTGAAAATAAAACCCTCGTTCAATGGCTGAATCTAACATAACATAAAATAAATAATAGGAGTCATTATTGAAAGGTACACAAGTAAAGTTGTAACTAAAGATAAAGTGGCATTTGACAGTATATAAATTAAACATTATACAATATTCTTCCACCTATGAATGAATAATCCTCAAACTGCTATTGTAAAATATATGTATTGTAAAATATATGCATAAAATCTAATAACTTCATTATTAATATTTCATTTATCACCTAACAAAAGAAACAAAATCAAAACACTAAAAGTAAAATGACAAACTTAACTCAACAATAAAAAAATACTTAATAAATGGAAAAACGGAGCATTAAGTAATTAACAAGCTTGTTTGTAAGTTTCAGCGGAAGTTATCCAATCGTCATCTTGCAGCCCCGAGCTGATGTTTCTGCCAAAAAGTGACGGGGATTCTTCTGGTGGCGCATTTAATTAAAAGCTGGAGGGGTGCGTCTAGAAAAGTCATTGTTCCCTGAGCCTAAGTCCTAACTTCTGGGGAAGGAAAATACAAGAAATTTGCATTATCTTCTAAATGAAACGGATGCT
Organism: Argiope aurantia; assembly: GCA_026543865.1. Classification (NCBI taxonomy): domain Eukaryota; kingdom Metazoa; phylum Arthropoda; class Arachnida; order Araneae; family Araneidae; genus Argiope; species Argiope aurantia. The sequence goes on along the minus strand of JAPMOR010050375.1, from coordinate 84,838 downwards.
GTGACTTTTCTTTGAGTTTTAATTAACGGTGCAACTTATCTAAAGGCACTAAAAGGCCTTTTTATTAGATGACTAAAATGGCGAAAGCAATAAGGATTACAGTTAAATTAATTTTAGGATAATCGTTTCCTTCTTTTTTTTTTATTTCTTTCGAAGTTGTTATTCCCCAGTTGGAGGTTTTGAAGAAAATATTGTGAATACAATTAATTTTATAAGATAACCTTTTGCTTTATCTCCTTCAGGAAAATATGACATCTAAAATATTTTACCGGATTATGAGGAAGTTATTACTTTTTAATTCATTTAAAAAAATCTTTTTTTTTCATTAGAAAAAGTAACTGAAATTCTTTCTTCCATCTGCCCAATTCTCAGAGTGACGATATTTGTAGGATATTTCAAGAACTAAATTACTAATTTTGAAATAATCTAAATCAAAATGATTGCAAATAATAATTCTAATTTAAATCACATTCAAGATTGTATAAAAACTAAATTCTATTTCTACACCAATATGTGTTTTCTCTAGAAGTGTCTTTATTGTTTGCAAGAATTCAATGTCATCAAATGTAGTTTATTTCTTCGCGCTAGGTGGGGTTACTCTTAAACGGTTCCATCAAGTTTCCCGCATGATCTCTGGCTAGGTCGGGTATCACACAGCATGTATGATTGAATTATTTAAAATAGTGTTTATCCTTTAATTATTTAGAGAATGTTTATTCTCCAGCATAAATAGCCAAACTAAGCATGGTTATATAAATGGCTAAATCACATGCGCAAAATTCATTAATATAACTTATGACAATTATTCTGCATATTTTTATTAGGAATCTTTAGATTGCAAACACATTAAAACGCAATGCGAAAATATATAAGTTTAAAAGTTAATTTTTTTTCATTTTTTTGGTGAATAAAATTCGTTGGCAATTTTCTCATTACAGAAATTTTGGAAAAAGGTAAATGCCAAACCATAAAGAAAAATGCTTTACGAATTATAAGTTATGTAATAATTCACATGTTCTTTGTAATTACAACAAAAAAAAAATCAACGGAACGATGCAAGTCTTTGTTAGCGTTGCATTTAAAACTATACTTTGCTTTTAAAAATAGCAAAAAAATAATCGCTCAAACATTCAGCTTGCTTCTGTTACTTCAACATAGCAAAACATTCTAAGCTTATTTGCAATCTTTGGAATGAGCCCCGCCCGCAATTCCTATTCCTACCCGTATTTTAATTCTTAAACCTTTCTAATGAATGATTGAAAAACATTTAATTACTTTATGTTTGTCCTCATTAACTTGCTAAAAATAACTTAATGAAATTTAATTCTTTGAAACAATGATTTTTGTGAAGAAAATATTTTCTTTGCTTACATTCCTTCAAATTTAACTATGGATGTTTTTGTTGCTTTTTTTTGTTTTTGTGTTTTGGTATAAATATATTTTATTTTCATAATTTTGAATATGATTCTGAATGAATTATTCAAATGCTAACTACATGAACGTAAGTTTTTACTTTATTTATACTTAGGAATTAAAACATACATTTTCAGACGATATAAATCTTAATTATTTAAGTAATTGCGCTTTGATGGTGCTTCTGAGTAGATATACACAATAAGAAAAGTTTTTTACTAAATTTATTTGCATTCTTTTATACCCATATTCTCTATATGTGATGACAAATTAGTTCTTATTATTTTTATTATCATATAGTAGAAAACTTTTCATAAAATTCAAATATTTATACTGATTTTTAAATATCTCTTGAAAACTTTAATGGGTATTTGTTGTACTGCTAGGTGCACTGGTGATCATGAAATACAATTTCCAAACAAAATGCGGATATCATGTGAAAAGTCATATTTTCAGCAGTTTAAGACAACTCTCTTACTAATTAGATATGGAAATTAAAGGATAAATATGCTAATATTTAACATATTGAGAGGTATAAAATTCCCATTGAAATGGGGAGCTACTAACCAAAAGAAAATGCGTATGCATATTATTTACGTTTTTCCTTCTGATATAGAAAATGATAAGATTCGTAGAATACGTGTTGTTGTTTATACCAGTGAATGAATATGTGTAATTTATCAGAAAGTAGTTCGTTCATAGCTCAAATTCAAAATTTCCAAAAAAGCCATTTCATGGTTAAACAAAAGATTTTATGGAATTTGAATGTTTCTAGATATTATAATTCAGATCAACAGCCACAATTATCATCCAACGAGGTTCATTACATTAAAATGAACACCAAAAAAATTCAACTTACTACTATCATCAAATTGGCATATTTATATGAAGACAAATAAGGGAGCAAGATATTGATTCTTTTCGGTTTGTTTACCCAATATCAAATTAGATATGTTTTATACAATATTTCTAATAAAAAGACTTCGTATGTGGTGTCAAAACAGGCGCAATTGCATGATCATCAATAGGAGAAAATAACATTTAAAGTCGAAAGATCCTTATAGCATTGAAATATTGTTATCATAATAATATTTTAAGCTCAATTTATTGATATTGTCTTTGAATACTTTGATGAATTGTTATTCTTAATCGTGTCGTTAGGGAATAACAGTTATTGTGTTATGAGTATACTGAGTGGATTACAATCTTGACATCGTTATATCAATGGAAAAAATTCTCCTCTGAAGATAGAATACAAAGAAAATAACCTTCGTTATTTCAAGTTTAATATCTACGAAAGCATTATTATCAGATTTAATGAAACGGTTAAATGATTCAAATTTCATTAAATTTCAAACTAATGAGAATTGCTTAAAAATACATTTAAAATCAATTCGGATATTTTATGAAGCTAATATTTATAATTTTAAGCAGGTGTATAAATAATATTATGCTATAATATGCTTTGAAATTATTCAAGGAAATGCATTGACATTCCTATGAATCAATATCGAAATTAAGATAAAGTTTTAAAAGCACTTTCTCAACGAGCACTTAATAATTCAGAATCAGAAGCCTGTTGAATATGGTAGACAAAACTTGAATGATATTCTATGTAAAGCGTTGCATGTTATTGGCTTTGTACTTTGTTTTACGAGTTTTGATTGCTCAATTTACTGAAAATACGTCAGTATGCAAACATAACCAATATTAAAATTGTATGGTTATGATAGAAATGAATAATCTTAGGTAAAAATTTAAATCTTATTTCAGTTTTTAAAGGAAAATGTAGTAACGTCCTGACAATATGGTGTAAGGTATAGAAACTGAAATAATGTTTTCATTATCATCTCAGTTAGGAAACTCCGGCATTAAGGTTCTAAATTCCAAATTCTTTTTGTATCCCGTACTTTATTGAAAATTAATGCAATGAATTTTGAACCTACTATTGTGCGTTCTTAGTTTGAGTTAATCACTTCACTTGAAATTAAACATATAAATATTTAATCGGTATCGTATCTGACATTTATTTAACCCGATAACCGTAGCTAATATGCAAATATAAGAATTAAGACATGATATAAATACGTGTCATTATGTTTTTAATGTGGTTCGGTGTTGGTCTCGGGTCTTGTAATGGCCGTCTATGTAATTATAAGTTTTTCCATCATATCTGTAAATAGTTCCTCACGTCTTTAATTTTATTTCCTCTTAATACATTATGTTTAAATATACCCAATCTTTGGAAACTTTTTATTTATCATCATTTCTATTGCAGTACTCTAATATTAAACAGCTGAATCCCCAGCCGTTATATAATATATCACTGTAACAATCTCATAAACAACATGAAAATACACTGCGATTGGTTGCTTTATATAAAGTATTGTGTAAACTGGCTTTGAATTTTAAAAGTTCGTTTCTGCTTAAGAAAGATGTAGTAAGCGTCTCAAAAATATGTATAAAAGTACAAAAAATGAATGAATGTCTACATTATTAATGCTTCATTGTCAAATAATAAACGAAACAGAACAAATCAAAATTATGATGACGATATTACATCAGTAGTTATCAGCGACTGCTTAGTAGGAAAGCGAATAATTAAGCAATTAGCAAGTTTGTCCGGAAGCTCCGGTGGAAGTTATCCGACCGTCTAAAGCAAGCACAGGCTGATGCTTCTTCCAAGACACAGCCGGATCTTCTGCCTGCACATTTAATTAAAACCTCGGAGAACGCGCCTAGAAAAGTCATTGTTCCTTGACCCCGAATACATATCTTCCGGAGAAAGAAGGCGCAAGAAACTGAAATTATCTCTTAGTGAAACGGATGATGTGATCTTTCTTCGAATTTTAATTAATTATCAAATTTATTTATAAGTGTTAAATTCTTTTCCTAAATCTTGAAAAGGGTCGGGTTGAAGTTAGCCTCGATTACGGTTAAATTAATTTCTAAAAGTTTATTTTCGTTTGCAATTTTTTATTTTATATTTCGATTGGAATCGATTGTTTATTAAATAGGGATTTGTAAGAAAACAATATTTTACTGAATTCGAAGAGAATATACATATAATGGATTTCATGAGGGCAAGTTTTCAAAGTGCGATTCCAGAACTGACGACTTCTGATAGAAATCGTGTTGTTTGTTTTGTGTGTCTTTTAATATATTCGTTTATTTCAATTTTTTTTTAGAACAAGAAGAAGTTAAGGGAAGTCTTTATTTCCATAGAACGCTTAACAGACTTGAAACAATTTCAATATATTTAAAACCTTAAAAAACCATACGCAAGATTTAATTAAGGCATATGTGGTTGTTAAAAATCCCTAACCCAAGTATCATGACTCTTCATCTACATTAACTTGAGCAAAACAATTCATTTCTGCACAATTATTGAGGCATTTTGTAAATATGCAATGATATTATAATTCGATGAAGTACAATGATATGATATGCTAGTTTGTTCACCCCAAATTGGACAAATAGCACGTATAAAGTTTTATTTTAATTATTTTCTCCTTATATTTCTTCTGTGAAAACTAGAAATAATGTTCAGTTCTAAGTTCCTCAGGATGTTCCCTTACATTCAAAGCACTGGTACACAATGAGTGTTTGCTAGGCTTATAGTATATAAATAGATATGTCTACAACATGTGAAAAAAAACCCCAAAAAGCTTATGATATTAAAAAAATAGAAATTTATCCATTTATGAATGTAGAAAAACAAAACTTTTGTGATAAGAAGGATTTTAATAATATTAATTATCCAGCTACTTTTAGTAATAACAAGTATATAAACTTAAACATAAAAATTGACTGTCATGGCTTTGTTCTTTCGGCAAGACTTCCGTCGAAAATAAGATTCAATAATATAATAATTTATGCTTCAAAAGTTTCTTTTACAAGGACGGGGGTACTTATTTTTTCAAGCATAGTTTAAATTTATTTATTTCAAAAAACCATTGTTCATATCGATGAAGGGAGCCATTTACACAATGCTCTGATGTTCTGAATTCTTGCATGTAATAAATTTATGCTGCCATTGCATTGATAAATGCTGGAATACCCGCGGATAGCCAGATACCATTCTCTACTGCCAACTATCCTATTAGAGATAATGTCTTCCACTTTAAAAAAAAGTAACTCAATCCGTATTTACTCTTCTTATTTTTCTTTGTTAACTTCGTGATCCAATCTATCTATGCAGATGATTTTTATGGACCTCTGAAGGAACTACCCGAGCAATGTGAACTAGGGGGCATTGGAGCTCTCCAGGAATATCAAAGGTTTTCTTCTTGAGTTCCTTTGAGAGTAATAAATGCTGGCATAAAATACAAAAGCACCGAGGAACATCATCGACAGTGATCTGTTATGCTCGGATATGATGTGACTTTGATCCCCATGTCTTGAATCCTTGTGATTCCTTTTGGATGATGAGAGTGAACAAACATTTAAAGTATTCTCAGCCATCCTCCAAATATTAAATTACAGACAAAAATGAAAAATTAATGGTTACAACAGTTATGGGTTACACTGCAAGTCAGGATTTCTGAGGTATAAAAATAAATATGGTTTGCAAATTTAAATTGGCAACAGTTAAAAAATGAGAGCTAAGCGAATAACCTAAGACTTTGAAATGAGACAGAGACACAATTTAGTAATTAAAAACAGTAATTAAAATCCGTAAATGCGGGGAAAATTATTACAAATATATATACATAATTCATATAATAAAAAAAATTCACCATCAACAATTGTGCTTATTGATAATATGATGGAATAAAATGAGGCATTAAAACAGAGTTGACTTGTGATAAAAATGAATAGAATGCTGTTTGATAGTAAAATGGATGAACACGGAATGCACAAACACGTGATCAAAGTTAAACTCTATTAGAATGAAGGCTCTTTAAGATACAATTACAACTGAAAAAGAAATTAATTCATTGACGATGTATGTACTGAATGAACATGGTTTTTCCATGGTGATAGTTGTGGATACCTAATTTTAAAATGATCTTCCGTCAAATAAGAGATGAATTAAACTTTAATTGATAATATGGAAAATAATTAAAATGACATATAATTTGCTGTGAATGTGAAATTAATGCATCTGATGTATGTGATATAATATTATTTTTTGAATCAGATATTATACTAAGACTTCTTAAATGAATAATTAAAAGTCAATTAGGAGTTTGCAGTATTTTATATTTATTTTTTAAATTAAATTTAAATGTAACATTAATTAAAAACTCATTTAAAATTTGCCAATGGAATTTGTAGAATTAAAAGTTAAGAATAAAAGATCCTATTAGTTAATTAGAATGAAACTTTTAATAACATTAATCAGTTTGAGATAATGTTAACAATAACAAATGGTTCATCAACAAGCAATGATTTTGAAAAAAAAATTGAGAAATTTTATAAACTGTCATATTTTTCTACAAAGTTTTTTTTTTCCCTAAAAAAATTCATCTATTTTTTTTAGAAAAAAATTCAACTATTTTTTTAGAAAAAATTCATCTATTTTCAGATCAGTGTTTATAATAATATTTAAGTCTTTTTACTGTGGGCAACATTTGTTCTGTTAATTATGCTATAACATTAAAATAGACTTAGCGAGTAAAAAAAACTGTTACTGTTTTTAAATTAATATTTTTTTGAAAACCTGAACTCAAATTTTGTTATGTTCATTAAGGGTTTTTTTTTGGAGGGGGGGGGGGTAATTTTACTTCTTGATATATGAACACATCATCACGAGTTTATTACATTTATTTATATCTCACAAAACAAAAACCCCTTCATCTTGTATCAAAAAAAAAAACCGACCTTTTTAGAATGCTGCTCTAATACAATTAAAAAAAAATCCGATATTTACAAGAATTAAAATTAAGAAAAATAATGTATATATATTAAGTCTTCAAAGAAAGTAAAAACCCATTGATACATTTATTTATCCTTTCGAAAGATTTTAATGTAGTGCTCTAATAAAGAAAAATAAATTGTAAATGAAAAAAATGATTGCCTGCTTTTCCATTCCTAACATATATATTTTATTTTTATAATCCTAATAATGAACAGAAAGATGCAGAATCACTTAAAATGACAAGTTATTTAAAATTCATGGAGTTTCACTCGCTTCACTGATCGAAGACATTTTTATTCCCTCGTCTGCATGAATTATGCAGAATGTCGGCTCCGCAGTCGGGACAAGCTGCCTGTGCAATCCAACAACGATAGTTCTTCCTCTCTTGCACATGAATACTTGATCTTTGATTCGTGTATTTTTACATATTTGGCAATTCAGCGGATGGTCGTGTTCTAATATTAAAGAATGCTTCTTGAATCAAATTAAGATGATGATCTTCCTTCGGAAAAGAATGAAGCAAATTTCCCATATTTTCCTATTTTCAAATATTTTACAATGACAACGATTGTATGATTACTTGTAGACTGAAATTCATCGTGCATATTTACAAATCTGATTTATTCATTCGATGAAATGAATATTTTGATTATATTTAATAAAAATATCGTATTCCAACATTTTCAAAACATTTTACAGTTGGAAAATATATGTATAGATTAATTACATCTTCTCTCAATTTTAATGCAAAGCCGATTGTTATATATTGCCATATTTCATTAAAAGTTTCAGCTATTACATCAAGACTTTGAAAATTTTGCAAAGTGTAACATTTGACATTCTGATATAAGAAGTACGATTTTTTTTTATGAATTTCTTCTTTAGAGGAACGTAAGTTAGGATGTATAACAAAAACTTTTTTTATTAGAGAATCCCCATTTTTTATATTAAATCTATTATCTTTAATATCATTATTCTTTTCAAGATACAAAAGCAATAGGAAAGAAAAAATTGTCAAATCACATTTTAAGTTGATTTTTAAAATTTTTAACATTTATTCATCATAAAATACACATTCGTCAATTTCAAAATTGTATTTCATTCTTCGATAATTCAAATGCGATTTGAATAAAACTTTAAATATGCTTCCTTTTTTTGAAATATTTAAAATCATTCGGTTATTTGCTGATTTATTTACACATTAATATCCATGGATTTAATGACGACTAATGCATTTTTAATAACATAAATTTAAAAGTTTCCTATAATTTTAAGAGAAAGTTTTATTTTTTTAAAAAAAATTTCATCCATTGTTGAGTCGAAAAAGTTTCATAATTTTTTCATATTTTAAACTGTTTGCCTTACAAGCTTAATAAACTTAAAGTTATGTTAAATTCATATTTATTCATGAGAATTTCATGTAATAATTCAATGTACTTTTGAAACGAATTTTTTAAATTTAAAAACGCTTCGACCATTAATGAGTTAAAAGTGTTAAAGCTGAATACCATGAATAATTCATCACTCAAGAAAATTTTTAACGCCAAGAGACAAGCGTTTTTCACGAACAGTACGATCTAAAACCTTCGGGTTATTGTAAAATACAAATGCTGAATTCATGCAGGCTTAGACCTCTTTTAGAGCTATAAACAGAGCATCAAACGAGTTATACATGAATTGATAGGCGTAATAAATCACCTTGTCAACGGTGTTTGATACCGGCCATCTATAATCATGACATTGGCCAGAAATATCTTGAACGTTTAGATAAAAATAAAAATATGTTCGTTAAATAGTTATTGCAGTAGAATTTAGCCTTTTTGGAATTGCAGCTAATTAAGTAAATTATTTCTAATTTATAGCTTCCTTTTTGTTGTTGAATTTTTTTAGAAAGATTATTCTAATTTATTTATTTGTATTTTTAGCGCTTTTAGGACTGTCGTGTAAGGAAAAGTCGTAGATAATTTAAAGTGTTTTCTTATGACACGGAAATTAAGTTGATGAAACAGGAATATTTTAAAAATCAACCTACAATAATACTAGGAGTTCAATAATTATTTAAAGAATTATTTTTATTTCTTTGTATTTAATGGGATATCTGGTTCCTGGAGTTGATTTGTAGTAACTTTGTTATTTAAATATGTAATAAGTAATTTCGAAAATAATTCAAAAATCAAAAAGGATTTTTACATACCTAGTAACCATTTGCTCCAATATAAATTGGAATAAAATAACAATATCCTAATAAAGATGTGCAAACTTAGAAAAGACTTAAGTAAAATTTTGAAGTCGAATCTATCTTCAAAAGAATATTTTGACATTCTAAAATTCCTATGCTACTCTTCATAAGTGAGATTAATTTTAAATTATTATATAATATTGCATATCTTATCTTAAGTTTACCATAATATATCAAATAGTGATTAAAGAAGTCAAGAAGGGAATTAAATCAATTAAAAGTATAGTTTAAAATCTTCATATTGTCATATTGTTGATTTCTTCCTGACAGAGTAGCTCCCTCTCCAAACAAAGTAATGGAATCTTCTGACGAATTATTTTTAAACGAAGAAGGATAGTGTGTCGGAAAAATCATTGTTCTTTGGCCAAAGATATATTATTCCAGAAAATTAGAATGTAAGAAACAGAATGATTTCTTTAGTGAAGAGAATGCTTGCATATTTCTTGTCGCTTAAATTAATGACTGTAAGTGTTCTTAGATATAAAACGAAAAAATACAATACTGGTTACCGGTGAATTAATTTCTAAAGATTAATTTCGAAAAATGTTATTTTTTACGTTATTATAGCTAGAACTGGCTATAAACTAACGGATATACCAAAAATAAAATCTGAAAATGAAATTATAATATCTTCAATTAATTATAGGTGTTTCTATGCCAATCAACTCTCAAGTAATTGGATTAAAATAAAAAGAACTCAAATTATTTTTATATATTATATAGGATGTTATTCGTTTTTTCATATTTTTTAAAAAGAAATAATTTTCCATAAATGAGGGAAATATTTTTAAAACGGCTCAAAAATTTCATAATTCACTAAACAAATAATTTAAAAATATTAAAAACAGAAGGAGTGACATATAAAAGAAGAAGCAGTGAGAAATTCCAAAAAAAATCTAAATACTTTTCAAAATGAAGATATTTATGTAGAAATGAATGAATATATTAAGGACGATATTACATGGGCACTTCTAAAATTTCTCCAATAACAAAAAATGAACGATTTTTTTAAAATTGAAATTTAAATTAATTACTTTACTTCACTGCACTTTTTAAATAAGAAAATTTTGTATAAAGCAAGTGCCAAATCATATAAGAAATATTCATTACGAAAGAAGGATTTCTAATAATAAACAACTTCTTAATAATTGAAACGAAATAAATTAACGAAATGATGCAAACCTTTATTAGCGTTGTATTTTAAAATTTTACTTTGCTTTAAAACTACCAAAAACCAATGAATCAAACGTACGTTTTTCTTGTGTTTCTCCAACCGAGCAAAAATTGATCTTAATTCCTGCTCGTTTTTTAATACTTAAATCTTACAAATTAATGATAGAATAATATTTAATTACTTTATATCTGTAATCATTAGTCTCTTAAAAAGATGATAATGAAATTAAAATCTTTGAAACAATGATTTTTGTGAAGAAAATATTTTCTTTTTTTAAAAATTCCTTCGAATTTTATCCGGTTTTTCGAATTAAAATGTTTTATTTAAAAAAGTTTTAATATATAACTCTGCATGTGTGTTTCAAATGGAAATTACATAAATGTAAGTTTTTACTTTCGATATACTTAGGAATTTAAACTTATATTTGCAGACGATATTAATCTTAATTAATTTATTGCGTTTTGATGATACTTCTAAGTAGAAACACATTACAAAAGTCCTTTTTCATAATTGTATTTGTTTTTACCATTCACATTCTCTAGATAAATAATATATAATTACTCGTTAAACATTTTTTTTCTAATCATATAATAAAAGGTTTTTCATAAACTTCAATATAACTTTTCTGATTTTTAAATAATTTTTAAAAGCATTACTGGATATTTCTTGTAATATTCCCTGCGCTGGTAATAGTAAATTAAATATCCAAAACGAAGTTACTTATTTCATGGGAAAAATCACATTTTCAGCAGCTTAACACTACTTTTTTAATAACTAGATGTGAAGAATAAGTGCTCGTTAATACCTGATGAATATGATAATATTTTGAACATATTCAGAGGTATAAAAACTATATTGAAAAGAAGTGCTATTAACCAAAAGATAATGTGAATGTGTATTACTTAGGTGTCTTCTTCTGATATGGGAAATAATATGACTCATATATATGGCAAATAGATAGTTTAATTCCGGTTAGCAGCCACAACTTCAGCAAATGAGATTCATTAAATTCATATAACCACAAAAATAATGCTATTTTGAACTATTATCAAATTGGCACGTTGAACTATTATCAAATAAAACGTTGATCAAGAGATTAAGTCTCATTCATTTATACAACATCAAATTAGATGTGTCTTATGGAATACTTCTAATAAAAAAACTATACGTATGTAGTGGCATATTGAGTAGAATGGCCATCGGAAGAGAAGGAATACATTTACAGCTGAAATAACCTTAGACCGTATTAAATTGTTATCTTAATAATATTTTAGACTCAATTTATTGATATTGTATATGACTGGATTGGCGAATTGTTATTCTCCATCATGGCGTTGGAAAATAACAATGTTCTGCATCACAGTTATTACTGAGGGAATTGCAATCCGAACATTATTATATCAATGAAAATGAAAGAAAAAAAATGTTGATTGAGAATTGCTTTAAAAATTCATTTAAAATCAATTATAATATTTCTGAAAAAATATTTAGAATTTTAAGATGGTGTAAAAATAACATTATATGATAATATGCTCAATAATTATTTTTTAAAATAGTTAAATTTCGATTAATCAGTTTCAATATTTAGACAAAAATTTGAGACCTTTTCAGCGAGCACTTAATATTTCAGAATTAGAAGCATGTTGAATATTGTAAATAGAGGTTTAACTATATTCCCTGTAAAGCGCATTATGTTGATTTGGGTGAGTTTTTGATTCAACCAATTTACAGGAAATATGTCAGAAAGGAAATATAATATAATTCTAATGATATCATTGAAGAAGCTTAGTTAACAATTTAAAATTGATTTCATTCCTCAGAGGGAAATACAGTAAACTTTCCGACAATAAAGTTTAGAAATTGAAATAATATCTTACTTATCATTTTACAAATAACATTAATATAACATGCGATTGGTGATTTTATATAAAGTATTGAGGAAAATTATTTTAAAAAATTAAAATTATGCTCATTTTTTAAAGGAAGCCGTAGTAAATCTTCCAAAACTATGTAGCATACTATAAAAATTTAGTCCATGCCTTCATTAACCTAATAAACGAAACAGAACAAATCAGAATTACAATGACGAAGTTACACCAACAGTCATGAGAACATGATAGATGGGAAAATGGATAATTAAGCAATTAATAAGTTTGTCCAGAAGCTCCGGCGGAATTATCCTGTCCTCTAACAGTAGGTACCGGTTGATGCTTCTTCCAAGAAAAAGCCGGATCTTCAGGAAGCGCATTTAATTAAAAGCTGAGGAGGACGCGCCTAGAAAAGTCATTGTTCCTTGACCCCGAAGACATAACTTCCGGAGAAAGAAAGTGCAAGAAACTGAAATTGTCTCCTGAGCGAAACGGTTCTATCTCCTGTGATCTTTCTCCGAATTTTAATTAATTATCAAACTTATTTCGTAGCATTAAATTCGTTTCCAAAATCTTGAAAAGGATAAGGTTGAAGGTAGCTTAAGATTACGGTTAAAGTAATTTCTGTAAATTTATAGTCGTTTGCAACTTTTCACTCTTTTTTTAGATTGGAATCGATTGTTCGATAAATAGGGATTTACAAGAAAATAATTCTTAATTGTCTAAGCTGACAATACCATAGTTTTCATGCGAAAATAATTTTTCTACTTTCATAAAGAGCTGACCACATCCGATAGAATTTGTCAGATAGAGTGTTTTAGTTCTATTCGTTGATTTCAAAGAGTTTCAGGGAGAGACTTCTTTCTATCTGCAAAAGAAGAACTTAAATTTAACCTTAGTTTCCATAGAATACTTAATAATTTCAGTAATTGTAAAATTATAAAAAATAACAACACGCAAATCAAAATTGGGTATATATTGTTATAGATCTCATCATGATATATCTATTAACGTGAGCAAAATAATGCACATCTTCACTATTTTTAAGGCATTTTGTAAATATCCAATGTTATATAATAATTTGATAACTAGATGCAAAGAGAATTTGCTATACAAGTTTGTGTTCATTAAATTGATTATAAAAATTTGATTACTAAATTTGATTATAATTAATTTTTACTGATATTTTTCCTGTGAAAATTAGAATTAATGTTCAGTTCTCAGTTCCTCAGAATGTTCCTTTATATTAAGAGCAACGGTACAGAATCTGTGTTTGCAAAACTGTGGTATATAAACAGACATCTCTACAACAAAGGGGAAAAAAAACCACAAAAAAGTATGTTCCATCAAAAGTAGGAAAAATATCTCATTTAGGAATGTTAGGAAACAAATCATCTACGTTAACATTAATATAAATAATATTTATAATCTAGACATTTTCAGTAATAACATGTAAAATATCTTTAATATAATCAGTAGTTCGAGCATGATTATTGTATTTTTCGCAAGATCTATGTCGCGAATAAGTTTCACCAATAAAAAAAAACATTGTTCATAACAAAAAAGGAAACCATCCATGCAATTTTATGATTTTTCTATTCTTTTCTGTAATAAATGTGTACGAAAAGCACAATGTAAAGTCACTTCAGTGATAAACGCTGGAATAGCTGCGAACAGCCAAGCACTATTCCCCTCTGTCGATAATCCAATCAGAGACAATTTCTTCAAAGTATTCTTCCTAACATTTTTCTTTATAACTATATTTCTATACAGATGCATTTTTATGGGGCTTTAAAGATACTTCCTGAGTAATGTAAACTAGGAACATTGGAACTATGTATGTATATCAAAGTTTTACTTGCTTGAGCCCTTGAAAAGTAATAAATGCTGTTATAAAATCAAAAAAGAACGATGGGCATCATCGACAAAATATATTATTCTCCGACATTATGTAATTCTGATTCCCTTGCCTTGAACTTTTGTGCTCTTTTTGGACTGGCAAGAGTGAACAAAAAGTTGAAGTATTCAAAGACAATAATTTCATTTTAAATTTAAAGCTACTGGAAACTCATTTAAAAATTCATGAATGGGATTTTTAAAATGTAAAATACAATAATAGAACATGATATTTGTTAATTGAACTGAAAGTTTTACTCCTGATAACCAATCTGAGATAATGTCAACAATAATGAATGGTTTAAAAACGAACAATTATTTTGAGAAAGTCTATGAACACCTATTTGGACGATCCTTTTTTTCTAAAATGCGTTTTCTTTTAGGAAAAAAAATGCTTTCTTCCAAGAGAAGTATTTAAGCTATCACAATATTTAACTCAACTTACTTCTTGCAAAATGTCACCATTTTAATCATGTTATAACATTACAAATGATTTTGTGGCGTAAAGAAACAGCTGCTGCATTTAAAATACTTTCTTTAATAGTTTATTTTTGAAAAATTAATCTCAAATTATACTATGATTATGTATGTTTTTTTTGGTTTGTTAGTATCCTATCCTATTATATTAGTATCCTATAATATCAGTAAGATAAATATTATATGCAATGTTCACTTGACAGTTTTTTTTTTGTTTTTTTGTTTTTTTTTTGTAAAATCGAGTTTTATTTTACCAATTTTTTTCTATTTTTTGGTTTTTTTTGGAGAAAATATTTAGATACTAATAACATACTGAATACATATGAATATTTTTCCATCATACAGACGTATGGACTGGTCATTTAAATAAAAAATCGTGAATGCACTTAGTTTAACATGCTATTCGCAATACTACATTTTATCTATCTCTATTTATATTTTTCAACATACGCTCAGTTTTACCCTTGTGAAAGCGGGACCGAGATGGCGCTATATGACATTTTCAGGATGAAAACTGATAGAAAAAGGTTAGTTACGAAAAACATTTTTTGAGCTTGTGAGTAAAATCGCGCTTTTTCAGGAAAGATATCTATATAGGTAAACCTGGAAAAGCAAAAAAAAAAAAATGTTAAATATAAATCAATAAAAAATTAACAATGCAAAAATTGCGCAAAAAATCCGATGAACCAAAACACACGCTTCATTCATGTTGTTCTGACCTCTATACTGTATTGTCCACAGTCTGTACCTGATGTTCAATATATTTATCCTAATAGTTAGTTATAAAAAAAGATGTTGTGCTTTTTGTGTGTGTATAAAATGGAGTTTTATCTATATCTATATAGATGATCTTAATAAGAAAAATCTTATCTAAATATTAAATTTGATCCAAATCGTTAGAGAAGTTTCCGAGCCACACGAAATAAATATATATATTTACAAAAAAAAGATATGAGCACATTATAATTATTTGGTTATTTTTATTAATTTCCCATTAAACAGAAAAATCATGAACTTGTATTAAAAGAAACGATAATAAATATAAAGAAAATATTTCTAATATACTACAAATAATTATTCTAATATATTAAAATGACTCCAAATTCATTTAGAATCAATATTAAAGAAATTATTGACATATTTTAAGTCATTAAAAACGAAATTTGCATTAGTACTTTGATTTGCTCTTTTTGAGCAGATTTTAAAGGTCGTACTCTGATTAGGGGAAAAAAATAATAAGGCAAAAATGATTGTCTGCTTTTCCATTCCTAACATATATATTTTATTTTTATAATCCTAATAATAAACAGGAGGATGCAGAATCACTTAAAATGACAAGATATTTAAAATTCATGGAGTTTCACTCGCTTCACTGATGGAAGACATTTTTATTCTCTCGTCTGCATGAATTATGCAGGATTTCGGCTCCGCAGTCGGGACAAGCTGCCTGTGCAATCCAACAAATCTTTAAGACGATAGTTCCTCCTCTCTTGCACATGCATACTTGATATTTGATTCGTGTATTTTTACATATTTGACAAATGGAATACAAGCGGACTGATTCACTCCAGGAAATTCAGTGGATGGTCTTGTTCTAATATTAAGGAATGCTTCTTGAATCAAATTAATATGATAGAGTTCTTTCAGAAAAGAATGAAAGAAGAATTCATATATTTTGTCATTTTTTAATATTTTGAGATAAAAATGCTTTTATGATTGCCAGCCGCTGAAATAAATCGTGTATATTTACATATCTGATTTATTCATGTGATGAAAAGAAAATTTCAATTATATTTTATCAAAATATTGCACGCTAAAATTTTCAAAATATTTTATTGATAAAAAGTGTCTGTATAGATAATTATATCTGACCTTAATTTTGGTTTGGGCTATATAATTCTTATATGTTGTCATATTTAATTAACAGTTTCAGCTAATACAACCAAATTCTGCATGTTTTGCAGAACGTGATATTTGATATCACAAGGACGATTTGCTATTCTGCATTCTTTTATAAACATCTCTCGCACAGGAATGCAATTTTGGAAATATAACTTTTTTATAAGTAATTCCCCACATTTTTATTTTTAATCTGTTATCCTTATCATTCTATCAAAAATAAAATAAACATGAAAGAAAAAAAATGTCAAATCACATTTTAAACCAATTTTTCGTGTTTTTAATATATATTCATTGTAAAATACACATTCAATTTCAAAATCGTATTTTATTCATCGATAATTCAAACGTAATTTAAATAAAACTATAAAAACGATTTATTTTATTGAAATATTCAAAATCGTTTGGTCATCTGCGGTTTTAATGAATTACATATAAAAATCTATTAATTTAATGGTGCTACGAAATTTTTCGATAAAATAAAATTAAATCTTTCCTGTACCTTCAAGACAATGTTTTCTCTTCCTCAATTTTATCTATTGTTGAATCGAAAATATTTCATTATTTTTCATTCTTCGAAACTATTTTCCTTACAAACATATTAAGCTCAATTTATGTTAAATTTAATTTTGTTCATGATACTTTGATACAATAATTCAATGCAGTTTTGATACGATTTATTTTTTAACTTTACACGGGCTTCGACTATCAATTAATTAAATGATTTGAGGCTCAATCTCATGAATTATTCATCACTTCAGGAAACTTTTCAAGTGAAGAGATGGGCGTTTTCCAAGAACAATACCATTTTAAACCATTGGTTTACTGCAAGAGACAAATGCTACCTTCATTCATGTTTAGTCCACTTTCAGAGCTATAAATAGAGCATCAAGCGAGTTACAAATGATTAGATACATGTAAAAAAATCGTGTTGTCAGCAGCGTTTGATATCAGCATCTACAAACATGACATTGGCGAGAAATATTCTCAGCGCTTTGATAGGAAATACCTTAAAATACCTTCATTAAGCAATGAATTAGGTAGAATTTCGTCTTTTTGGAGGTACTGCTAATTATGTAAATTGTCTGTAATGGATTTCAGTTTTTCGTGTTGAAACTTTTTTGAAACATTGTTTGAATTAATCGTCTTGTATTTCGTTGCACTTTTATGCTGAAAATAACGTAACGAAATGCTGAAAATAACTTAATTGGTTTTTCTTATCAAATGGAATGTCAGTTGGTAAAACAGAAATATTTCAAATATCAAGATTCAATGATTTGTGTAGTTCAAAAATTATCAAAACCATTAAATTTTTATTCTTAAATTTCTTCATGTTGGAAAATGTATCACATTCCCTGCTTCGGTTTACAATGTTTTTATATTCAGAATTTTACTAAATATATTGGAAGTTTATTAAAAAAATCAAAAAATTCTTTTACATTCTTAATTTTATTTGGTATCTTTTATTTTTAACGTAACCTGAATCGAAATAAATATGCCATAATAAAGATATTTTAACTATTAAGGAAGCTAATAAGTTCGCAAATAAATTCATAGAGTTTATTATTGAAAGCTTCTGAGATCATACGATACGCCTATGCTTTTCCATAAAATTATTGGGTTTATTGTATATTGACTCCTTATTTCATGTCTATTGCTTATAATTTCGACAGAATAATTTTTTTTTATAAAAACCTAGTGATAAAGGAAATTTATTTCAATGAGAAAAATTTTCCATGGAACTTTTGCTTTCATTCTTACACAAAAATTCACGAATACGAATTTACGCAATTTACATTTTGTATATGTATGAGTTACATAATCTATCTATCTTTACTTATAATAAAGCTCAGTATGTGTGTGTGTGTATTGGCGCTCTACAGACCATACCATTATACCCACAGCAACCAAATTTGACATGTGTATGTCTTGAAGGCCAGAAATGTGCATCTAGGAGCGATTTTTTTTTAAATTTTTAATTAGAATTTTAATTTATTAAAAATCAAGAGAAATTTCAAAGTTTTTTCGATATAACTTCCGAAAATATCATAGTACAAAATGGTTTTTGCATCGCATTGCTGTTCAAAAAAATAATCTTTTCAATAATACTAACGTTTTAACAAACAAATGAAAGTTTAAAATAAACGTTTTAATAAGGTTAAATAAAAATAAATGTTTTAATGATTTTCAAAAAATAATTTAAATATGTTTTTCAACAATTTATTTCGCCCAAAATAAAAATAAAATTTAAACTACACGAACACGTTGCACGACAATGGGAAAAAAATTAACTTTTATCAAAGCGTTGCCAAAATATTGACAAAAGTTGAAATTAAAAAGTGAGTTAACTACCACAGCAAATTAAACATATAAAAGTGTAATTATGAGCATATGTGTGTATAAAATGAAATAAATATGAATTATGATATTTTTTGAAAAGTAAATGAAAGGAAACGTTTTCTATGATCTTTTACAAGGCATATTACTAATTTAATGAAAGTTTCATTTAAGGCAAATATGTTTTAATATGTACAAGATATCTACTCTAATCGTAGTTCAACAGCTAATTTGTAAACCTTTAGTAATGGACATATATATGCTATCAAAGAAATAAACAATTACATTTTATGTAAATTGAGTCAATAAATTGAATTATGAATTTTAAATCTTCGCATATATCTTCTGCCCTGTAAATCATATTTAATAAAATATTCTTGAGCCGCTAATATCTGAAATAAAAAGAATTGTATAAATCAATCATTAAAACCGACTGATTTATGAAATTTCAATATCACTCTTCTATAATAGCGGGCAATTTTAGATCACTTCAGCGATCGTCTCAAAGAAGCCAAACATCTCCCAAACTGTCTCAAGAACTATAAGCCTAGATTATAAAAATGTTGATTGTTTTAATATTGCCATATTCAAAACTTAACAAATCTGTCAGATTTGACAGCAGAAAATAAAAACGTTTACTTATTTATTTAAGAGTTGGGATGTCAAGAATATTTTGCAGAAAATTGTTGCTAAGGAACAAAGGGCTGTCTAAAATTTTAACTTCATAATTTTTTGAAGTATATTTATAAACTAAAAATATGTATATATATATATATAATATTATTATTGACAGCATTTATATCTATTTAAAAGTAAAACTAAAAACATAATTTTATGATAAATCCGCGAAATTTTTGTTCAATAATTCTTTGAAAAATTATAAATTATGAAAAAAATTCTGTGGTGCACGTAAGATTTCAATACCGAACAATTCTGCTTTCAGTTCACATAATTTTTTTTAAAAAAATACATACTTGGATTAAGTAAAAAACGTCTTTATATTAATTATAGTTACATGATTTCCAATTTAATTTAAAATTGAATTTTATGGACGTTGATAAAAAATATAGAGAGATGCGTAATACAATGAACAGAATGGCATAAGGCTTAGAAAGTGGATTACATGACTATTAAAATTCGAAGTTTAAAAATATTTTACTAAAAATCTTACTATGAGACCAAGTTATATAAAATATTAATTAAACCTTTTAGCGAGCATTAATAATGCCGAACCTGCTGATCGCCAAAGGCGTTAGTTTATAATAAGTTCAATCAAATTTCTCATTGAAATTCCTACGAAGCAGATTTGTATTAGATATGAATATGTTCAAACAAACTTCTCTCTGTAATTCCTATCAAAAATATTTGTGATAAATATGGCTGGCTAGGTGGCTTTGTTTTCAGGTTTTGTTGATTTGATGAATGTGTGAATTTCACTAATTGTACAAGAACACCCTTCTTGAATTTATACATATTTGGAATTTTATTTTGTTTTCGTTATTATTGATAAATTACCAAAAGAGCATCGGAATAAATATAAATATATTGCACATTTAACGTTTGATACATTTTTTAGAATTACAAAAATGATATTTACTAGTACAGAAGAATAATTCGAATATTCGAACGGAAGAATAGTTGATGTTATTATATGTATTCTTATAGCGTGTAACTGCTACTAATGTTATACTTAGATATTCTAGAAATTAATCAAATGTCACCAGACTATAAATGAAAATTTACATCATTGCTTGTTTTATTTTACAACTTAGCTTTATAAACTATTACACCAATAGCATATTTTGTTTATTAGTGCCTTATATTTCTAAATATTCAAAATATTCGTGTGTATTTCATATATATTGAAACAAAATTCCAAAATACTCATAACAAGTTCTTTCCAATTTGATTCTTCCTCTTTATTATTATCAGATGAGCCGGAGTTATTTGTCTTGCTGCTTAGTAAATAATTGTCGATAAAAAGAACTCAAATATCGATAAGAATTTATATTTGATGTTTCTTATTTCATATTGAATCAAATTACAATACATTTTTAATTTTTAAATTTAATTCTATTTCATATGTTTGTTTCAATTTCTGGCAAGAACATAGATATGGTCGATGGTGAATTGTTGGCTTAATTTTCCTTTAAGGTTTAAATTAATTTGAAATTAACTTTTTAATAAAATTATATTTGAAGAAAGATTATCGTTTTTATCACAAAACTAAAATTTATTTGTATCTTCATGTAATATTTTTATTGTTATATCAAATATTCTATATTTCTTCTTTTATTTCAGTATAGTAATTCTAAAACGATTCATAAATTTAAGTAACTAATTAACGAATATTTAAAAAAAACATATTTTGACAAAACAAAGCCACAGTAAACATGCTTAAGAATATATAACCTAAAACTGTTTAAGCATTACATTCTCCTTATATCTGTTGAATACTCAAATTATCGTATTTTGGCTTAAATAAAATCTTCAAAATTCTCAGTTACATGTATTTTACAAATGACCCTTATTCTCGAAACTATGTAGCGGTGTAAAATTATTAAGGTGGATTCTCTATCACTTTGCTTTAATTAGACTTAATAGGTAATTATGAAGAGGTATTAAAGGAAACTGTTTATCATTAAATTGCGATGTAAGTGTAAAATTTATTATGAAGATTAATGTTATGGAATGTAAATGGTTTGTTGTAAGACAAAATTAATTCTGAGTTAAGAGATATATTATGTATTAAAATCCCAGTTGTTACCAAAACAATTAAAATATTACATTGTTGTAGAACATGGATCAGAGGAAGAAGGTAATGGGACTAGATGCACTTTAAAAAACTTTTTTAAGAACTCTGTGAGATTGAAAACAGCTTTAGTAGTAAACTGTTAACTTGCACAGATTCTAATGTCTGTTGGAGATTTCTTTCTTTTTTTACCTTCAAATGAAAAAAAGGTGGATTAATTCCTCCTAGAAATTGCGCTGTATATTAGCTCAGCTGGATCAAGATGAATATATATATATATATATATATATATATATATATTCAGGATCAAGGAATTCAGGATCAAGGAAGAAATTATTTGAGATTAACATGGCTCGAGAGACGTGAACAAGCATGCGAAGTGTTTCTCCAGGAAGAGAAATTTCTCACGGCTACTCGGGCTTCTCTCTGAATGTTTTGTGCTATTACGGTTATTTATTAACGATTTTCAACTTTACGTACGATTTCCATTGAAAGCTTTTACGTACGCTTTGACTGAACTTTTTTGTATCTTCGTTTGTTCAGTTATACTGAATATGTTCGACAATTTTACCATACACAATATAACAATTTTAATAAATTAGCACAAGAACAATTTTTTTAATATGCGTTATGATATTTGCAAGGGTTTAAGCCCAATTACAATTAGTATGTATATGAAATAATAGCATAAATAATACATAACATAAAATTGCATCTCAAAGGCTTCTGACAGAAGATGATCATGTAGTCTAGTATCTACTTCAGCAAAAAAAAAGCAATCAAATTTAGAATATATTAAAATAAAAATAATATAATTATTATTTGGTGCAAAATAAGTACAGATATCTTATATCAAGCATTCGATGAGTTTAACCAGAAAATCCATTAGTGAATTCAACATCTCTCCAAAACAAAAAAACAAAAACAAAAAAAAAATAGTTTGGAAGAAACTTATAATTATTATGGTATAGCTCATCATCAATTCTCCTCCCTCCCCTCTCTGGAAGGCACTTCAAAAATGGGGATGAGAAGCTTCCAGAATGGTGGATGGTTCCCACCTACCTGTTACAAAATAGTTTGCGGTTGGTTTTCTTCTATCAAGGACGGAACCTGCCTTCTAATGTAGCAGTTGCACTGCTACCGATGATGACTTTTATGGCTCAAACTGAATTACTGCCAATGCTACCGCAGTTACTGCAATGCGGTCCAGTTATTCAGATTTTTCCGCGTGCCTTAGAAGAGGGTCGGAGTAGTAATTTATTGATTACCATCACTTGTAAAATACTGAAATCAGAATCAGAAAATAAAAGTATCTATAGAGAAATTCGAAGATAATATGATTAAGTTAAAAAAAATAAGAATAATTTATCATTGCTTACCTACTTTATTCACAGCAGAAGTAATAAAATTATAGTAACAGTACTTCTCTTAAGACAAATGTTAAAATACTTCCTAACACACAAAATAGTTTCAAATATCTTAGCGATAAAAAATTAGATTTAATATTTTAATTAAATTACGTACTTTTATCAAGATTTCTCTTTTTTTGTAGTTAAATATCTTGTTTATATGTTTACATAGACTAATTATTCATAAGTAATAACCATAACTTTATTTAAAGAGTTTTGAATTATTAAAGATAAAACATTTTCCATACTTTCGTTCAAAAATAAATCTATTCTAGTATAATTCAGTCAAAATCGTAGTTTCATTGAGGTAGCATCTGCAAAATGACAAATGACAAAATTCAGAACAGAAATATCTTTAGATTTAATGGGAATATAATATTACTTAGCCTATTTAATATTATTTTTAATAGAATATACTTTTTTTATATAAAAAAATTATCCTCTGGGTGTCCTTTTTTGCATTTTGCACGATAACTATGCAACAAGAATTATGATGAACTTTTTGAATCACAATTCGAACGTTAAAGTGAAAAAAGATTCGCACACCTATAGTTGTGTAATAATACGCAATTTGCAACACGCACTTTTTAAACCACGCTTCAAAATTCCCCCCCATTACATACATTTAACATTTCCTGAAGTCTACAGATGATTACATTTTAGTTTTGTAAATTATTCCCATTATTTCCAGTAGCGAAAAGTTTCCATGCTGCTCCAATTCCCTTATTAAGCTTCGAAGAACAATTAAGATAGCATGTTCTGTCATTACATCGAGAGTTGGTGGAGGTGGGAGGTGTAATCATACATAATTGGCAATTGCTCAGGTGTTAATAATCGGCACGCTGTAATAAAACACGGGTATCATTAGGTTTCGAAACAGCCTATGATACATAATGAAAGATTATTATTCTGTAATGAAAGAGTTCTCTTTCATTAATAAAAGATCTCTAACATAAATGAATTAATGAGTATTTCTAAGTGCGCATTTACTTTTTATGATGTATTTATTGACCTAAAAACAATTAAAACGTACAAAGGTTTGAATATTTTAAAGAACAATGTATATTTATGACATATTTTAAAGAAATAAAGATACATATACGATAAAGATACATAGATATTACATACGAGTTATCAAACATTAACAATATGTAACTTTTTTATTATCATTCATTTTATAATAAATTTTTTTCTTCTGTATTCGAAAGAAGTCCCAATATATTTTCACGATACTTGTGAAATTAATTTTATCCCAAATATTCATAATAAACAATAGAGTATAAATAGCATACTATCTCCCATTAAATTTTTTATTAAGAAGTTAAAAGAGAGAATCGCTTGCCCATTTTAATGTACAGTGTCTCAAAAAATTGAGAGTACACCTTATTTTTGCTTGATAAATCCGACTTACAATATAAATAACACATTACCGGGAAGTCCAAACATGTTTTTATTTTTACACATAACAAATGGTTTAATTTAGAGTAAAAATAAAGAAAAAATAAAAATAAACTTCTAAATTGAAAAGTTTCAGAAGCATTTTAAATAAACATACGCAGAATTTTGCCTCAAAATATTGAGAATACACCAATGGAATTCTTGCAATATTTCGCATAGAAAGAACATGTCAGTATTTGGTTGCAAGTTTTTTGGCTTTTATAATGGCTTCTAAACATTGTGGGACCGCAGGCGTCCTGGCATAGGAATAGCGCGTCTTCCTCGTGATCTGGGCGTCCCGGGTTCGAGTCCCGGTTTGGGCATGGTTGTTCTATCTGTGAGATGTGTGAATGTGCCCTCCTGTAAAAAGGGGTTGTGCAAGCGAATGAGTGATGCGTGAGTAGCTAAGTCGTACTCTTGGCCCGAGTTGGCGCTACTATAGAAACAAGAGACGCACCCCCTCAGGCTTAAACTCGGCTGTCTCTGACGGCGGGGCTTGTCCGTGGCAAGTGCCATATTTACAAACAAACATCGTGGGACCGATTCGACCAATTTTTAATGGTATCTGAAGATATTCTACCTCATTCTTCTTGGACCACTTGTTTTAAATGGGTTTGGTTTCTAATTTTGTGTTTTTGGACCATTGCTTCGAGTGTGGATATTCAATGGTAATGATGTCGGGTACTGTGGTGGTGTGTGTAAGTGCTGTTTACAATGAAAAAGACACCATATATTGAAGTTATGTGCATTCTGTTTGTTGTCGTTGTCCTGCTGGAAAAATGAATTTCCATCTAAACTCAAATTTTGGGTCAAACATTTGGGTTTAGATGGAAATTCATTATGCATTTTCTATGCATATGCATTTTCTGTAATTTTCATTACTGACATATGTTTTGCTAACGAATACATCGTAGCCTAAACTTGATGATTACTTAAATTGAAATAATCATTAAAAAAACATGCCATACAGGAGAATTTAGGAGAAACACTACATTTAGAAAAATTCAGAGAGAAAAAAGCAGGAAGGAAATAGTGGCAACCAAGATAAAAGCGATCATTTCAATCATGTTATATATAATTGCCAAATGTACCGAAGATATAATAAAAAATATTAAAAGAATTTATATGGTGAACTTCATTGATATATTTTTTTAATTTTCAGATGATATGAAATTTATTTTTGTTTATATTTAAGAATTTTATTGAGGAATTTCTATTAAAAGTTTTATTAGTAAAGCTTAAATTACATTTTCAAGAAAAGCACCTTGTAAAATGCCATGTGTGGTAGCTCCAGATCAAATATTCTGGATTGTAGAATGCCGACACACACATATTAATCTTTATTATTAGTAGATGCAGAGACAATCCTATGGATGTAAAAAAAAAAAGATGAATATTAAACGAGTGGTTTTTCATTAAATAATGCGAATTACAAATGGAAGCAATTCCACTTTTCACGTGCATTGTTCTTTTATATTCTTGCAGTTATCAGCATGATTTTCCCCATTCTTGTATTTTTATTAATAAAATGTTTTGTTTTATTTAATTCATTTATTTATTGTTGATGAAGCTATTGCAGGTAACAAGGAATTTTCCTGTCTTTCGTTTCATTTCATATCCATATGTTCTTCATAAATTTCTTCGTTTTTATACTTGGATACCTTATATAGAAATAGTTATATACTTTGAATCATGTTTGACATTTATAAATTTAGTAATAATTAACTTCTATCTAATTCTGTGTATTGTCGGATTCAGAAACAATTTTCATTAACTAAACCGATTCTTCAATATAAAATTAATCACTGGAATGAGAACTCTATGCATTATGCAAGTGCACTTTTTTTTCCTCAGATGATGACCCAAATAAGTCGATGCCATCCTTCATTTCTCTCCGAATCTTTCAACGCCCCGACTTGTTCCAGCGGTCATTTGGACAAGGGGGAATCAATCATTCTCTTATTCAATTATTCAGGGTCAATAAAGTTGTTGACGATGCATGCAGAATGCTGGATATTTATCATCGTACTTAACTGGTGTTCGTGACAACCAATATCGTGATATCTTTATCTAACTTCTGATGTGTTTACCCAATAAGGATTTTTTTTTCTACAGATGCTTTTTTTAAGCTTTCGAGTTGCATATTCTTGGAATGTTCTCGAATTCTTACGAATTCATTACTAGTTCTTCAATGAATGAAAAAAAAAACCTTATTATGTATCTATTATGCCTTTATTTACTACTAGCTTTTACCCACGACTTCGTACGCGTGGAAATAGATTGGAATTTATGGCATCAATGGCTTTATCTTATACACAGCTTATGCGTGAATTTTCAACTCTAATTGTAGTAACACAAATGTATGAATTTTCTACTGCAGTTGGGATAACGCAATATACATTATAAATTTTTAATTTCTTTTATTCTGTTTTATTTTAATTCAAAAGTACTTCAGAATGAATACAAAAGATCGATTAAGTAACAATGTTTATTTTTAAATGTATTGAACACTAAAAAAATAAAAAGAATCATTTGAAATAATAGTCAAAATCATGTTAAACCTAATCTCATTAGCGTGGAGGAAAAAAACCTGAATTTACTCATTTGGCGATTTTTGGCGGGAAAGTCAGTTTTTAATTAATAAACAATTAATCACTCAATTAAACGGAATAATAGTAGACTATGTCCTATTCCCTGACTATAATCTATAACTGTGCTAAATTTCATCTAATTCCGTTCAGCTGTTCTGACGTGACTGATTAACAAACATTCATCCATCCATCTATCCATACAAACTTTCACATTTATAATAGTAGTAAAGATATAATTTGGAATTTTATTTTTGTATAATTGTACAGAACAAACACATTTTCTATTTAAATATAAAAAAGTAAAATGTATTTGAAAAATGATTGCAAATGTTGTATTAGATAAATATTTAAATGATCAACTTTCAAAAAAACATGAGAAACATATTATTCAAATAGTTTATCACTTTCAAGAAAGACTTATCATCAACATTCATGATAAGAAACAATCGTGATAAAATTATTACGTTAAATTCATAATATTTGATGGCAACAGTATGACTTCCCATTATCCCATTTAAGATATAAGGAACCAAATAATAATGAAATAATTTGCGATCGGATTATGTGGAAGAAACTAGACCGAACACTCTGAATTTCATCGGTTTATTATCTTAAAACAATAATTCATCGTAATGTAATGTTCTTTATTGGTTTATTCAAATTAATTTTTTAATAATTAATTTAAATATAATTATTAATTCCTCTTATATTAGCTTCGCTCATAGCATTAAATGATCTACAGTTTATTTTTAAATTGATATTCCTCGCTTGGTTTGGGGATGCAAATTGTCTGCAGATTTGATTCTATGAAGGAATTTAGTTCAATCAAATAAAAGGTGATCAAGAAATAACAGGAAGTGTTCGGAGCCTTGTAGCGTGTTTTGTACTGAGCGGAATATAACAAAATTTGGCCACCATATACATAAAAGTGTGCGGTTTCGATTGGCAAGAAAAATTAAAAAAAAATAATACCAAAAAACGTCGATAGGGGAATTCCTTGCACTTCAAACACATAATGTGTGGTAAAATATTACATAACTGCCAATGGAAACAGTAAATAGCAACATACCAAATACCAATGAAAAACGTTTATTATAGAAACTTACATATTTGGCTCAAGGTGATCATAAACTAGATGTTCCAATAATTGCATGCGGTACACGAGGTTTTCGACGGTGGCTAGCCGCATATCGACATTTATTCGGTTAACATGACACACTATTTGATCTTTTAAAGTCGGAATGTCAGGAACATGTCCTTGATACACAACGCCTCTCAAATACACCAGAACTGCCTCACAACCAAATTTCCAAGATTCAGAACAGTGTCATCAGTTATGGGTTTAACTTATACAGTTTAATTTATACGGATTTTTTTCGTGTTATTGAACGTACACTGCTAATACCCTGCTTATGAGCTATCCCCTGTTTCATAACAGCAGTTGCAACTTCTGCCTTCTTGATAACTTTACGTTCTCGGACTGGTTGCACACCAAGAATTCCTGTTGTTTCAAATTTTTCAACCGTTCTTCGAAAATTAGTTATGGTTATCGGTGCTCCACGTAACTGCTTTAACCGCCGGCATTCACGAAGAGCTGCACTGGCCTTTTCATCCCGCTGATGAAACAGCTTGATTAATAAGGCATGTTCACGTAACGACACAGCCATTGACTGATGAATTCTTGTAGAATGACTTGAATTCCAGTAATCCTTCCTTTTACCCTCGATATCGAGACAGAAAGTACCGTATATGCAAAATACATTATAAAGTTTTCGATCGCAGTGCCAGGATTTCCCCTTCCAGCATTTTTGGTACTATTTTTTTCCTTGATAAATCGAACCCGCATACTTAAATGTGTATGGACGCCAAATTTTGATATATTTCGTCCAGTGCATAACACGCTACAGGGCTCTGAACACCTCCTGTTATTTTTTGGGTACCCTGTAAGTAGCAATCTACATAAAACTATTTTTTAAACCTCTTGTTTGCTGGTATCTATTTTATTTGGTACGTCAATATCGAATAGGACCCATTTGATTCTTCAGTACCAAGGATTTAGTAGTAAGGTAAAAGGCAATCTTCAGTGAAACTAAGATGAAGCATTTCGAGATGATTGAGTACCGATCAAGAGTCAATTACAAATATAAAGCCTCATCCGAATAGTTGTAGGTTCCTTGCAAAAATATACCACAGCCATGCTAGTGTTAAATTCTTGGAAACTAAGAATATTTCCAATTTGTTCTTTTAATTCCAGTAATATGGTATGTAATGTTCTCTTGCTAGTTCTCTAGTCTTCAGCTTGATAGCTTAAAACTTACAATATTGAATTATATTCTTTCAAAACACAAGAGGTTAAATTCAACTATAGTTTCAGATTTAAGAATTAAAAAAAATGCTTTCATTTGAGATTTATCGTCTTTACGCGTACGAATGAAAGATTATTTGAAATTATCTTTATCCACGACTTCATTTCCCATAATCTTCTGAAAATATAGCTACATTTACATTGATAAGTTCTCTTAATCCTTATTATATCTCTTAATAATTATTTTCCATTTATTTGTATAATGATATAGACATCGTTTTGAAATTTTTGATCCGAATTAATACTTTTATTGTATTATAATGGAAACTATCAGAGAAGCTAGTTTTTTTACAAAATAATATGATTTAATAACAAGACTGTTTAGCAACGTTTACGTTGTTCAAGGCATTGCTAAATGAAAAGGAATGAATTTAACTTAACTTAACCTTGGTAAACTTAACATGGTATCGTTAACATTGACGTATAATTCTTTAAAAAGTTATAAAACCTATTTTTTCAGTGGTGGCGCGTTTCAATTTAACGATCATGACATAAACCATGGAAAATCATCAAAATTAGTCAAAGAGTAGTTCAAAAATGGTCAAAAAATACCTTTAGAGAGATTTTTTAATTCTATTTAACCCAATATAAAATAAGAGGAGCAATTTTTAAATTTTTAAATTTTTTTCCATCACTTTCCTTATGCACCTGGTGGCTTCATTTAAAATAAATTTTTCTGTGAAACACAGACAGACATTTATTAAAATGTCCATTGCATCATGATAAAGTATAAGAGCTTTAATGTAATAAAATAACACAGGAATGGTCAAAGAAAATTCCTAATTTGTTCATGAAGGATCTGGAAATATTTTAGATCTAAGAATATTTTAAATAATTTATTAAATTATTAAATAAATATGAAAATAGAAATTTAGTTTCTAAAGAAAGATATAAGTCTCTAAATTATTATTAATGAGTTTTGAAACTGAAGAAATATTTGTATGAAAAATTACTGTATATTTTAAATTTCCGAAATTGTTCTACATTATCAAAATAAAACAAGTGCCAACAATAGAATGTTCGTGCATTCTGTAGATAACACTTTAGGATAATTAAAGGAAATAAAAAAAATTCGCCTTAATATTCACATTTTCAATGTTAATTTCTCATAAATTAAACAGTTTTAGAAGAAGCATTATTTATTAAATGATCTTGTATCACGAATTAGTGAATGATACATTCGTCAACGAAATGAAATCTCTTAAACGAACTGTAAAATTATTGTCGAGACAAATGAGTTCTTATATGATATAATTAGGCATTTTTTTATTATATAGTGAACCTCATAAATCAATAATAAAATTCACTTCACACAACATAATTTACCCGCACCCACATTGATTGTTGAGGTCTGCATAACCAGTCCACTCCGAGAGGGTAAATCTGTCTTACTGTTATTCAATTTTGCTTGGCCAATAAGGTTGTTGCCGTTGCATATAGAGCTCAAAATATTTATCATTTAATCATACAAGCACTTGGTGAAGACAACTTATCACTTCACGCCATTTCTCGCTTGCTTGTTTTATATATTTCTTCTGGTATTTTGAAGGCTATGAGGTAATTAACTTAGGAAAAATCTTAAAATCCACCACCATTTTAAGAAAAGAGATTATAATACGTAATTTTCTGATTTATCAGTAATTTTCCGATTAAAACGTGTTTCTAAGAATTAAAGAGAAAACTTGTAGACATGCTGAATTTAACACAAATGAAATTTTAAAAGGATTCATTAAATTAATTTTGAGTCTGGAACTTGTTTTCCTATCATTTATCATATTTCTTATTTTCTAATGTTTGTCATTTCCTCATTCCAGGTACATTTTTTTACACATTCTATATATAGTTTTACTTTCTCATTTTGTATTGCTTTTTACTACTTATTTTTACCTCCTGCTAACTTTTGCGAAATTTTATGTAGCTGCCATGTGAAAATATGCCGGCCTTAAAGAAATTTATTTACCAACTTTTCAGCACCATATGATATTGAAAAATGTTTTTTTTTTTTTAATTTTCTGTATTTATTTTTTCTAAAATTTTTATATTTAGTATGTTTTTATAAGTTTCATTTCTTCCACTTAACAACTTCGAAAGAAGTTTACTTCCATTAGTAGTTTGAGAATCATTGTTTTTATAGATTAATGTGAATATGTATAAGGTGAACTCGAAAATAACCAATAGTGTATAGAATCGTTCAAAAGTCCGTATGAATCATCAATCACACGTAGGCGAGTCCTTTCTACTTAAGAAATGTGTTGGTTAATTAAAAATGATGATTAGAGGAGTATTATAAAAATGCAATGGTAAACGAAAACTATCGTTTACTGTGTATTCCAAATCTGGAATGCAATAAAGTTTTATAAAAAAAAAAGAATAACGTATGTGAAAGACCAACGACAATAAATTGAATATCTTCATATTGCATATTCTTCATTATCATACATGTATAAATTTCGAATAAGAGATTTTTACTGAATTTTCATTCCTATTTGGTCCAATATGAGAATCATCAACCTAAATATAAGATTTTCAATGCTTTTGAGTGAATTGTTGGTCAATGCAAACAAAAACTGTCTCCCAATAATGTGTTGCAAAAATTTCTACAAAAACTGCTAGAATGACCCTCCTAAAACTTCCTGCAATATTCTCGAATAAAGATCTTATTCTCCATCTGCATCTTACAAAGTGTTGTGATGGACATACTATGACCGCAAACACCTAACAAGGAATGATGAAAAAGATATATAGATTTTTGGCATGCAACTAGCATTTTTGCTGAGTCTATCGCTAGAATATGTGTTATGGAAGCATTCTTATTTGACACCATAATTTGACAGGACATACAGTTGTAGCTACAAAATAACATACTGAAATTCAATGATTTAAATCATTCCTTTTATGAGTGATTACGTTTACATGCATGCGAAAGTACTATAAACTATAAACAGTCAATCTTTTGATAAATTTGCCTCAAAATTTGATATGACCCTTTTTGGGGATGCTAAACTTGCTTACCAAATTTTATACATCTAGTTCCTTATGTTTTGCAGTTATGGAGTTCACTTGTAATCGTTCAGTTTGACAGCCATACTTCGTATGAAACAATTTTGTTCGAACTTTTATAGAAATCTGAAAATTTAATCGTTATTCCATATGCTAAATTTCAACCGTTTTTCAGTTCATGTGCTCACAGAAAGGCAGAGAGACATATTTACTGATAGACAGATATTAACAATGACAAAAAAATCGATTTCTTGCTGATCGAGGTCTGAAACATGGAAATTTCATCAAAATTTGGAGTTCTAATATTTTGACGATTATAATGCTTACTTTTCATTAAGTGTGCGGGAAAATAAAAAGAGCCTTTTTTACATGTCTTTTAAATACATTGCTTCACGAATTATCAAAGTAAAAAGTCCAGAGAAAATGCTGAAGGACATTGATTGGCAGAATTCACCATTGCATATGATCTCAGGATGACAAACACCAAATAGTATCTTTATTATCTCTTCTCTATTTTAGTATCAATCTATCTTTTTTTAATCAACAATTGATTTATCTTGAAAAAAGATAGAAACTTTTTATGGTAGAATCAGTATCGGACATTAAAAGTTAATTTGCTGTCACAAAATATTTTACAATCTTATCGTCGAAAGACGTTAAACTTAACAAAGTTAATTTTACTAATTAGAAGCGGACGATGTGTATTTTTCAAAAACATGAATTATCTCATACTAATCCATTAAATCATTTACACAGAGTAAGAATAAGTCTTTTGTTAAAGACTTTTGAATAAGTCTTTTGTATAGACCTTTGTTTTAAGTGATGAGGATATTTGTAAAACTATCATCTTTGAAGGTAACTGGAAGTCTGTCATACTGAGAAAATTATTAGTTAACTTTATCTATTTATAAGTATTATTTATGTTGCATTATTAATTTTATGTAAGGTTTTATCTAATAAAATAGACAGTTACAAACTCATTATTCTCAGCTGTTTGGCGAAGAATAATTTAAGTAAAGTCGTTTGTACTAAAATACTAGTTTATTACTTTTAGGAACATATTTATTTATGAGTAATTCATAGATTTGAATTTCAGAAGTTTTAATTTATTATGAATGGCACCAGTTTTGGAAATTGAAAAATGTTCTGTAAACAGCATCGAAATCAGTTTTGAAATTGAGAATGCATTATCATGCATTACCTACAGTCTGCATTGCCGTATTACATTAAAAGTTCTATAATCTCTGAACTTAAAGCCCCCAAGATCTAAATTAATTGTATTTATTGTCAGAAAAATTGTAGTACAAGATAACATAAGGTATAATTTTTAATTTATAATGTAGCAAAAATGTGTTAATTAATTTCTTATTTGATCAATTATTCTTCAGTGTATTTGACAAACTAAAAATTTATATTGAAGCTAAGAAGAATCTGCTCCAATAATTCTCCGAGTTTTAAAATTATTATGCTGTAATGCCTGTATTAGTTTTAAATATGTATGAAGATCATGAATAAGATACCTTACACAACGAGTAATGGTATGAATGTTGAACATATGACTGAAGAAAATGCTGAAAACCTGACATATTCAAAAATTGACAGGTTATTTTCGCTTCAGTAAAGAAATGTTCATACTTCTGAGTGTCAATATAATTTGTGAACACCCATAAAAAATGTTTAAGAGGAGACATCCCTGATCCAACAAATCGAGAAAGCAATATATATATATATATATATATATATATATATATAGCATATTGGAAATATACAATTATTATTATATTTGTCCGTCTCTATCTTTGCACACCCTGACTCAATAAGGCTTAAAGCCAGAAGAATGAAATTTAGTAAGTAGTTTTATAATAAATTTATAGTTTCTTTTTTGTTAAATTTTGAATAAAATTTCTCAAAAGGACGTTTATCTATCTGTCTGAGACGTAAAAACAGAAATATTGAGAGTTAAATGGATAATAACAACTAAATGCTTTTTCATCAGTAAATATGTATCAAATTTTGAACCCAATAATTTGACTTTTATCAGCTTCAATCCTGAATATTCAAGTATATACAAAAATGATAACTTTCATGATTTATTTAAATAAAACCATATATATGAATCTATCTTTTAATTAGAATTATAGATCATCCTTTAATTTTATGCTAATAGACCTTACAGACCATATTAATCAAAAATTTCATTTTATTATATTACGGGGGAAAAATTTGACTTGAGATTTAGAAGATGGCCGATCATCATTTTACATTAGAATCAGAGTGTAATAGTGACGTTAACGGCTTTATAATATATCCCCAATTGCAAATTTTTAAATAGTAATTCCTTTATTAGGAAGTAAATTAAAAACTTTATTAATTATTGAAATTTTTTGGAAACAATTTCCTCTGTTTTTTTTATTATTATTTTATTTTCTCTTTCATAACTCAGGGAAAAAAAGGGGGAGTTGGAAAAGTGCATCTTTCTAAATATTATATGTCTGGATATTCCGTAATTTTAATTAATTACATAATTATGACAATTATTCAAATTAAACTGATTATCATTTCCAATAAAACAATAAATAGTTTTATATTATCTCAAATAGTTGTTAACTGTCTATAGTTCATTCAAAGGAAAAAAAAATCGGTATTAGATTATTGGAATCAACTCTGAGGAAGAAAGTAATCTATCACACTTTGTCCTCAAATGAGTCATGCAAATATCCTGACATTCAACAAAATAAGGAATTACCTTTTATACACCAAATTATTTAAAGGATATAAAGAAATATTATGAGGACAAATCTCCATGTTCGATAATATAATGAGAATATTCCTCAGTCTTGCCATCTTTGTAAATTGCTGCTATTAAACTACACTGACTAGCGATCAGTTACCGCATACTCTATTCATTTATAATGCATATTGATGCGCTTTTTATATCTCAAAGAATATCTTATCCTGAATGAAAGTAAAATTTCACCTTCGCAACAGTCAACTTATGTATTCAGAATGCTGGTCGAAGTCTGTATTGTGCTTCACGGAATTCCTAGCTTTCACCTTTAAAGTTCCCTTAAGTGATGAATTATTCATGATGTTGAGCTTTAAATCTTTAAATTAATTGATAGCGGTGTCACTTTTAAAGCTCAAAAATAGTTCTTTCCCAAACTGTATTAAGTGCGCTTTTGAAAGTTCTTGGGACAAAATGTCAGTTTTCAGAGCTAAGATTGAACTGAATCAAGATTCTGTTTGACATTGCTTTATTCAAAGAATTTTCAGTATTATGCTTATTTGTTCCGAAGTCTCTACTTTTACATGATTTCCTATTATAGAATTTATAAATTATTATTTTGATTTGAAAATTAAATAACTGAATTATTGACATCTTGCAATTTATTTTCTAATGATTTTATTAGTTTAATAATAGCGGACTATTTATGATTTATTCATCAAAAACCACTAGCCATTTTGGAATTTCAGAACACATATGTTTTCAATATTAAAAGAAATATTAAAATATACTGTATTAAAAGAAATAATTCATTTTTATTTTAATTATTTTCTGTTTTTCAGTCTTTAATTTTAAATTCATAATTATAAATAATATGAAAATTTGAAATAAATTGTCCCTTACATTTACTGTCA
Source organism: Argiope aurantia (assembly GCA_026543865.1). Classification (NCBI taxonomy): domain Eukaryota; kingdom Metazoa; phylum Arthropoda; class Arachnida; order Araneae; family Araneidae; genus Argiope; species Argiope aurantia. The sequence goes on along the minus strand of JAPMOR010050375.1, from coordinate 48,479 downwards.
AAAGAAGCTAATTGGATGGATGGAATTGATATTTTATTAAATTAATCAATTAGCCGATAGCTAAATCCTAAAAACTTTAAGATATTTTAGTATCCTCGAGGGTAGACTAATATTCAAATTCTCAAACTTTTAGCGCCTCAGAAAGTGGATTAAAACTTTCCATTTTTAAAGATTAATAAATAATAATAAGAAGCTAAATAAAAGTGTCTATTAATAATAAACTAACTGAATATTTAAATGAGTTTAGGATGAAATATTGACTTTACTGAAATGATGCCTTTGAACTGACGACAATTAATATTGAAAAGGAGGAAGAATAGTAAAATGAAGATACAGGATGCCTTAACAATCTTATGGATAAAACAAATACAGAAGCTTTCCTAAGTTAAACATACAAATAAAAAAAAAGGATAATTCAGATATTTTTGATTTACTCGTTTACAACTGAATTTAATAAAAGAATATATAATAAGAAATACTGGAAAAAAGTTTTTACGGTTATTTACGGCATTATCGTCAAATGAAAAGATTTTAATAATAAAAATAACCATACATCTTTTCTTCTTTAATTTAACTTTAATTTTTGCTGTAAAATATATGATATAAAACAAAGACGGACCATAAAAGAGAAATTCTTGAATATTCGCAGATAAATTTATTTTTTATATTATTATAAAACTATATCATTTACTACGTATGATAATAAATTATTATAAAGTGCTTATACAAACAAATATCCCTAATGGACACTCGTATATTCTAACTAGAAATATCGGTAGCAACTAAGGGAACATTTACTGCTTTTCAAACTTGTGAAATTTTAAGTTTTCTGGTAATATTCACGAAACCTTTCTTCTGGGTAATCAAGTTTTATCCCATTCTTAAACATTCAAATAAAGAAATATGTTAATTGCTGTTTCTCTAATATATAAACTTTCTTACTGATTTTATTTCATGGACATGTTTCTAGTTGTAGCAAAATTCTGACCTTTTATATTGATTTGTAAATTTTAATTGCACAATTCTTTTCTTCTCTTAACAGGTAACCATAATATTTAGCCTTGGCAATATTAAAAGATAATATATTTAAACAAGCAACACATGAATAAGTAATGTTGGCAGTACAATTATATAGATGCTATGTTCGCGTATACATTCCCAATGATACTACATAATATCAGTACGTATATATCAGCTTAAGGACATATAAAGTTATTGATAGACACTAGGCTGCTACAATATAATGGCATTCTGTTCATTCTCCGATTTTGACTCATGATGCGTACGTTTGGATCGATGTTCTTTTTACACTAATGGGAACAATGGTTATGGTCTCCACAAGTGAGACTCATGAAAACCAAATTAAAAAAAAAAACAAGACTGGACCAAAATTATTAGTCCGAGACTGATTCGTCAATTAATGGAAAGGGTTGAAATTTGTAACTTAAGTTCATCTTTCCTTTCTTACACCTTAAGAGGTATAAAGATATTAATATAGAAGTAGGCGAAGAATATGTTTTGCTTCCCAGTTTAATTTCAAAACGTTTCGATCTGTGATAAAAATAATAAAAAAAATATATATTACCCAATAAATGGTATTTAAACCTTCTCTTAAAAATAAAAAAAAAGGTTTTGTTCTACTTCAGAAAAACATTTCAATAACAATAGAGCCTTTGACATTTTTACAGTGCTTTAACTAGTATAATTATTTCTTGCGTTTATGCAAAATTTCTATTTACCTGAAAGGTCGTGATTTTATTTTTGCTTGTTTTTTTGGTGAAACACAAAAACCCATTATCATTACTAAAAAAAGTAATAAGAAGCTACTGACTTTAGATTCAAATCAATATATTCTCTCTGATATATACGATGAACACTAGGCTTGCTGAAATTTGATATTAGGAAAAGGAAATTCAATTTTGAGACCATAGATTTCAAATACTTTCAATAATGTTTACAATATTATCACTTATGTGTGCATAGAAAAAACTAACTTTTTCATTAAAAATTTCTTATTTTTTTATTTTTATTATTACAAGAATCATATTATCTTGTTACATGTCACCAGTTCAAACAAAAGATAAATAGTTTCTAATTATCTGGACTCTTCTTATCTTCATTATCATATATAAAAATTCTTTTATAATTAATACATCTTTCTTTTTAATTAAAGCTTTATAATAGTAAAATAAGGCATATTATTAAGTTAAATATTTTGAAATATACATCTACCTCTAACAGCATTCAAGTATTCTTTTTAATTTTATAGATTAACTATGAATAAACGAAACTTAAGAACAAAGTTTGAATATAAATTATAACTTATATATTTGAAAGTCAATTATGATTTTAAAACATAATAGAGATAAATATTTTTCTTCATATGAATTAATCAAGAAACAAAAATGTTCAGTGATTTCATGAAAATATATATATTAGGACATTTTAGAAGACACAACTTAATTCTATTGGACCAGTTAAAAGATTGAAATAATTTATTAGTTTAATAACTAAAATATATTTTAAGAATTAATTTTTTTTAAAATAAAAAAGAAACACTTGAGGCGGTACGCGAATGCGCTAGGATAGAACCTGGGACCTTTCGGTTAGCAGACCAGTAACTAAACAATTCAGCCAAAACGAACGTTCGAGTAGAAGAGTTGTTAACTGGCTTATATGCTATTCACCACAGTACTGGCACCCAAAGTGGTGAATAGCATATAAACCAGTTAACAACTCTTCTACAGGAACGATCGTTTTGGCTGAATTGTTTAGTTACTGGACTGCTAACCAAAAAAAAGGTCCCAGGTTCTATCCTTGCGCATTCGCGCACCGCCTCATTGGTGACCTCGGACGATGAACCTTCAACCTTCGTACAGCTGTTGTGGCGCCATCTACCCGCAACTAAAGTCGTCAGACTCACTTGACGCAGCAACCCAAAGTCGCCAGACACATTTGGCGCATTAGCACCCACATACGCTTGGCGCTATTCAACTGTGTATAGGCCCGTTAAGCCAACAGCTAATATTACATCACCACTCAACATGCATATCGTTCGCCTCACCTCCGTCTCACTGGAGGGAGAGTACTGTGGTGAATAGCATATAAACCAGTTAACAACTCTTCCACCAGAACGATCGTTTTGGCTGAATTGTTTAGTTACTGGACTGCTAACCAAAAGGTCCCAGGTTCTATCCTTGCGCATTCGCGCACCGCCTCACACTCCTGCCAGATACATTTCCTGAAAGAGAAAAGAAAGAGGAAATAAATAAACAATAGGTAATATTTTTGCATTTCCAAATTTGACATTTTTTTACAGGATGACTTGAACTGAATAAAGAACTTAAGCAGTATATTTATATTATTTCTCTCAATTAAAAATAAAATGAATACCTTTAAAACAATAATCAAATCAGGAAAATGCGATTTGCTGTAACAACAAAGTTGTCGATATCGATAACTACAAAGATTTCAATAATACTACATTTTCCCACTTACTCTTCTAAGTGATAACATTGCCTCTCAAATTATACTTATTACTGATAAAAAGATACTAAGACCAAGTAAATGTTAACAGAACCCCTTTATTGTAAGAGGAAATTACGCAGATATTAAGAATCGGGATTTACAGTCAGTTATTTAAATATTTTTAAACATTTCGTTCCTGCTTCCATATAAGTTATACATTGTTACAACTTATATTTTTATAAGAGTATTTGTATTAGTACAGTACGAATAGGCGTTTAGAAGGGAAATAATATTCGAAGAGGAATTACAGTCCTTTAAATATGCTGATCGCAAATGTCCAATCTCTAATATTGTAATATGCTGTTAAAATACACTCATTTTTAAATTGATCAGGTTTTCTGTAAATATGTTTAAGAATATTCGTATATAAAAATAGAAATTTCAGATATTAATTTATTAAAAGAAAAATCACAGAAAAATGTTGGCCTATCTTAGCTTTCTAAAATAGCTAAAAGGTACACCTAAATCAACGCAAGATTTTAATTTGACACCTTTCGTATAGTAAAGTGTTGGCAACTCTATTAATAAACTATTTGACAGCTGCTAGTTTAAGTTTAGTAAGGTAGGAGTATGACACGATTTAACAACGTGTTAACCCAAAATTTGAAGTAAATAATAAACATAGTTTTTTTCTCTTTAAATTACTATATTTTTCTTGAATCGTAAAGTAGAAAGGTTATATATGGGATAACAGATAGGACAATTGGCGTCCATGGCTTTGTAGCAAATACGCAACCTTTTGTCGAATTTTACCATGACCATTTTGCATAAATGCGGCTGAATTTCCTCGATGCAGCATTGAATTTCCTCCTTCCATGCACGCGTGCTATTGAGCGTGTTGGCGTAGTCCTTTGACTAACCTCATGAAAAGAGACCTAATAGTGTTAAATCACACTATCTGGAGGGAAGATCGATTCTCAAATTTTCGAACTATGGTTGCCAGATTTTTATTATTTTTGAAATATTGTTCAACAATGAAAACAATTTGTTCTACAAGTAACGGTCCATTTATTAGTAACCCCAAACTATCATATGTCAAATGGCTTTTTAATTAGGTTGCCAAAAAGTTGTCAAATTCAAATTTTACGTCAATTTTGAGTCACTTTTTAGTTTTTTTTTTTTTTTTTTTTTTTTTTTTTTTTTTTTTTTTTTTTTTTTATTAAGTTAAGTTAGACCAAAATTGTTTCTATGATTTTTCTTTTTATAAATTAATATCTGAATTTTCTATTCTTATACAAGGATATTCTTTAACATATTTGCAGAAGTTAATATTGGGATCCCCTTCTAAGTTTTTAAACTTTTATAAATTGTCTTCTTTTAATCATAGGAAATTCTAGTTTCAACATATTCCTGAAACTCGGCTCTTATTTGATCCAATTTCATTGTTGATTTCTTTTATTGAGAATCTGACTTTAAAATAAACGCAAATCAAATTATTTATTTGTATGTCATACGATCGAAGCATAAAAATTATAATGCTATGCCATCCAAAAAACTCAAACAATAGAAAAAATGCAATCAATCACTCTTAATTCCTAATTAGCCCCCCAATGGATCTGCGTTTTCGCGAAATAAAGATTCATTTCTAATATACCTAATTATTTAAAGGATATTCAGAAATATTAAAAGAAAGATTTTCATTTCCTTTTAGGAGAGGAAAATAATTTTAGGTCATGTCATCTTTGTAGATAACCAGCGTTAAGCTGAAATGACAGGGTAATTAATTTCCTCTCCTTCTACTCGTACATAACTTATTGAGGCGCTATTTATATCTTACGAAAGATTCCGGTCTGTTCGAAGGGGGAATTTTGCATTTTCTGCCTTCGAATGGTAAGTTTAAATGGCGGAATTTATTGTTTATATATTTTGGTGAATGTCTACTTTTCAAATGTGTATTTTTCTTTAGAGATGAATTATTTATGAGGTTGAATTGTAAACATTTAACTTAATTGATGAGGTAAACATTATTTATATTATATATTTTGTATTTATTTGTAATTATTTGTATTTCTGCATTTTGATGAATGTGTGCTCTTCAAATATATAGTTGTCTTTAGAGATGAATTATTCATGAGGCTGAATTGTAAGTCTTTATATTAATTGATGATGTCAAAGTTATTTGTATCATGTATTTTGTATTTGTTTGTTGTTATTTGTATTGATGCATGTTGATGTATGTGTACTTTTTAAATATATAGTTGCCTTTAGAGATTAATTATTTATGACGCTGAATTGTAAGTCTTTAACTTAATTGATGAGGTCAAAAGTATTTGTATTATGTATTTTGTATTTATTTGTAATTATTTGTATATATGTACTTTGATGAATGTGTACTCTTTAAATATATAGTTGGCTTTAGAGGTGAATTATTCATGTGGCTGAATTGTAAATCTTTAAATTAGTTATTGGGGCCAACATTTGAAGATGATAGATTCTTTCCTGAAATATGTAACCTCATTTTTGTAAAGTTGTATTCAATTAAATGCAAACACAAGCATTGAAGACCGATTTGCAAGATCGCATATTAAATTTCTTTGTTTAAATAAATCCCTTCAATTCTAAATTGTTTGTAATGAAATATTAATCATCATTTCCTTTCATGTAAGTTTTTGGATAGCTATATTGGATAATTATTATTATATTATTGTTGAATATAATCCAGTTTAATATAATCCAGGAATTAGAACTACTTTTTGAAAACATGTGAAACTTCTGAAACGATGGCTGTCAAAAGTCATAAAATTAAAAATAAATGCGATCAAAACAGTGGGAAAATATCCTCAATTTTCTTTGTAATAGAGAGCATTAAACCTCCCTTTCACCACCGGAAAATTATCTTTTAACTATTATAAAAAATCATTGTTTCAACCAGAAAACTTGAACTTAACAATAATGTCATGGCCTTTTTTACTGTTCTTTAACTAGCATTATTTTTTCTCCTTTTATTAAGATGTTTCTTGTTTCACAAATTTTCTATTGGCCATAGAGTTCATGGAGGGATTTTGTTAACCTTTTATGTGCAGTTTCAAAACAAAATAACTGCTCATTATTTTCAAGGAAGAAAAAAGTTATTGAAGTCAGTGCCGGATAATGCATTCACTCTTTGAAAAGAAGAGTGATCTCTTTGATGATATTTGCTTTAAAAAAGATTAGGACTCTTTTTATGTGCTCTTAAAATTAAAAATACCAGAGATTACTATTGAGTTTCATTCTGTATGTGCATATTTAGAAAGATAACGATTAATTTATTTAAAAATAACTAAAAGTAAACTGTAATAAAAGCAAAAGTAATTTTATTGATTACAGTTTAAGAAGTTTTATAATGGGTTCATATTGCTTTGACCTTTTTTCCCCCAATTATATATGTTTTTGATCATTATTATAAATTCCTTTTAACTATTGATTTTTATTATTTTTTTAAATAACTAAATAATAACTAATAATAAATAACTAAAATAATAAATAACTAAATGCAGTACCTAAGGCCAGTTGTTTAGACATTATTTTATCGCAAAAGAATAAAAATCTAATCTGGTGAAGGTCAGTAAATTTAAAGCTGTTTTCCCTTATCATGGCATTATCTTTCATTATCTATTTATTTTGAGTTTCATTATTAAATTCACTGATTTAGAGAACGAATTATTTTTATTTGTGCAGGAGGCTCTGAAATCTTGAATGATTAAAAAATTATTAACAAATAATTCTAAAAATTTTGTATCTGTTTTATATTAATTTATGATTCACCGTCTTAAATAATTTATACCCTTATTGAAATAATTTGTTTCCCTAAATTCTGTACACTTTTTCTAATTTATTTTTCAAATTAATTAGATTAATTAATAAAAAATTATAAAAAATTAACTTAATGATATCCAGAATATTAAAAGAGTAGGAAATATTAAAACATCATCATATCGAGAAGCAAGTAAAAATTCTTATACAAAATTTAATTTTTAGAAAAATGAGTTAAGTCAATTTAAATAAAATCTTACTTCCAAAAATCAGATTGAATTTATAAGTTTGAAAAAAAATTATCTAATATTTCAAAATTATCTCTGATATTGAATATTAAATTTCGCATAATAAATGTGAGCACTTAATATAACACATGCTTTTAAATACATTATTTTAAAGCTGTATGCTATTGTTTCTTCAATATTATTATTATTATAGAAATTAAAGAAATTCTTATAATTTGGCTAATTATTTGATTTAAAATTTTGTATCTAAGACTTTGCATTTCTCTGTATTAAAATTTAAAATAATATTAATACAATTTGAGATTTTTGATCATTTCTGGAAATTTAGGAGATATCGGACTTCATTATGTACCGATTAAGGTATATGATATGAAACATGGGATATGAAATTTTCACATAGGATTAGATTCCTATATTATAAAAAAAAATTAAATATACATATAGTACATAGAATCATAAAACATTTTGAAAAATTGAAAAAGAAATGCAAAAAATTAATATTTACACGCAAATGTCAAAATTCGGGACAATTCTCTTAACTAAAAGAAGCAATTAAAAAAAGAAAACAATTTCTGGTTTTTTGTTTGACGTTTTTTTTTCTTCCGGCAATTGACACGATAAGTTTCCTACTAACACCCTAAACTCGTCCATGCACCTATATATGTGGTTTGATCAAGTGTTCCAAGAGGTTCGCTTAGAGAACGGAAATCAATCACTAAGTTATTCAATTATTCCGGGTCAATAGAGCTGTTGGCGACGCATACAGCGGGTTGGTGTATTTATCATCGCGCCTAACTCGTGATGATGACAAGCTGCATCGCCAAGTCTCTTTGGGCATGTTTATTTTCCTTATTTCCACATTGATAGTTAATAACAAAATATTCATTCCAAGTAAAAAGAGAAATTTAAATTTCTGGTCTTTTTTTTAAACTTTTTTTTAAATAAAGTACACAAGTAGAAAATATGGTATTTCTTTGAAAAAATTAAAAGGATTTCAATGATTCTTCATTTTTCAAATCTTCAGTAAAACTCGAAAGAAAACCCGCCTTTTTTATTATGCCTCGTAAAAAGAAAAAAAAAGTTAAATTTCAATATAAAAAAAACACAAATAAAAATCCACGGGTGTTTATTACTTTCACGTACATGGAAAAGTATTGTAAACATTAAGAAATTTAATTTCAAGAGTTTCTACTTTTTATGTCCCGATGATTTTGTAAAACGCAATTTTGGAAATCATGCCTGTCTATTTGTTACTGAGAGAACACGATAATCGATAATTGTAGATATCTTTCCGAATGAAATATGGTGTACTGTTCCTTTCAGTATTATGGGACTAGAACTTTTCAGCCACTGTTCTTCGTAAAGGGGTGCTATTCAGAAAGATAGGTCGTTGTTACGCCTCCTAAATCCGTAAAAAATCCAAATTCACCCTATTTCTGAATGTAAGTATATCCCCTTTCATCTCTCCTATCGCACCTTTTTAAATTAAATGAAACCTTCCTGATGCCTGCTAAGTGAACATTTCACATATAAGAGTGAAGACACTAAAACATTTTCTTTTTCTTGTATTTCCTTTGATCTTATGGGAAACGATTGCTTAAAAGATGAGAAAGCTAGATGCATTAAACTAATATTTATTTCTTAAAGTTGTAATTTTGATTAGAATTATAATCCAATTCGTTCGTAGTTGACTATCAGTCTGTTTTTATATTTGAGTAGAAGAAGGTGCAATAGTAGAAAAACTCAAATTCTTAAATGAATAAAATTTAGTATGAAGCCTTATTCTAACATTGCAATTTTCGATCTCATCCTTAAATATAAATAGTTACACATCTATATCTGAAAAAACTTGATTAAAATTGAATTACAGGACATCTTGATAACATGGACGGAAATAAAGGTTGAATCCAAAGGGCGATGACTGTCAAGGCACAACACCTCCCTCAAGAGGCATGTCATGTCATTGATAGAAAGTAGTCGACCCTACACCATTTTTGCCCCCCACCAGGGTGAAGAGAGCTTATCATCGTACTGGAATATGAAGTGTCCCTTAGAGAGAGAACGCCCATAGTAAGAAAACAGCAATCCAGATGAATACTCAACTTTCATCATGGTGCTTTGAAGCGCAATTCTGCGAATATGTTTAAAAGATTAAAATACAATAATCCATTTGGTTTTATGTGGAATTAGAAACATCAGTGTACATGAAAATATTTAAACCATTGGGTAAAATCTTGTAGCATTTAGTTTTTTTTAATTAATTGTTCAATAACGCATAAATGTAATTCAATTATGTTATTATTGATGGAAACTCAAAACTGTTTAAAAATTTGCTCAATGACTCTCAGTTTTCTTATATGCATATCTTAATTTTCATGACAATTCTGTTATATCTCATTTCTACAAATTATTTTATATTCTTACAGTATTATAATCGTTATAAACTTGGATCTCCATTTTTTCAAAAAGGTTTCAAATTACTTATCTTGTTACTCACTACCTGCAAGTGAAGCGAATTAAAAGCAAGGAGAAGCAAAAGAATGACATTTTTCTGCTTTCTCTTTTTATCCAAAATTAAAGAATTTCATCAAATGTTGGGCAAAATCTCTGGACTCGCGCTTATGAGCGCGAGAAGTAAAATAAATGTAAATGAAAAAAATAATAATAATAATAAAACTTTCCGCTCACAAATTTAGGATCAGTCATAACAAATGTGTTTGCATTTTTGAATGGATTAAATCCGCTAAAGAACTCATTATTTATCTATCTGTATACCTCAGAGTATATAAATGTGATTACATAAGAACAAAACTTGCTTACGGAATTATAAATCTAAAAATATATTTATTCAAACTCTCTTCAAATTCCCCTGAATTTTATAAAAAAGGGATAAAGCATAACTAATTTATTCATTTTATTTAAATTATAATTTCAGCATAAAATTTGATATGTTGAACAGTAATACTTAAAAAGCAAGTTTATTTTTTTTTCTTTTAAATCCATGTCCAGCTATAATATTAAATTGCATTTTGCAGAATTAACTGATAACAATTGAATCTTTAAAATTTAGTATTATGCAATATTTTCTAGCCTATATTTCACTCTTTTCTTAAAGTACTTGAAACAATTTTTAGTTTGAAAAGATTTTACATATACATGCATCATAAAAATTTAACTAGCCTTAAATGTTCTTATATTAATGATGCAATAATCTTCTAGTATAAGAGAAAGCCCCTTAAAGTTTAGAAAATGCAGTTTATTGCTTAAAATAGAAAATATTATTAATTCATTTTAATACTGTTAACATGTTTTTAAAGTATTGGTGATAAAAATCTTTTTAATACAACATTAAAATAATGATTGAAATTTCAAAAACCGAAAGTAATTTAGGACATGTTATTTTCAATTCATTTATATACGTGCTTATTACCATCATTTCTGGATTTATTTTGAAAAATTCCTTAATAACAAAATTACGAAGAGGTTGAAAAATTTATTTATACTAAAAAAATCTTAATGCAATTTTTAAAAAAATAAATACTGTTCTCAATTTTATTCACCGCAATGTTAAATTCTACATATTACTGAAATTTTATTTTTAAACCTTGTTAACTCAAATTGTAGAATATATAATCTTAAAACAAACATAAACCAAATTCTTCGATGACATATTTTGCAATTCATACATAAATGCTTATAGAATGGAGTTATCAAAAATATTCAACAAATACATCAACGAATTAAAACAGAAGCAATCAATCACACTTATTTCCTAATTAATCTTCAATATGGTTTGCTTTTCAGCAAAATAAAGATTCTTCTTCTAATGCATCACAATATTTAAAGGATAACCAAAAATATTCAAAAGAGGTTTTCATTTCCAGTTTAGTGTTGAGAATATTTCTGGATCCTGTCATCTTTGTAGATAACTGGCATTAAGCTTAGGTGACAAGGCTATTAGTTATCTCTTACCTTACCCATTCATAAATTATTGAGGCACTATTTATATATTAACGAAAATCCGGGCTTGATTGACGACAGCATTTTATCTTCAATAATCGTTTGCTATATTTAGAATACCAAAATTCAGGTATTTTGTTCTTCCCAAAATACTTACCTTTCAGTAATGAAATTCCTTTAAATGATGGATTACTCGTGATGTTGAGATTTAATTCTTTATATTAGTTGATAACATAACCCATTTTGTAGCTGAAATATAATTTTCTAAAGTCTGTAAAGTCACTTCTGCAGTTTCCTCGAATAAAATGTAAATTTGACTAATATTGAAAGTCCAGCAAATCTAAATTGAAAGCTGTTTATTTAAAACTTTACCTTGGTAATCAAGTTTGTGACAAATAAAATATTATTTTTATTTTTTTAAATTTCAATTAATTTTTTTAAAAAGTAATTTTAAATTTAATTTTACAATTTAATTAAATTATTATTTCTTTAATTTTTAATTAATTTTATCACATGATTCTATTTTAAAAGAACATTAAATTTATTTGAAGCTGTTTTTAAATGTTTGTAATCTTGCAAATAATAGCCGTTTTGTATCTATGATTCAAGGTTATCAAACATTCATAAATATCATTCATATTTTTCAACTGAGCTATCTATGTTATAATTAGTTATAGCATAGATATCCGTTTGCACAATCCGCGCATTTTCAAAGTTATCTTTAATAAAAATATATGGAATTGTTAACTTGTAATTTCATGATCAATATCTCTCAAGTTTCTTAGCTCTGCTTTCTTAAGTCTTGGGTAGAACAGCTTTGATTAAACATGCACAAACATTTCAAAAACTTATTTTCTATCCTAGGAGACCGCATTCATCAATATTATTTAAATTCACCAGGTTTGTATTCTTGTTGTCATTATATTATTTTCTCTATTTAAATTTACGGGGGGGGATGTGATAGATTATTTTTTTTCTTGTCCTACTTTTTCATTCGTTTTTCACATGTTAAAAATAATATACCTGAATGTATATTACAAAAGATATGAAAAGCGTCAAATGGTGACATTTACTGAAGTTAGAAAGGGAAAGAAAACCTGGCATCAAAACAATCTAAAATGTTATACTTTCTATTATACTATGAAACTGTTCTTTCAAAAAAATGGAAACTTTTCTTTGATCCATAAAATAATTACTGTTTTTATTTTCAAGAAACAAATTTTGATTAACAATAGGGGCCTAGACTTTTTATAGTGATTTAACTATCATAATTGTCCTTTGAGTTTATTCAAATTTTCTATTAGCTAGGGAGCTCATATAGTTTTTTCTTCCTTTTTGTGAGATATTTAGAAACAAAATAATTGCTCATAAATTTGGTGGTGAAAAAAAATCTATTGATATGACATTCTAGACAATATATTCACTCTTGATTGATAGAATAGAGGAATATTCTGTATAGTTCTATTTATTTTTTTCAAAAATGCAAGGCCTTTATTTATCTTCAGAATATTAAAAAAAATCCTGATACTCTCAAGCATTATCTTTTATGCGCAATTTTAAAACTCTTATAATTTATTTATTTAGAAATAATTAAATGCCACACTATCAAATGTCACTGAGGATAAACAAAATGCTAAATTTTTCTAAAATATCTTATCTTATTTTTAACTTTTTTTTTAATTTGTGAATTTCTTTCGCTGTTTAAAACTATTGAGGCCCTTTCTTTTCTTCATCGTTTTCTTTTCCTTATATTTTTTTGGTAAAATTTATTTTTGTTCTACACATGCAGAAATTGAAGAAAATAGAACGAAATAAAAATGCAATATTTCCAAATACCTCTGATTCCTTTTATTTTAATTTTTAATTCACAATAAAAATTTTAATTTGAAAATAACGGTGTCAGGAAGAAATGCACTGATCGATAGCATATAATTTCCGATGAATTCTTCGTTTCCAAGATTCGAATTTCATTTTGGCCCCATTTTTTCAGCTTGAAGATTCCAGAGATTTGTAATTAGATTATATCCTGAAAAACCATTTAAAAAATTTAATATAACTGAGACATACTGATAGAAGTCATTTTTACAACATAATCTCAAATCAGAAACAAACAAGAAAATAGTTTTTGAGTAAAAGAAAAAAATACTCTAAACATAATGTTTAAAATTATTTAATAAAAATATGAATTCAAAATATTTTGAATACGGAGAATGCTTAAAGAACAACATGCCTACCATTTAAGGCTTCCGACTGCAAGTCCTTTGAACAATTACTATTCCAATTATTTACTGTTATTATTTCATCATATTTGCCATGCTGCGTAAAGCACATATTATAGCTGGTATGCAACTGAGATGCTAATTCCGGTGTGAAATGCATGCATACTGGTGTTACGCTAAACATCTCAAATATGAGGATGTGAAACATCCAGAATGGTGACTGGTTCTCGCTTACTTAATGGTTAATGAAATGATGTAGGATCAGCTACACCCTGCCGATAGTGATACGTGCCTCGTACCGGAGGCATTGTACCGTTACTGTGATATCCTTAGGATTCAACATTAGATCCCATCAATGCTTTTGCGACGTCCGATCAATCTTATCTCTCAAGCTGAGTTGGAGAAGTTAGGGATTCTAAAACACACACACGCACACGCACACGCACACACACACACACACACACACACACACACACATACACACATACACGTGTGTATGTGTGTGTGTGTGTGTGTGTGTTAGACCCCAAATATCGAATTTGGGAAATTAATGCGATTAGAGAAATTTCCGTAAGCATACTTCAGTCACTTCGAATCATTCAAATGCAGACTGATAAAGTGAGAGATCAATAGTATCGATAGTATGGGGGCAAACTATGGTTGAATCCCAATAACTATCACTGAACACGTCCCAACCTCTCTCATAGGAAGCACGTAAATCCTACGGCAATATGTGATTCGATCTCGCACCATTACTATATACACCAGGATGGCGGAAACCAATCACCATAGCTGGAAGCTTCTCATCCACATTTTTTAGATGTCCCCAGGTTGGAGCAGATGAGTTCGGTGAGCATAAATGAAATATTCAATATATATATATCCTTTGTTCAGGAGCATGATGCTCTTGTTTTGATGGGTATTGTAAGAAATGATACGATTTTCACGTCACTTTTCTGAAATTATAATCAATACTAAATATATTTTAATATTCCATTGCTCAGAAAAGGACTCTAAAGGGTGAATTTTGCTCAAACAGTGGCCTACTGCTCTAGAGGAATAATTTTCGGCAATCGCATGACCGTCGTGCTGATTTGTGGAATTTGTATTAAAGCTTTTCATTCATTTGCCTGTGCAACTAGATAGAACAATTTCAAGTCATTAGGAAATGTTTGAGCATGCAGGGATATTGATAATACAGGGTTGATGAGGTTTTCTCATTCACCCTCATTCTCTTTTGTTGTTTTACATCACCTCTCAGGACAAGAAAAAGTATAAAACCGACAGTTTGAAAATTATTTAAATTTTGAAGAAAAATGTAAATTACAAAATTAATCAAAAATTATGGCAACATATTAGGTACGATTATCACACCATATTCGCTAAATCGAACATTTTATATTTTCAGTTCAGTTATATTAATATCCCGTTTAAAAGTAGCACTAGGGTTATTTTGAGATGGACTTCGCAATTTTGAACCGCGGTCAGATGACAAGAATGATACCTGAGCTGGAACCCTCCACTTCAAACTTCCGTACCAGACCAACAATAGGTCGTTTGGTCAAGACGGATTTAACTTGCACCAGACCCGCTTACACGAATGTTCTTCGATGGATTCGTAGTTGAGACCTTACCACCAGGTAACCGCAGTCCCACAATTTAATTGCAATTTTGTGTAACACAATAGCTCTAATAATGCTAAGATAAAATTTCATAATTGTACGTTTTTAAAAATTTCTCATTAAAGAGGATTATTAGTAAATGCTGTAACCCATCATTATTTCATTAGACTTCTATCGACAATTTTTAAACATTTTTTGCAGCATATTCAACTTATAGAATGCAAAAGTAAATGAAGTAGATTTTGGATTTATTCTAGTATTAATTCTAGTGAGTTAGAGCCTACTCCTGAAATTTATGGGATCTCTAAATCAATGCAATGCACTCAAACCATAGAAAGGATTCTGGGTCAGGATCCAGATAAACGTAGCCTGTGCTGTTTCCCAGTAATTACTACCCCTATCAACATTAAGGGCGTCCTTCAGCCCCGAAGTAATTTCTGCCGGACCAATCAACATCTAATCCAATTATTTTCTGCCCAGTTGCCAGGACACGTTCTCCAAAGTATGCGATAATTGCCGATGCTGGTCTATTGGGTTTTCAAGATTTATCACTGAATTGCGATACTGAAATAGGATTTAAATCTGAATCATTTACTATTTCAATTGCTCGCCTTACGATATAGAAAACATCATTTTTATTTTTGTATCTGAAAAAAGTCTTAGAAAAAAATTAATAAGTTTGATAATTATTGAGAAATTTTATATTTTGTGGAAATCTTAGTAATGATCAAACTGTATGCATTATTTTGATATATTAGAAAATTATTTAATGTCATACTTAGATTTCACTCAGTTTAATGAAGTTTTTAATTTATTTCGGCCGTTTGTATTTCTTCAGTTTTCATATTTTATTTTAATTGGTGATATTGAATGGACAGAAATTTCTTTATATTTCGTAAAAAATGAAATATAAAGAAAATAATTTCATAATGGCAATCTGAGAAATCAAACAGGTTTAAAATTTATTCGCTTACCTCTACAATTTACATAGTTATTTTTCTGTTTTGATATAATACTCATCACCAGCAACAAGAATAATTCAATACATGTCAGAAATAGTCTCCAAATATTTATAATTTACAAAACATATTTTCGAAATTCACAACCGGTAAACGATTTCTTTTTTTTTCTTCTGTATGTAATATGCTTCTTGATTTCCAATAGATAATATTATATTATCAATGACATAATTTTATCATCATAATATATATAAATCAGAAATGTGGAAGTGGCTTCTTGTTAAGGTTTCATCTGCGATGCATGAAAGCTCTAAGCTCGAAACCCGGTTCCATTGAAGAAATGTCGTTCAAAGTTATCTGGTACACGCTAAATCTGTCATTGGCAAATAACATTTAACTGTTATAGCTTTAAAGCCCAGAGTGGAAGGAGCCAACTCCAATGGAGTACTCGTTATCTGACAGCTGTTGAAAATTACGCCCAATCCTCGCGTTGCTTCAATCTGAGACATAAATATAAGTGAACTAAAATGATAAAAAATTATCAACTTTAAAGGCACATTCATTTAATTCCAAAATATATATATTTTTTTCAAATGTAACTATATATATTTTTAAAATCGTCTTTAATCCTTTTAACTTTCTAATAAAAATAACAAAATAATTATGTGTTATGTACGAACTGGCATGACCTTCAATGAAATCAAGTAGCATATTTAACCGAAATATTCAATGAAATC
>JAPMOR010050375.1:16091-31464 GCA_026543865.1 Argiope aurantia | reverse complement strand
AACCGAAATATTCAATGAAATCAAGTAGCATATTTAACCGAAATATTAATATTGCAGATAAACACTTCCTGGTTAATATTCGAAGATGATATTCTTTCCAATACAATTTGTCTAAATCCTGGTTAATATTCGAAGATGATATTCTTTACAATACAATTTGTCTAAATCCTGGTTAATATTCGAAGATGATATTCTTTCCAACATAATTTGTCTAAATTGAAACCAAACATCAATACACTTGTCAAATCCAATGGAAAATATTTACACCCTCTTTTGAAATTGAAACTAACCCTATTTGAACAGAAATGATACAGCTCACAGACAATCTCTTGCACAAGAGCTAAGGTAAAAGTAACTCGCTCGTTTACAGTAATTTGCTACCCCTATCACGATTAAAGGCGTACTCCATTTCCGAGATTATTTCTTCTGGATTATCCAAGAACTAATCAAAATAGTTTTTAGCCTGACAATTAGAGCATCCTAAAGCATGTCATTACTGTTTATGTCTTTATATCAGGTTATTAAAATTTATCAAAAGGAAATGTTGGACAATGCTATTTAAAAAATATATCTCTATTTTAATTTACTTATTGTTCTGAAGTAATTTCTGATCTTTCAAGAAAACGCAGTAAAATTTTTTACTATCAAATAATTTAGGCATGTACTGTAAAATAAACGAATTCTAACCATTCTTAATGTATCGAGTTTTTTACTATTTATCTATAAACAAGGATAAATTTTATAAAATTATATATATATATATATATATATATATATATATATATATATATATATGATTTGATGATAGAATATGAAACTTGGAACTTGAGATCATTTAATGGCCTTTAAACCAACGTATTTTTGTGTGCATGTGTGTGTGTGGGCGTATAATAAATGACGTACATTATATAAGTTTTGTTATTTTTTTCCTATGTCTACTAAAAGAACATAGTATTACGATATAAAATTTCTTTGCAAGTAAATATTTAACTTTAAATGGATTATTTGAAATCAAAATTGCATTAAGGGTGATACAAGGTCCATCCCTTATATTTTGTTTTTTCTTTATTGTTTTTATCAATAACCGATTGTTTTATTTCTCATATTGAGCATATTAGTTCAGAAATTTTCTTGCTTTTTAATTTCTCTAATAAATGTCCGAAACAAATAATTTGCATATTTAATTTTGTTTTACTTATATGTTTATATTATATATTAAAATAAATTATATCCTGGAATTTAAAAAAAAACTCTTTTTAATGCAGTCACAATATATTCCACACATTAGATACATTCCATGTAATTTTTTTCCATAAAATTAGAATTTATTTAATATTCAGAGATTCATTACAGTCATTATAATTTAATTAATCACAATATAATATTTTAATTTACATACATAAATTAAAAATATTTTTATGTTAAACGTGTGAATAAAATTTTCTTTTGATTCTCAAGATATGTATAGAAAAATAAATAAATATACGATTTATGTAATTTCTACTAGTGAGGAGAAAAACTGGAAATCACTGGAAACTTTTCCCCTTAATAAATACCGTAATGGCCTTTTTAACGCTACTAAATGTATCTAGAAATTTCTATGATTTTATTAGTATAAAGTCATATGTTAATGATACCCTTTTATACATATTTCAAAATGATATTTTCTTTAAATCATTAATAGTTTGATTTTGGTTGATATTTGAAAAACTTAATATAAAACAGCATACACACTATGCCTTTCTTCACACAACGCTATTTTCAAGGGGCTTTTAAAAAAACTCTTTTATTAAATGGGATGATATAATACAAAAAAATCTTCATAACGATATAATCAGATAAGAATTAACTTCATGGAATAAAATTGATTAATATATCTGATAAACTACCTTTCTCCGGATATTTTATAATTATAAAGTGTATAATTTTAAATATAATTTGTTGTAAATGATATCATGTATTTGTTATTAATTTATAATTTATTGTAACAGATAATTTTTCATTTTTTTCATGATACGGTATGTAAAATACTCCATATCTTCTGAACATTTGTTATTATTATAGCAATTTAACTTATTATTTATCTCTTCTTTTATAAAAGTTTTTGACAATCGGAAATCATTGTTCAGTTCTCGTGAAGTATTTAGCGTCTTAGCTAAATGTATCTTGGAGTTCATCACGTGTGAAGAGAATTATACATGATGTTTTACAAAAAAATTAGTTTCGTTAGAGCTGAAAACATTCCTAGTTTCTTGAAGGTAATGGAGCTTAATATTAGGGAGTCCCATAAGTTTCTTTACTATTTCTAATATGAAATGAATACACAATATTTATTGTTTAAGATATTATTTAATTTTTCATATAAGAAACCTTTTTCCCAATTACTTTCTACCATTTCTCAGGAAGCCTCATTACGCCTTGTTTCCAAAATTGTTGTGTTTTTTACAAGAAATAATCCTAGAGGTGCGCTTTTATTTCGCTGATGGATTTAAAGCACTCATCGAGAAGAAAATTTTTTAAGGACAGAAAGAAGAACAATCAAATGGAGCTAGATCTGGAGAGTATGCATGATGCGGTAAAACATCCCAATCGCATTGTATGAGCTTCTCTCTTACGGCTAATGCAATAAGTGGTCTCACGTTGTCGTGATGAAAAACATCTCGTCATTTATTAATTCTGGCCGGGTTTTTTTTTCTTTTTTTTCTATGGCAGCTTTTAATTGATCCAGTTGATGACAGTATTTCGTAGAATTTATTGCTTCATTTTAAGGAAGGGCTCGTCGAAAATCATATCACGTCTTTCCAATCCCACCAAATGGACAAAAGAAGTTTTTTTTTTGGGGGGGGGGGATGCAAACGAAAAGTACTGTAAAAAAGCTCTGGGACGAGTTAAACCGATGACATAGACGGCTAAAAGATAAACCAGCATTTTTGTACAAGCAGAGCCACATAAGGCCCTTCATAGAGCGATGAGAAAGAAACATTTGGTAGACCCTAATAAGAACGGGATTCAGGACATTATAGATGTAAAAAAATAGTAATTCTGCATTACATTGTTTAGTAGTAGTTTTCATATATTTATAACATACGAATCCATGTTATATACCTGAAAATATATATTCTTAAAGAAGCATTTTAATACTGCAATTTATCTGAAATCTAGAGTACCAAGCCAATGTGCCCATATTTTAAAACGCATTATTAGTATATTTGTTTAATTAAGTTGACAACATTTTTTATATCAGAAAGATGTTTTTATCACCCTTGATAAAAGTAGACATATAACCAGAGGAATCGTCAGCCGAAGTTTAATATATTTTATTTCTAATCAAGTTATAAGAAAATCGATATTGTATCGGCATTGAATTATAGACAAAAGAGTATTTTTTTTTTCATTTGATGTTTCTAAAGTCAAAAGATGTTGATCCGGAAATAAGCATAAAACTCTTGGGTCTTATTCTTGAATTTATAGGACATAGGACTTATTTTAGGACAATATCTACCATCAAAAGCCATCATATAGAACATAGGACTTATTTTAGGACAATATCTAATCCAATATCAAAAGCCATCATATCTACCAGATCTGAAGGACAGGATTCTGTACCATATTCTTAATATTCCGACAGACTCACTCCGGTCATCTATAGCAAATATGGTTCTCCGATTAGAGCATATTGTTGAAAATGAAGGAGGACATATTGAGCAATTTTAATTTTACTTTATTTAACAATTATGAACCATATTAAATGGTCGTATGTGTATTACAACTCCACTTAACGGTAAATTTTTGTACTAACGTTTTTTTTATTTTTTTATTGAATAAATATAAGGCGCATCATCTCAATAATCTGTAGATCAAATTTTATCCCATTTAGATCAATGGAACACATTTTAGAGCCCTCTGAAATGGGTAACTTACTTCTTGCTAATCCTATATTGAAAATCATTTAAAAGTTTACACTTAGAACACTTTAAATATTTCATTTTCGTTAGGCATTGTTCTTATGTTTAGTAGCTATTTTCATGATGGCTTTCTTTTCAGTATATACATTTATTTCAACCATTCGCTTGAATTTACCTTTGACAACAGCTACATTCATCTTCATGTTCAGTAATGAAACATCACCATCGGTAAATTTTAGACTTGAGAATGGCAAAATTACGGAGATATTTCAAACAAGCATTATAATTTTCAAATGTTCCATTTCTATAAAAATTGAAGAAGAAACTGAAAACAGTAAGGGTACACAAGGTAAGTTCGCCATATGTTTATATATATATATATATATATATATATATGTATTTTATCTGGAGAAGAAAAATAAACATCGATCGAGATGCAGCAGTTGTCAAACCATCAACGGGATGAAATGGGTAATTAACCGTGTAGAGAGTTAGCGAATACCTTGGGGTGCTGTCTATGAGAATATAAGGAGAAGTTTTATGTTCTTTTCCATTTCTTTCTTCTCTTTCTGTTCTTCCACAGAAGTTCCTCAGTGAAGAGCATAAATTTTCTAAGCACCCTTATCAAGATTTTTTTTAGTGCTGCGTTAAATATTTTTGCTTCTTTGAAGATGTTGCGAAGTTGGAAATGCTCATTGTTCTTAGTAATTGATTTATAAAATGAGTTAAGCTAGATAAAAATATATTAAAAAGGGAAAAAAAAGTGGATTTTTGTTTTTCTTGCACAAAATATATTGCGAAATTTTATTGATTGTTTAAAAATTATGATTTAGAGATTCTGTTCATTCCTACTATAACTACCTCTTTTTGAATGATTGTGTTAGACGAATAAAATTTGCTTTGCTGTCTTTATGTCACATTTGTAAGTATTGGATGAAATTTTTAAATAAAAATTAATTGTATTTGAAATAGAGTTTTGAAAAACCTGGATTACATAAACAAATGGATATCAACACAATATTGCAAAACTGTTATATTTTATTCGGAACTTAACAAAAATTGAACTGATATTAGTTCCGCCATTCCGAGTGCTTATTAACGTTATAATTTAAAAATGCACCTAGCTAGAAAACTGAAATTTTATATTGTTGCGAATTTGTGATTACGCCTCTATACATTTAGTGTCAGAAGAAGATTGAGAGATTTACATGGATTTTTTATGGATTCTGAATGTCTTTGGACTTGGCAAAACATTTGGCAACTTGGAGACGAAATTGACAAAATAATTTAGATTCAGAAAGTGCAGAAATTATAAGAATATCTCTTTAAGGAACCAAGATCATCCTAGAAGATTTTGTATTCTATTGGAAAGCTATAAAAGGTGAAGTAGTTACATGGTGAATTTCTCTTGGAAATTCAATTCTCTCTTGGAAAATTCAAATCACTGATGGTGGCCCAAGCTCTCTAGCTGTTCTTAGAGAACAGTATTCAGCTGTTTTGATTGTCTACTAAAGATTAATTGCTAGTACGCTGTTGATTTCTGTAAATACTGTCTTTACAAAAGCTTCGTCTACGTTTTGCTACCCTTGTTTCCCGTTTTCTTAAAGAACAAAGCTTCGCTACTCATTATCGTGCTTAAAGGATTTCATCCTCTGGACACTTACTGGTTTGCTAAATATTGTGTAATTTTCTTACATAAATTGTTTATAGGTATAGAATTCTGGATTTGTTTTACAGTAAGAAGGAATTTCAAATACATGTTCTAATTTCTTTTTCGATAAAATTAAACCATTTCATGCGCATGGAGTTTAAAAATTTGAGGGTATAAAACGTTCATTGGGTTGTTCTTATAAACCTTTCTTTCTAAAAAAAACTGCCCATGTAAACATTAAAAATCAAAGTTTTCTTAATCAACGACACATTTAAATCTGTACATTTATTATTTATATGGACTTAAAATTTTACCTGCAATGAATCAACAAAGAATAAGTAATTTATCTAGTTTCAATTCTTTAATAACCACACTAACATAAGGCATTTCTTCATTAGCTAAAATCACAATGATATACTAATTTTACCATATGAAGAACAGTTTCCTCAGAATATATACAGCTGGATTTCATGAAAAACAATACAACATTTAAATACAATTTGAAATAAATATCATTTCTTCCGTTCTACCTTTATTTTATTTTATCATTGAGACTTTTGAAAATATAAAAATAAATTTATTTCGTTTTATTTACAGTGGTGGCCAAAATTGCGGAAACTTTTGAAAATCGTTATGTTTTCTAACTTTGTATGCTTACAGAAAATGTTACATTTCACAAAATGCAAACTCTTGCATATCATTTTCAAGAAAATTTAATGCTGATTTCAATACAAAAAGCAAAATTCAAATATTTTCCATGCAAAAAAAAGTTATTCCTACTTTAATCTGAATGATAAACAAAGTGATGAAGTGGATGGTAATTTATAACTTTCCTGACTAATCACTGTTCTTATTCTGGGAACCAATAAAATGTTAATAAATAACTGCCAGAAGAAGATGACATCATGTTTGAAGTTGGAACAGGTCATTATTGTGCTTTTTTCTATAGAAGGAAGACTGTTTTTATCTAATCAAATCACAAGTAGGAAATTTTGTTAAGCTTTTAAATATTTAGTAGTAATTTTAATAATTAAATATTTCTAATATTTAGTCATGAAGCAATGCCATCAAATAAAAGAATAGATTGGACACTTAGAAAGAGAACTAAGGTTATTGTGTTACATGAATGTGGTCTTTCCACTGCTGAAATTGCAAAACAGGTGGGTGGTTCAGTAACTACATATGGCGTCCGAAAGTTTTGTTTACGATACCAAGAGACAAATTCAATAAAAAACAAAGCAGGAAATGGCTGAGAAAGGTACACCACATCTGTTCATGACAGAAGAATGAAAAGACTATGTCTCCATGATCTAAGAATGTCACCAGAGACCACCAGAAGTGAATTGAATCATTTTGTCAGTTCAAGAACAATCAGGAGAAGATTATTAGATGTTAAACTAAGAAGTAGAATTCAACTAAAAAATTAGCAGCAGTGTATAAAAAGATTACAGTGAGCAAAAGAACACATTAATTGGCCAGATGATCAATGGGTACAATTATACGGTGTGATGAAACAAAGATTTTGCTGTTTGGTATCGAAAATAGGTAAGACATAAAATAGGCTAAGAGCTACATTCTGACTGCATTCAAGCAACTATGAAGAACTCAGTGAGTGTAATGATTTGATCATGCATGACAGCAGACGGTATTGGTCTCTTTCATGTTATCGGTGGGACATTAAATGCAAGAAAATATATTGACACTATTCTAGAGCAAAAACTTACACCTTCCATCAGTGATCTCTTTCCCAACCATGCATCATTTATTTTTCAGCAAGATTCAGTTCCTTGCCATTCAGCAAAAATATCGAAAGTATGATATAGTACAAAGAGCATTGAATTGTTATCATGGCCAGGAGACAGTCCTAAATTCAAAATTATTGACAACTTATGGCATCGTTTGAAAACGCTTATACATATGAAGCGTTCATCAAATAAAATAGGATTAATTGGGTCTACAATTGTTTCCTGGCATCAAGCAACAACGAAGGAAGAGCTTAAAACTGTCGTCAGCTCAATGAAACATCAGTGTGAAGCTGTAATAAAAAATAAAGGCTACCTTACTAACTCACTGCGGTCATCAAAATCTAATATATCTCGATAATTATTGCCTCTCAACTTTTTAGCATTGAAAATATTTGAATTTTGCTTTTGGTATTGAAATCAGCATTAAATCACCTTTAAAATGGTATGTAAGTATTTCCATTTTGTGAAATGTTACATTTTCTATAAGCATACAAAGTTAGAAAACATTAAAATTTTCAAAAGTGTCCACAGTTTTGGCCACCACTGTATATATTTTTGCTGAACGTTTTCGATACGTCTATTATTTTACATCTTTTATTAGTAATGTAAGCATATTACACGGTGGCATTAAATAAGGAAGCTTTACACAGACAAGGCATTCACAAAAAGAATACACGAGCACTAATTTACCTAAAAGCAAAACTCTCTGAGCATATCTCATGTTTGCAGTGATCACAATATAATAAATTTTGTGCATTACTAACCTATCATTTCTTCTAAGCAAATTATATCGATTATGATTATTTTAAAACAGTAAAATGAACTACAACTATTGATAGAAAAAAATAATCCTTGATATAAGTTTAGCTTTTTCTCTCTCTTTATTACCTTTTAAAAATTAAAGGAAACGTTGCGATAACTTACAAATGTACTCTGTGAAATTGCTATCTTGACTAAGAAAATAAACAATATCTGAGAATTTGCAGATGTTACCAATATCAACAAGGAAAACCGGAGGAAAATTGGGAATTATCTATAGAATGCAGAAATATTTTGGGAGTTGTCTGTATGAATATAAGAAATGCATCGGTATATTCATGTCCTCTCTTTTTCCATGTTCCTGCTGAACTTTCTTCTTGAAGAATAGTAGTTTCTGGAAGATCATTATCAGTTTCCTTTTTTATTATGTTTTTCTTGCAGTAAACGATCTTTTTTTTTCATATGCAAGAATTGATATAAAAAAAAGTATTATCTAATAATATATGACAATAAAATTAAATCTTTTGGAACAAAACAAATTGTCCAATTGTGATAACATAAGAAATCCATCGTTATATTAATGCTTCCTCTTTGTTGTTTTTTTCATTCATCAGAATAACTTTCTTTTTGAAGAACATTAGTTTCTGAAAGATCATTATAAGATTCCCTTTTTTTTAATTATAATTTTTTTGAAGCAAATGAGCATTTCTTTTTTTTAATAATATATGCCAGCAATGATATGAAAATAATAATATATAATAATAAAAATAAATCTTTTCGAACAACACAAATTGTATAATTGTGATAATATAAGAAATGTGTGATTATAAGAAACTCATCGGTATATTCATGTTCTGTCGTTTTCCCTTTTTCCTCAGAACTTTCTTCTTGAAGAATATTAGTTTCAAGAAAATCATTATCAGATTCCTTTTTTTTATTATTATATTTTTCTTTCGGCAAACGATCCTTTCTCTTTTTCATTACATATACCAGAATTGATATGGAAACAATATCTAATAATATAAAATTAAATCGTTTGAAGCAACATAAATTATGCAATTGCGATAAAGTATTTCATTTATCCCCCACGATATTAATTTCCAAAATTAATAAGTAAATACTGGATTCATTTAGATCAATAGGCATAATACTATTTCATTACTTATCTATAAAAAAATGATAATCTTGAGTGAAAAAAGGATATATGTTTGGCCGTATTTTGTACAAACATCTCAATTTAGAGTAGTAAATTAAACTCTCTAAATTATTAAGGATGTACATTATATTAAACGAACTGCACTGTAATCAGATGTTTATAGAAGAGTCATATTAATTTAAATATTCACTGGAAGCTATCATTTAATTAGACTGTGGGACACACGCATACATGGCGTAATTATGGTCTAAGGACAACAATAACTGTAGTAAGTGTATTTAGCAAACTTCTGATTAACTTTTGTGCTTTTATTAGAATCCTTGTGCATTCCAGAAATGCACTCACAGTGGCACCTTTAATTACGAATACCAAGATGGCACATTAAGCTAAACAGCCATCGTCATTTCCAAAAATGAGGCACTCGTTTTAGAACCCCGTTGTTACGATTTAATTAAATTAAACGCAATGGTATAATAAAGTCGGACGGGATTATTTCATTTCCATTTTTATTTTGGTTCTTTTTAATGCGTTAATTGTCTTTGTTATGGAACATTATCATGCATATCTGAGGTTATTCTTTTCCTAAAAAGAAAATTGTTCAAATTCTAAACAATAAAATGGAAAGAAGTAGTTGTGAATGCAGAATTACGTAATTCGTATTTTTTTTTATTTTTTTCATGATGCATATATAAAGTTTGTTATTTTCAATTATTTGCATAAGAAAATAAAATCTTTATTGATTGAAGAATAATACATTAATGATAACACTATAAAGTCATTAATTAATGTATTGAATTATAAGTTATTTTTTTTTGTTTTTAAAAGAAATGATATATTTATTATAGGGATTAAAATGTTTTTTTTTTTTTTTCCAAAATCAAAACTGTCTTTGTGAAGGATTTTTTTTATTGATGTAAAGTGATGAAAGCAATCTTAAAATTTCAAAATACAAACAATTTATTGAATAATTTTTACTTTTTTACCAATATTTCATTAAATATCAGTGTTATTTATAGAATTAAATTTTAAAAAAATGTTAGAATTGCATTGTTCGAGTTTTACTTTTATGCAAATTTAATTGGTATCAAATTAGAAAATAATGATATTTCTAAAATATAAATTAAGTTTCGTTTATTAGAATTTTTTGAAGATATCATTTTTATCTTTCATTTCTATGAATACTATTTTTTTTCTAATAAAAAGATTTCGAGGAATCTATGACAATATTTAAGATCCATTCTTGATAAAAATAACAGCTCATTAAGGTTGAATTTTCCACATAAGAGTTTTTTTAAGATACACATTCTGAATCAAAAAATGAAAATGATGGACGCAATTAACATTTAATAACCTATAGAATTTGTTTCAGTGATGTCATTTATGTATAAAACTTACAGCAAATAAATAAATTAATTGCCTTAAAAGATATTATAATAAAATTACTTATTATCAATAAAAAAGGTTTTGGAATTATATAGTTTTTGAGCTATACATATTCACTGTTATCGTGGTCTTAGGACTGATTTCTACACCGTTAGTTACATACAAATATTTTAAGTTGGAAAAAATACTTTAAATAACGGGAATCAATAAACGTATTTCTTATTCAATAAAAATACATTTATAAAATATTGTATTTTTGTATATTTATAAATATATTTCAATAAAATTATAAAAATTTACTATAGTCCATTTTCCCTATCATTCATATTAAGTAAAATAGTAAAATATGTTTGACATTATAGCATTCAAGAAATTTCATTTTTCTACGATTAAAATTGATATCTACTTATGGAAAAATGAAAAAAATTAATTGAGGCGAATTTTACTGATAACGCCGGTTCTTTGTGAGAGTTTTTAAGGGATCTTTTGCCAATTGAAATTATGCATTGTGTTATTCTTTAAAATCGTTGCTTAAAATATATATGAGACCTCTATTCATGTTAAATAGAATCATGTTAAATTGAATCTCAACGTGATGGATATTTATATTATGATTTAGAATGTTGATAGTTTTCTTTTAACTGTATCTAACTAATAGGTTAAAGCCAACATATGAAAAGTCAGAATTCGCCGTATTTTTAGAAATATATTTGTTTACTCAAATAACATAAACTATAAATGATCTCTTTATTTAAAGACCTTTTTGAAATTTGAAATGTATGTATAACTTTTGAGGTTTAGGAATAAGCTATTAGGCCAAGATAAGAGAGAATACTCAGTAAAACTATTTAAATTTTATTTCTAACGACGTTTTAAAATTTAAGATGCAAATTATTATTTGTCTAAGGGAGGAACTGAAATGGTCACATTAAAGGTAAAAAACACCACCTATCGATTTAGAGAAAGAATCAGGGATTAAAGAGAAAACATGAAAATTAGCTCGCATAATGTATCGAAAATGTTCGCAGTGGATGACTTGAAGATAAAGATACATGACTAGACGCCTATGGCGACCAGCCAGTTCGCCAGTATTAATGCTCACAAATATTTTCAATTAAATATTTTATGTAACTTGGTCTCTTAATAACAATTTCTGCAAAATATTGTTAAACTTCAGATTTTGATAGTTGTGTAATTCAGATCATTCATACTATTAGGAAGGGCTTAAATAGTTCTGTTCATTGTAATATTCTTCTATCTCACTAATTTTCTGTCAGTGCCCATAAAATTTCTGCTTTCAATTTCAGTGGAAATGTTAAACTGCTATCAATATTTAAAAAAAATTACTGAAAATAGCCATGTCTTTTTTTAAATATGAAAATTGAAAGCAAAGTCGTTTGGCATTGAAGTTGTATGTGCACTGCAGAATAAATTTCGTAATTTTTACAATTACTTGAAGAATTATTCATCAAAAATTCATCTGATTCATCATCAAATTCAGTTTTTAACTTCACTTTAAAAATATTTAAATGATGTAAATAAAAATAAATATACTTATAAAAAATCAGTCAAATAAATATACCTATGAAAAATTATGAAGTTTAAATTTTACGCTGTCCTTTTGTTATAAGGAATCATGTTCTGTGAAATAGTTTTGAGGCTTCAACTTAAAAAAAAGTTTCTATTTTCTATGATCAAATCTTACCCATTTATGAAGTTCCTATATATTAATTATTGAAAAAAGTCAATACTTTCATAATCATAGGCCAATCACTGTCAAGAAACCTAACATAATATTTGCGTATCGTCTTTGAGACGGTCACTCAAGTGGTCTAAAGTCGCCAGTTATTATAGAAGAGTGGTATTCAAATTTCTTAGATTAGTCAGTTTTAGTGTTTTATTTAGTTGACTGGAGTTCAACAATTTCTATTTAAAATATTGATGCCTCAAGAATATTTTGTTAAATATGATTCAAAATGCAGAGGACCTATGTAAGAATTTAAAATTTGTAATTCATTGGATCATCTATTGACTCAAGTTACATAAAATATAATTATTTATTTTATTTAGACCATTTTGTTAGCAGTTGTATACCCCAAATTAGATGATGGACGCTGATTAGAGTGATTATCCTATATAGAGGGTGGTAATAATTAAACTTCCTTTATAAACAACATCCTACAACGCAAACGGTTGAACGGATTACAACGAAATTAGGTTACACAGATTATACAAGAGATGCGCTGATGGAATTTCGGGGAAAAAAGTTAGTCCCAAAATCTCCACAGAAGGCGTCTTTTCCGAAAAATATTAAATTTAACACAATAAAAGACCAAAACGGAATATAGAAACATTATTAACATTTATTGACTAGTTTCTGATCACTTTGTCATCGAACCACATTAAGTACAGATAAGGAAAAAGTAACAGTATGCTGTTTGAGGAGGGAAAAGACAGTTTGGTTTGCAGAAACAAGAGCAGATTAGAATGAAATTGCACAAGAGTAGCAGCTGTTAGTCGTGTTCAGGACGATGTAGGGAAAGGTTGTCAATGTGACCACCTTCAGTCACCTGCAAAATTTTAAGTCGGGGAATAGCGTGTTGAACAGCAGACAGTAACTGATCAGGTGTGAAGTTTCGCACATGAAGCGTTATGGAATTCTTTAAATCATTCAACGTCGCAACACCTGCACTACACACCAGACTCTTTAAGTGTCCCCATAACCAAAATTCGCATGGACATGAAACATGACATTTCATACTTTAACCTGTTTTGCGTAAAGCTTCCTCTACTTCGCAAGCATGCAAATCTCGACATTTTTTGTCCTAGAACTGGCAGCTTTTTCCGCTTTTACATTTTTATTACTCATAATTCTTGTTCTCAATTGTTAATATTATTTCTTATTCCGTTTTTATAGTTTATTAAATTTAATGTTTTATTCCAGAAAATGCGCTCTCTAGTAGGCATTTTGGAACTAATTTTTTTTTAATTTGAAATTTCGTGAGCGCATATGTATAGTCTATATACTAAACTTCATAGCAATCCGCTCAACCGTTTTCCTTATAGGATGCTGTTTATAGGGGAAGTTTAATTATAATCACCCAGTATATTAAACTGCGTTTGCCTTAAATTAATTTTTTATTGAAATAATAATATAAATATTATAAAAGTTCATAGAAAACTTTTCCTACCTTTTTATATTTTAGACAATATCATATTTAAAATTTTTTTCACTTGATATGGACACGTACTGAAAATTACACTTTTATATACTTAATTTAAATTAATAGTTGATTTTTTTTTAATTTTAACTTCGGTCAATGTGATGGCAACACGTTGATAAAAGTTAATTTTTTTTCTCATTGACGTGCACGTGCAGATTAAATTTTATTTTTATTTTGTCCGAAATATATTATTGAAAAATATAATTAAAATATTTCTTAAAAATTCGTTAAAAAAATCGAAATTTTATTTATTTATAAAGTATTGGTATTATTAAAAAGAAAATGTTTTTATCTTTAACTTGATGTAAGAATTGTTTTTGTATGATAATATTTTCGGAAGTTATTGCGGAAAATTTCTGTTAATTTTTAATTAATTAAAATTCTGATTAAAAATTAAAAAAAAGGAAAAAAAACGGCTCCGAGGTGCACATTTCCCCCACCATGGTATATACACAGCCAAATTTGGTAGCCACAGGTAGAACGGTCTAGCCTGTAGAGCGTCAACGCACACACACACTGAACTTGATTATGAGTATAGATTAATGATGAGATATGTCTTTGTTCATGTAGAATCGTTATATTATTCATGTACCACGTATATTTTTGCTTTCAAGCACGAATTTGTGTCAAGGACTTTTTCGTTTTAAATCAAGATTTTTTTTTCAACCATGGTTTGGGATATTTGTTTTTATAGCCTCTTAGTTTACTTCGAGATTACATCAAAATTGCCAAGCTTCCTAATACACAATGTAATCTTTTTAGAAATTTACCACTTTTATTCAATGATAAAATCCAACTAAACTAATATTATTATAAAAATAAACTAATATTATTTTTATGCTAGGCAGGAATATTTACAATATTCGCCTTTGTAATATGAAAAGTTTTTGACGCAGTGCAGTTAGTGATCTAAACGATTTTTATCTCTACTGTTAAACAATGGTATGAACAAGACCTAAATTAGGGAAAATGAGTCGCAAACGATCCACACTCAAAGATACATTGATTAACTTTTAAACTAAATGAATCTTTTTTTTAATTTTCACTTAAATTGAAAGGAGGGAAAATGAACGTTCCTTTTTGAAAATGTCGATCAGTTTCGCTAAATTTCGCTAAATCAGTTTCACTAAATTTTCGAACAAGATGTTTCAAGAAAATGAAAGTCAATAGCTTGATTTTCTTTGTGAACGAAATGCCTATTGATTAAATATATATAAATAATTCAACACGTCCGAGCGTTTCTAAAATAGAGGCGTGTATTAATTTTAAAAAAAATAAAAAATTGGGAATGGAAATTGAACTCAATGAATTATTTACCGCTTTAATGAGCTACATTTTAATAAAATATGAAGACATATCAATATTAATATTCAAATAAAAATATAATTTAATCCGAGTATCGGGCATAAGTTTGCGAGTTATAATATTAGTCTAAAGAGACATAAATAATTCTTCTAAATATTTAGCAAACATCTAATTAAGGCAGCAGCTTTTGGTAGATGAACTCATATCTATCATAATGAGCTCATTCCATAAATGAGCTCATATCC
>JAPMOR010050375.1:0-14601 GCA_026543865.1 Argiope aurantia | reverse complement strand
GCTTTAACTTTTTATCATTTGTTATAAATTGTTCATTGAAATTTTTATTCAGTACTTGCCTCCTTTAGATACTACCTGATTCGCAGGGGTTTTTGATTATAATCAATTTCAATGAAATTGTTAGACCAATTTTAGAGTCTATGATTCCGTCAAGTTGTCAAGCATTAAACCAATTCTATTTTAATCGTTTCATGACATCATAGCGCTATTAGAAACTTATGAATTCGGTTTATTTCTCTTTTTTTTACTTTCAAGGTAGAATAACTTCACTTTTTTACTCATCTTATAAATTACAGACTATAATTAAATAAAATATTTAATTCATAGATTTGAACAATAGCAAAAAAATCATACGATTAAATATTTGACTAAACTATAAAAACAGCTTGCATTTCAGGGCAACAAAGTATTCTATCGTTAGAAAATAAAGAAATAATTTCAAAAATTGTAAAAAATTCAGCAAAATTTTGCGAGGTTACTAAATTGCCATTATTAGAAAAGGGCGTTTTAAAATTTTAAACGACTTACGAAATATTTTTCTGCTATAATATTTTAGAAGGTCATAAGGAACCTTCCCCTAAAAAAGCATGATAATTTTTCATAAATTCAAATATTCAATAACTATTTAAAATAATCGTACCGACTTAAATGTGTGCCAAATTTGAAAAAGGAGAAAAGAGGAAAAAGAGAAAAAAGTACATTAAATGATACAAAACTGGAACATTCAAATATCTAAACATACAATGAAATTCTTCCCAAAATATTTTTAATCCTATATTTCTATAAATAATTTAACATCATGCTTTATAAAGTCACAAATATTGGAACTTTACAAAAATCTAAGAAAGTAATATTTCCTTTAGTCGATGTTTTAAGTCCTTTTCTTCAAAAAATATCTGGAACATTTCATTTAAAATACATCTACAGTCCAACTTCCAACAAATATTTTGAATGACTTCTATAAGTGTATGGCAACAGTCAAGACATAATCAAATTTTACTGTACTGCATCAAAATAAATTTTGATGAGATACAAATTTTAAGTATTAAGTTTATATTAAGTTTATCTCCCAGAATGGCTGTTGTAATTGAGTAAAAAATGTATTTGCACCCATCTATTCTTGCGACAAAACTATTTGAAATAATACGAAAAACCTTTAGAGACAATTGCTTATTTGAAACAAATTTGATGGACAAATGAAAATTAGAGAATTCATCATTGACTAATTAAACTAGAAAGTCATACACTTCATCTAATCACTTACACGTCAATAGATCAGTAAGTTAACACTTGGCAGTCATTTAATAATTACAGGCATTATTAAACAAATTACTATACGGGAAACGTAGAAAATAAAGAAACTTTTGCATGGACTTTGCATCATGATAATTAAAATTTTCATCGTGAAATAGGATTTGTAGTTTCGTAAAATAATGATTAAATGCAGTTTCGCAAGCTCTATATTCACTTGTTATAGCACCGTGTGATTTATCTTATTTCCATTGTAGGTACCACTTCTTCGCTGTTTCGATTTCGGTTCCTTAATTCGATAAAAGAAAATTCGTTACGAATTCTGAAAGAGTTTCACTAGAAAGTTTTTATGGCATATTTTGATCATAGGGTAAAAACGTCGGCAGAAATGTAATGCAGTAAGATGCAATGGAAAGAAAGGAAATGAAACAAATTTTGATCCACAAATTGATATATTTTTTATGCCATCATTCCAGGTAAATTTTGAAAGCAATAATATATCATGTTTTGAGAGGGCAGTTTCCTACAATCAGCGTTCATTTTTCGGCTTCAGAGAGCACTACAAAATTAAAAGAAATCTCATAACCTGAAATACATTTCCCCCTTATCTGCAAAAAATGTATTTCCTTCCGTTATGTAAATTTCAGCCCATATTCATATCACACAATTTATATTATTCGATAATTAAAAAAAAATCCTCCATTTCTACAAGATTTCAAGATATGTACATTTCCTAAATATATCGCTCTATTCTATAGTTCAGATTAATTATATGAACAGTTATAAATTCAAAAAGAGACACCAAAGGTATTCTACAAAGATAACTTTTACCAACAAATTTTCCAACTCTGTGTTTGATTCGACAATTATTGATTCGTGGTTATCACTAGGAATCTTCCGGCAAATGTACAAAACAAAGCTACCATATTTAAAAATTTGGTAAATAACTATCAAATTTAATATTAGTACATGAGGAATCGGAATGTTCCAAATAAATTTTAGAATCATGAGAAATGATTTTTTCGCTTGATTGCTATTATGAATGGAAGTCAACAGTTTTAAAAGCATTCATTTGTGATATATTCTTGTGTAAGGAAATTATGAATAGGAAATAAACGAGAATACAACTGTTTTTTCAAAGGTTTGGGAAAAAATTGCATAAATAAATCATAAAGGATGTGATGGAAAGTAAAACCGTGCCACAAATCAGATATCCAATTAATATGTTTAGTTTCAGTTAAATGCTGTAGCAAAAGAAAGCATATGTCAGAAATTTGGCATTTTCTATATTCTCAATTTACATGAAAAACATCACACCGTCCTTTCCCTAAGGATATATGAACAACTTAAAGTCGATTTTCAAATGAAATTTCTTGAATTAATTAAATAGAAAACATTGAAAATGTATCTTAAATTGCGGAGGAAGTTATGTACAATTTAATGATTTTGAATATTGAAATGCAAAAAATCTTTCAATTTTTCCAAACTCATAAAAAAGAAAAATGTCTACAATTTATGTACCAAATGGGACTAAGATAAAATTTCGAACTGGATATTTCTTCGTTAGCTGAATATTCCCAGAGTGTTTTGCACGCTGAGGCAGTTTTTAGTGCTTCTTTGCATGAAAAGTCAAAGCACGATAAACCATCATTTACTTTAAAAAAAGAAACAGAAACAAATTTTCTGTTGCATTTCAAATGAGATGGAATAGAATACACAACCATTAAATATGGTTTCAAATGTGCTTTCCATCCAGGGAATATAAAAGATGCCTTGAAAGTTACTTATTTTAGAAATCCCTTTCAAAAAAGTGATGAAAATTATTCGACAGCATTTATGCGAGTCTGTATTGGATTAAAATATAATTTCCAATTATGAAATATATTTTTTTAATAATTAGCTGAACATTTCATAGATTTCATGAGCAATGCTCGCAAATGTAATACAAAGAATAAACTTAAAAATGTTTTGATGCAATTATAATGTTTATGTCATATTTATCTATTATCACAAAACAATCTCTGCTAATAATAAAGGTGCATGTGTGTCTTTGTGTGTTAAGTCTTTCATAGGCCAGATTTCTTGGCTTACAGCAACCAAATGTGGTACATATATGCCTTGGATGGTAGCCATAAAAGCTGAGCGAAAGTTTTTTTTTTGAAATTTTAATTAGAAATTTAATTCATTAAAAATTAATCTAAATTTTGGCGTTTTCCATGATATTTTGAAAATAATATATCCCCAAA
Source organism: Argiope aurantia (assembly GCA_026543865.1). Classification (NCBI taxonomy): domain Eukaryota; kingdom Metazoa; phylum Arthropoda; class Arachnida; order Araneae; family Araneidae; genus Argiope; species Argiope aurantia. The sequence continues at coordinate 11,104 of JAPMOR010050375.1, read as the reverse complement.
ACAAGTTTTACACTGACGGGCAATTTAAATAAAATTATATTTTTAAAATCCCAATTTCATAATCATTCGAATTCTTGCTAAGTTTTGGAAGTTTGTATAAAAATATTTATATTGGATAATTTTCAACAGTACATTACATTATGGCCCAAAAGTTCAAACTGTTTTCGTTGTTTAATCAAATATTTTACTACTGGATTTTCTTTCGTTACTGAAATCTAAAGAAGAAGAATATTGTTTAGTTAATGTCTGTGTAATTTCAAAACAACAACACTTAATTAAATTAATTTTAATTAAGTGTTGTTAATTGTATTAATATAATTAATACAATTAACAACACTTAATTAATATCTCTTTATAATTACACAAACAATTCGAAAATAGACAATCTTATATTTACCTCACTAACAATGTTTTGTTGCTATGAAACTGTCCTCTTTGTAAATTTCCATGTACACATTAAACAGAACTTAAATAAAAATAATACGGCTGCAATGTCAGATAATTTCATGGAATCGTAGGTATTAAGATATACCAAACAATTTATCAAAAATTAAACATAACCAATATGCTCGTCGAATCAGCTAATCTGCAGAGGCGACTAATAGATAATAAGAATGACATCTGTGCCTCGTATATTAGCGTTTTATGTAACTAGATTATTTGCTAATTTTCGAATCTATAAAATATTTTTGTGTGTGTTTGGAGAATAATTTTATTTATAATTATTTGTCCAACGGCTGAAAAGTTCATTTTGATAATAAAAACAGACTCCTAACTGATTTTACAAATACCTTGTAAAGAAAATTAAACATTAAAAATTGATTTCATATTGAGTACGGTAGGGTGTTGATATGTGTGGAAAGTACAATGGCAGATTGTACAATTAGTATTAAAATAGAAAAATAATGAAATCTTTTTAATATAAGACGATAAGAAGTGATGTTTTGGATTAGAATGTAACATCCCACAATTAAGCATTAAGCCACATATTAATTTTTTTTATATTATGCATTATAATTTCACCTCACTATGTGCTTCTGCAGATAGAATAGTAAAAATTCCTAATCAATGGAGGCAGGAAAAAAATTAAATTGCCTTGGAATCTTTTGAATTTTTTTTTAAAAAATAATATATATTTTACATTTTTAAAAAATAATATATTTGTTTTAAAATGTTTTTTTAAGAAATTTGACGTATTTATATTTTAATACATAAGCATAAAAATTTCATAACCGTGACTGAATAGATCCCAGAAGTGTTAAATAGAGTCAACTGTCTTCTTAATACTAAATGATTTGTTTCCCTGTGTGATTTGTAACGAAATAGTTTGCTTTTGAATATCTGATATTTATGTAGTTCTTGTATTTCTTCTAATCACTTATTTAGGCGGATTTAGGAAAATATGATTTGCGCTTTATTTATCCTTTTATCTTCTTGATTCCCTAAGCAGAGTTATAAATCTATCTTCGGTCGTAATTTATGCAAAATGCTCAGAGATAAAACAGGTAAGGGGATAAAAAAAGACATTATACTTAGAGAAAAACTTTCTCGATTTCTGAAAGGCATATTAAGCAATTCTCCTTTCCTAAAGAAACTGTTATCTTGATTTTCATAAAGAATTTTATTTAAGCAGAGGATTTTTAAATTGCATCTTCAAATATGAAAAGAAAATTTCCATTTAACATTTAATGGATTTACGCGCCGAAATGCAAAATATTTCATTTCTTACAAACTAAACTGCTCTAGAAGGAAAGGAATCTTGAAAATATTTTTGTTTATGAGTTCTTTCAATGAATTTTATATATTACTGCAAAGTTCGTTGACTCCTTAAGAAGAAGTATTTTTATCGGAATATCTAATAATTTCAAATGAGAACAGGCAAAATTCCATTAATGAAAATAAAAACTTATATTTCATATGCATTTTTACTTAAAATCAATTGTGAGGCATTCACAAATTCACACTTTAGAATCAATTCCAGCTTATTATTCCTGCTTAGAACCAATTCCAGCTAATTATCCAGCAAGAATTCATAAATTTATAATTGTAAACTCTGATAAAGAATAAAAATTTATATAGAAATGTTATGTAAAAGTAGTTATGTACTTCCAAAAAATGTTTTTACATTATTAAATATATTGTTGGAAAATTAGTTCTTCAGAAAGAAATTTCTTACTGAAATCGCCAATAAAGTATCTGATTATTTGCAATTAACTTATTCTAAAATGTTTCCAAGGAGAAAAAAAAAGAATTTCTAAAGTAAAAAACAAAACACACTACTTTATTTTAAAACAAACTTTCGCAGTTTCCATCTAACAAATTAAACAATTTCCGTTTCCAAGTTGAAGAAATTTCTTCCTCATCACAATTTCTTTCCATAAAAATATATTTTAACAAAGAAAGGAAGTTAAAAATGCATCGAAAACAAAAACATAACTTATTTGCAATTTATAGTTTTTCATGCCAAATTGCGAAATCTTTCAGTTTTTGTTGTTTTAGAAGAAAAATAAGCTTTAAAACTTTTCAACCTAATGAACCGATGTTGAAATATAGACTTGCATACTCCTTCTTTAGCTACAAAGTTCAAAAAGATTTGTACGCTGAGTGCCCTAATGCTTCTTTATATAAAAGAAATGAGGTGAAACATCATTAGCCTTGAAAGAAGAGGGAATGAAAAACAGAAGATCCGCTTTTTTATTTTCAACTAGAATAATACAGTTATTAAATCTGGATTTAAATATTTTTCTGGATTTCTTATAAAATTAAAATATTTCTTGGCACTGAAAGTTCTTTTTTTTCTTTTCGATGAAATTTATTGATTTTTTTATTTCTAAAAGTGTTAATTGTAGCTTAATTAGGTAATATAATTCATGATGTTATGTTAAATTATATATATATATTTTTTGCCATTCTAAAATCTATTGAGAAAGTTTTAAATACACACTAGCAACATTAAAGCATAATAAATATTACAATTCTAAATTGAAATTGATGAAATGTGATAATGGTGATGTGATATAATAATATTAATAATTTGTTTCATGTGCAGATATATTTACTTTCAAATGAAGAAACGGTTATGTTGAAATATTTCAAATTTTGTCCGAACAATCGCACTGATCTACCTTTACACAAATACCAAATTTAACTGCTTACAAAGTGCTTTTGCATGGCGACAGCAGATATAGGAAACATGGTCGATAATTACATTTAATTGTTCTGAGATAGACAATCACATTATTCATTGCATTTTCTAACAGCAGAGGTATTATTCGTAGTCCTGCCCTCTCATATGTTTATGCTGAAGGTATAACTAATTTAACTGGTTACAAAGTGCCTTTGCATGGCGACAGCAGATATAAGAAACATGGTCTATAATTACATTTAATTGTTCTGAGATAGACAATCACATTATCCATTGCATTTTCTAACAACAGAGGTATTATTCGTAGTCCTGCCCTCTCATATGTTTATGCTGAAGGTATAAGTAAATTTAATAGTGCAGAATAATATCTTAGCATCTAATATGTAAAATTTATTGTATAATTTTGCTGTACTTAAAGGATATTCAACATCATATTCTGTTTAACAATAGTGTGTTCGTTCCATTGTATCCATATAGTTCAGATTCATCTTAGAGAATTCTGTAGAATTTTTAAATGTGGGGATATGGCTCTATGCACTCGGAAACTCCTGCAATAAGTAAGAACGAAATACTCATCCTCTTCTCCACTTTTGTATGTACGAGCTAGAATCAACAATGGTATAATGGAAAACGGCAAGGCATTTTCAAAGTTTTTTTTCAAAAAGCGCTGAAAAACTTCGTCCTCCCTTTCGATGATCTGAATCTTAAAATTCAGATTGTCTCATGTAAGATTCCCTTTATACTGAACCCTTAAATTGCCTTTCATGTTGCTAAATTTTCTGCCTTAATTTGAACAATTCGAAACTTTCCAGTTAATAGATAAATGCAATGGAACTTAAAGATGTTGGTAATATTTCCCTCAAATTATAAATGGCACAACAATATCCACGTGGCGCAGCCAATAACAAGATGAATGCTATCAAAATCAAAATAATAAAAACTTAATATAACATTAAAAACGAAGTAAAAAAAATAAATATGATTTTGTATGAGTTTTTGTGATAATTGCTGTAGACGATAAAAATCAAAACAAATAATCGTGAATGAAGACACTCTGTAAAAAGAGAGTCAGAGAAATTATCCAACATTATTATAGCTAATAATATCCATATTTAAAATAAAAAGGAAAACTATTGTTCCTGTCTTCCATCCCAACCATTGTTGAGATTTCGGCATTTTTCCCCCTATGAAATCTTATACCATCAAGTTATAACATCAACTTCCACCTGACCATCCACACCCTTCAGTTTTCAGAGAAATAAAAATAAAAATAAAATGAAATAAAACATTATTCCAATGAGCATTATTTATAGGGAAATTCAATGACTGAATTCACCTACCCAAATCACTGAACTGATTTCACACTTTTTAATTTCAGAAGAAAGCACATGGTCTCTAAATGGTTCATTAGCAATTTCTTAAGCTCAATTGCTTTTTCCAAAGAAATAATTCAAAATCCTCTATTTCATGATACATTTTCTTGCTGAAAAACGTCGAATGAGTTCTTACTCATTCATTATACTGATTCAGAAATTCATTGTTTCATATCAATGCTCATGATACGTATTTACCTTATTAATGTCTTACTGCATTTTTTTTGATAGAGAGTCATGGTATAAGACATTAATCGCCATTTATAGAACCTATGTTTCTTGACTGCATGTTGTGACGTTGTAATATGATTATATATAAGTGCCTTTTTTATATATACATTTTGTTGGAGTTAAATTTTTTAAAAAATATATATATAAATGTCTCCTAGCTTTAAATATAGTTTATAACTAATATTGTAGCAATGGAATTTCTTTTTTTCCTACTATTAAGCTAAAAAACATCATTCTCCAGAACTTACCTCCGATTCAAACATATAAACAACCCAAATTAGCGAGCTATTGTCAAACGGCGATTATTAGATTTGCCACATTTGGCATCTGCATTAACGTTTTTTTTTAATTTATAAATGTTCATGATTTATGGTTTATAATTTGACAACATGCCATATTAATGGAAGTCTGAAAACTTTATTAAATTATTTCTTTCCTTACATTATTGATTATTTTAACACACCTTAATCATAAAAAATTCACTAAGGAATAATCCCTGATTTCAATTTCATGAAATAATTGTCTTAGATAAAAGATGCGAAAATACTGTCAATACTGTTTTAAGAATAATTCATTTCAAATAGTGCTTAACAAAATCACTATCATGTAAAATTTTATACCACTCAAAAGAAGTAAATATTTAATATATTTACAAAAGAAATTTAAAAAAAACTATTTTATATTATATTATTTTTTTATAGAATATGTTTCTGTTCTGCTAAAATTAATGAAATATAAGATCAAATATTTAATAATGAGCATTGAATTAATTTATGGACATAATTTCCTTTCGATTTTAAAATCTTAATTCTGAGATTTTTTAATCTTGGAATCAGCTTGCCTATAGTTAGGTAACGAATATTTAATTCCAAGAACACTTCCAATTCTCATTCAGGATAAGAGGGGAATAGTTAATTTGCAAACTATGTGATCGTTAGAATACTACTAAGTAACTATTCTAAGCTGCATATAGAATATTACATTTTACTATACTACAATGGGTATATACTATATGGGAACTGAATTACGCAGGAATTCGCCTGTTTGGGACTATACTACACTGGATCATCATATATTTAACTAATGAATATTTTGATTCCCCACTATTGATTAGTTAGTCAATAGTCTAAACGATCATTAGACAGTAGTTTGAAATTCATGTTGTAGAGACTGCTTCATTTGTCTAGCTGAAAGTGTAGTTAAGGATTGTGAGAGTTCAAGTGCCATGTTCAAGACTGCGTTCCAAGTTGGGAAACTCTAAATTGCATTACATTATTCAGCCTGAACTTTGGAACCTCAATTAAGAAAGATCTTTCTGTAAGCAGCTTAGTTTTACCAATAAAATGAATGACTATTTGCAATGAATTCATTATACATATTTTTATTCATTGTTTAGGATAGTAATATTAAAGTTTAACAAAAAGAAAAATCATGTGTAACAATAAATTAAGTTGTAATAATAGAATATATATTCTTTTTTTGTTTAAACCCTACAACTTTCCTTTAATTTAAATAAATAAATCAAAATAATTCACACAGTTTTCGTGTGAATCCGAATATTATGAACTCAACTAATATAAAAGAATCCACCAAGTCTTTCCATGCATCACCTATGCCTTCTGATCTCTAAATTTGAAGAATTTAACATTAACCATAGATTCATTAGACCTTCGCAAAACATTGAATATAATTGAATTTTGGATGAAAAAGGGAAGATCAGACTCGCTTTCCGGTTGTTCGATAGTTGCTGATTCCATGAGAATGGAATTCCTGTGATTTTTCCACCTTCGATTTTTGAACGTGACATACCAAGAGTATTTTGTATCTCCAATTGTTATCATTCCAAATAACAGCATTTTGAACGCTACTTGCCAACAGTTATTAATCAAGAATCGAACAATAGCTCATTGTATTTGCAAATATCGTCTTATTTTTAGGTACACTATATGGAAATAATAATATTGTTACAAATACCTAATGTTGCTTCCCAGCACAGTTAGTTCTACTGCAAGAAAGAAAGTTTTAAGTATAGCTCTATTGAATGAATGTCGGACAAATAAGTGACTTCAGGGCATGGAGACAAACTTGGCATTTCTTGATAGGACCAACAGGAAGTGAATTAGGCTGAATCTTCGAGAATCTTTTGTACCCTGCTCCAGGAGATCTAAAAGGCTGACAGAGCGAGCGTGGAGCCAGTACCTCTTGAGTCCTATAATTATTCAGCGTTTAGTCAGCTGGTTCAGTTGAGTACAGCCAAAGCGAAGAGACAGTAAAGAATAGCAAACGTTTGGAGGGACCATAATAAATAACTACATGAACTTCTCTTCTTGCTGAGTACTGTATGGCCTCATTGTGTGCTAATTTGGTTGTTTAGTACTTCTTTTGGGCTAGTCTTTGTTTTTTCTGTATTTATCGTCTGTGTTTTTGCTACATGCGCTTCGTGTCGTCGTGTTAATAAACGTCCTTGCTTTTTACTGATGCCTGTTGAGTGTGATTCCAAAACGCATTGCAGTGAACCCGTTGACTTTAGTAAATTTTCTAGAGAATATTTCCGTAATAGTTTGGTATCAAGAGTGGGGTAAAGGATTTTGGTTTACAGTTTTCTGTAACAACATTCTTTATATAAAGAACATGTCTCTTATTACTGAATATCTTATTTCCTAATTATCTTTAATTTAAATCCCACCGAAGGCGATAAATAGTCCAAAGAGTAAAGTGTCATTGAGGGGGGGGCAATCGAAAATCCATGGTAAAGAGTATATTTCATTTCTTATATTTTATGTTTCGTTGTGGGATATAATAAATGGAGTTCTATTTTAAATTAAAATATCTTTTTCAGTTGAGATATTTTTCTACAAAATATGATTTAAACACTTAAGTGATAAAGCGTAAATAATCAGTGTGATATTATTTTACTACAAATTAATTTCGTAACAGGCACAGAGAAAAATAAATGTGCGTTTATGAGAACGATGGAATTTTCAAATGTTACATTTTATCAATTAAATAAATCAACAAATTTCTCTTGTATCTAATTTATATATTTTTTTCAAAAGACAATTAAGCAAATCTCACATTTAAACAAAATCAAAACTGTATAATTTTGATACAATATATATATATATATATATATAAATAAAAATATATAATTTCTTATTTGTTTGATAGCTAAGAATGGGTAATGCAAATATATTCATTCTATATTTCAAAAGGAAAAACTTGAAATTCATATATTATTGATCACACACTTGAATAAGAAAACATTTTTCGTAAATGCATTAATTCATTTTTGGTTTTATTTTTTATTTTATATAAACATTGCGAAAGATTATATTTAAAAAATGACATTCTTAAAGGAAGCAATGTTATTTTCTGCATATTCACATTTCATTGCACTCTCTTTATTCTGAATTCTATGAAATTTACCGTCGAAAAGTTTCTTCAAATTATTTGTCAGCATAATTTATACTCATAATAGATATAATTACTATTTCCGCAGTTTCAGTTGGAGAACGAGTGCCGATGTAGGATCAATTAGAATAAACTTTGCAAACGTTAGCAAGATCTTAGAATGCATTTTACGATTAGCGCTCCTGTTGTAAACGTATTGTCTGAAATATATTGATAACATAAAATGACATGATCCTTTTTCTCTAGGGAAAGTAAACAAGAAATTTGTGATAGCAAATTTGTGATTACAAAATAAAATTTTTGTAAAAAACCTGTATATAAATTAGTTAATTTTTTTAAAGAAGGCATACAAAATGCATAAATGGAATTTAATATACATATGAATAAAAATGGCGATAAATAAAATTAGATTGAAGACATAACCCAACTCTTTATGTGTTAATGTCCTTATACAAAGCTTAGAAAGGATAAGTAGAACTCTGGCCGAAGTATAGCTTTTTTGTCCCAGTCATCATTTTTGGCTTTGAAGGAGTAAACAGCGGCATATTATCTTTTTCACCCATTTGGATTTAGAACTACAAAACTTGTAATAAACATACTAATATACTGAAATATACTTATGGCGCTTCTTATGAGTGAAACCAGGATATAACGTAGTCTATCCTGCTTACCAACCCTTACGTCTGCACCGATGTTGTAATTGGGAGATAAGTTTTTTCCCCTTCCGATTTCTTGAAAACGCAACAACTCTTTCTCTAGTGTGGTATGTACGAGCATTTCAGTAATAGAAAATTGCCACTGTAAGTGTCCATTTTTTTATTCGCTTATCTAGCTCAAACTTCTTATTAATCGAGTGAATTTTTTTAATTGAGTTGAATAACTATTGTATTGATTTATGTCGTCGAAATTTAAATTTATTATAGGAGATAAAGTTTTGACTCGATCACCAAATTTAATCCACTGTCATGTAGAATTTACTATAAATTTCGAAGTTTAAAATACAATGCCTTGTACGAGTAGCCAAAGTAGAGGAAATAAAATGTTTTTGTCCCAATGATGCATTTATACGGAAGGAATTAAAAAAGGATTCTGAAACTAATTATATAATTTCAGATAAGACAACAGTGTCAAATAAAGAAACTCAATCTAGTAACGGTAAATGTAATTATAAAATCAATTAAGAAGAAGCCATGAAATTCAAACAGACAACATAGTAAATAAAGATATATTTCGTATTTATTTACATCAAAAAGGATTTATTATGACTTCTTCACATATCTTCACGAAAAAATAACCAAATCAATTTTTTTATGTGTAAAATCCCTTTTGTATTTATTAAAACAAAGAACAGCATTATAATAAAAAAAATATTTAATATGATCTATTTTAGAAAAGGAGATGAAATTTTTAAAGGAGTTAAGAAATACTAATCTGGAATATTGTAGCATATTAATACTTTAATATTCATATATTTATGGTTTACTTTAATATTACATTATATTATTATTGAGAAATATTAATTTAATTATTTCATTAATACTTATCAGGTTCAAAAGATATTTTTAATATATTCACATTGAATGCAAATTCAATATTTAAATTGGAAAAAAAATATTGATGCTAAAATTTTAAAAAAAGTAATTTTTTAAATTAAAAGCGAAAAATATGTGAAACAAAATTGATAGACCTCAGAAGATGATTTATAAAAATATTAAAGCACTGTAAAAATGGGTTTCGCCTAATAATTGTCTGTGAGTTATTGTGAAAATACCATAAACAGTTTCATCCGCTTTTATTAAAATTTTATATAACATTTTAAGCACTTTCTTACTAATTATTAATCAACTAACAACAAGCGTGAGACAGTTTTTACATACCCATGTGGCTTGTGAGACTTTCGTATTTACTGATCATACATGCTGCATAACATATAAATATTATCATTCTTTAATATAAATGAGAATTAATTGTTTCACATTTTTATGTGCTCTATAATAAATCTTAGAATTAAAAAATAAAATACTTTCATATTTTTTTCATGATTTCAATTTTTTTTCTTTTTATTTTTTCAAGATTTGTAACACCCATTCGAAAAATATTATTGTTATCTTGTCGAATCCTTAACCTTGAAATTTTCTTTTTACATCTTAACGATGTGGAATCATTTGTATTTCATAAGCATATCTCTGAGTAAAACTCCTGTGAAACTGAATTAATTATCTATCACAACATTAAATGTCAATGCAAAATGCACAACATTCCATGTTGTAACAAATTCCTTTGCCCTTTCAAAATATTTTCACCAGATTCAGAGAAGGAAACTGGAACATTTAGAGGAAATACTTTCAACGGACTACTTGGGATATGAAACTGATAAAACTTGTAACCCTTTTCTGTATATGGTCATTCGTCTTTTTTCTTTTTTTTTCTACCAAAATACATGCACATTTCGTTCTTTTCCCCCTAAGGTGTCAGAGCAACAACTTTGATAAATGACCTCAGCTGACAGAATCTCGATTTACAGAACACAAAGCGAATAACAAAAAGGAATCAAGCGATATTTTTCTTTCCATACCTATATATAAAATTATTTATTTATTCGCTTATTTATACTTTGAAAAAGCCACCGAACATAGTTAACACCTCACGCAAAGATACAGACAGAAATTGATCTTTATCCCTAGAATGAAAAAAAGGATTGATGATAAAAACAAAATGAAATATTTCTAAAAACTTTTCATTTGTCTCTCTGATAGGGTTGTGACAGCTGCAGTAATCTCCGTGAAATCCGTTTCCTAATTTATCTTGGGTTTTGTAGAGACTAAGCGATGGAAACGAGTGACAGATATGTCTCTATAGATCTTGTATTTAAAGGAAAGAGGAAGAAGGAAATATTCCTTTTCTTGATTGTGTTGGTTATGTTCATTATTTCTTCTTTTCCCCC
>JAPMOR010050369.1:0-17632 GCA_026543865.1 Argiope aurantia | reverse complement strand
CACACACACACACACACACACACACACACACACACACACACACACACTATAAACTGTTTTATCCATTCAGTGCAAGGCCATATTGAAGGATTTCTCTTTTTGTTTCTAATTCTGGCCTTAAAAAGATACGATAAACTTACAGAATAATGAAAAATCAACAATTTAATCTACTATTTTGTACAGAGTTGTTTTGATGAACACTTTTAGATGCTAGTGTATTTTCAAGGAAAAATGTTTGTATAAATCATTCAATGATTGTTCATTTCGAGATAACGCAGAACTATGACATTATAACAAATGTTAATGAAATAATTTTTGACAAAGTGTACACATAATGTTATTTCAATTAACTAATGCAAGCCATTATAATTATCTTGAGAAGGATATTTACTAACCGTTTAATTAATTATTGCAGCTGTTTCCAAGTTGAAGTATGAAAACATTTACAAGGCCGGAAACTTTGAATAAAAGCTGCATTCATAAGTTACCTCAAGTTGAACTATAATATAAAACTATAACGGTTATTAATATGTCAGTAAATATGGTTTTTATGATTAAATAAATACAGAATATAAAGGAGAAAATGTTATTTTTGATATTATTTAAACGATTTATAAAATGTAAAATTGGACATTAATAAGCAAAAAGCCATTTTAAAACTAATTTGGAAATTCGGACGTCAGATATTACAAAACTAATAGCAAAACGGCTAGCTTCATCTTTAGGATATGAAGAATGGAAAAATCACAAACAAATTTTTCTTACAAATTATCAAATCATTAACAAATTTTTCATACAAAGTTTCTATAAAATGTTGTCTGGAGGAACTTTTCTAGAACTTTACATCGATTTTTTAAAATTTTTTTTTACATAACATGATAACAGCAGTGAATTAATTTTAATTTTTAGAAGAAAAAAACAAAAATTGCAAAAGATACAGACTATTGTGATCATTTCAATTTCTTTGAAATCAATAAAATCGTCATCATTCCCAATATTTATGAAAATATGAGGTGTAGAAGTAACAAATAAATACAAAAATTCAATCTATATAGAGTCACAAAATCTGGAAGCGACTACGAAGACGAGAAAAGAAAACCACCAAAAGTAGAAAAAAATTCATCATTTCTTCCACCATTTCTTCACAATTCAAATTTCACAAAATTTTTGATTCTAGGGAGAAAATTTGTTTGTAAAAAAATCTTTTATTGAATACCGTTGAGATAATCCTGATAGTCTCTAGAATTTCTTTAACTTTCTTTGTGTTAGTGTGTTTCGAAGATTATTTATTTATTTTTAGTTTCTGTAAAGGAAAGAGTTAAGACTTACATATATTTTTATTCTGTTTAGATGTTGGTAGCTTCTGACAATTTGTTTTGACACTCGGATACAAAAGGAGGTTGATTTTCTTTTCAGATTTTCTATTGTCAATTAAATGATTCTGAAATATTGGTTCTTGTTGCTGATGCAATTGAATGAAGAATTTTTATTTTCTAAATTTACTTAGAAATTTATTATGAAACTATGAACATATTACTTAAATAATCTGAAATAGAAAAAAAAATGCTATAGCTAAGGATATAAACATCTTTTTAAAGTTATTATATAAAGAGTTGATTAGCGGTAAATGCATAATTTTTGTTAAAATAAACCGAAATAATTAAATTTATTCATCCTACCCCACTAACTATGAAATAGTAATTCTTAATTAGAATTTTTGTACTTATTAAACTTATTGAGGAAAATAACACTAAATTTATAATTAATTACAGATCAGCAACAACTATTTATCTTAAGTTTTTCTTCTTTTATAAAAAAAATAATTCGGATCAAAAATTTATCCGAATTCTTCATATTGTCGGCAATCTATAAAAGCTGAATTCAACGAAAATACACAATGATTCAAAAAAACTATATGAATCGATTTGGTATTATGTCCTCCTTAAAAATATGCAAACAACATTCATCAAAGGGACCATCTGCATCATTGGCATAATTTTTGCCATTGGCATAATTTTATAATTTGTCGATTGCAACTACTTTTTAAGGATTTTGATAAATAAGTAATCGCCAAATTTGGATTATTTAAATAATCGGATATATTCAAGAAAAAAATATTTAGGGTCCATTTCAATGTACGCGTATGTAGTAAATAGGTCACTTTATTAATATTTTTCATCAATCAAATTTTCATATCTGTCGTTAAAGATAGTATCTTTATTCAAAGAAAATATCTCCTTTAGCATTTATTATCAGAATTGATGAGAGACGACTAAATAATAATTCGAAATGATTTTATTTGCCCATTTTGTTAAATAGTATTCTCAAGACATACCTTTTAAGATATAAAAAATTCTGGATAAATTTAGCTATTAATATAAATGAAACAAGCTCCAATAAAAAGGTTTCTAATGTAGCTGAAAAAAAAAACACGCTAATTTTCTCAAATATTCCTTATAACTTAGAAAATAGCATAATGAATGTTGCAATTTCCACACTACTACTTTAAATCATTTTAAAGATTTTTTAATATTTAATCGCTTATTACTAAAAAGAGTATTCAATAAAAATTTAATTTACCGATATATTTTAAACCTTTGTTTCAGTTTTTTTAAAAAATATTTTGTCAAAATCTAGTGATATCGAATTATCCACAAATAAAGAATTACTTTTGTATTTTTTCCAATAATGTTGCATCCATTCACACATTCAATATTATATAAATTCGTACTTAATACCTATTTTTGCTTCTATACTTTTTTTCTTTAATTAACTATCTCACAAATAATTTCAAAAAGTGAAATCGCTTTCTTATTTATCTCCAACAAAATTTTGCTTGAAATATAAGCGAAGTAGAATCGCTTTTATGTATAAATTCTCTAACTTATACATTTATTTCAAAAGTTAAAAGATATGTTTTTATCAAAAGAAACATTAACTAAAGTTCTGTTTACTTTGCCGTTTTAGCGCTTTTTTTAGTCATGTCAGAAAATCCTTTTGTAAAGATGAAATATCCTTAAAAAGTATAAGTTATGCTGATTTGAAAGTTTTTCGTTTTTGTTACTTATCATAAAAACTACAAAGCGGAAAAGGATGGAAATGTTATATTTTAGGTATTGCTCCTTTGGTTGAAACCAAAATCTCTAAGTGTATATTTATTCCATGTTTTTAAATATTGATGAAAATATAATATACGTATTTATATTTTTGGAAATGAAAAACTTTCGTCTTTTCGTCTTTTAATATAAAATTAGAATTAATTATATTGTTACAAACCTGCAATTCGGTTTCCCAGCATAGTTTGTTCCATCAACGGAAAGAAAGTTTTACAGTCATCTGAATGGGACGTTCAGGTGTGCGTCGGAGATCCCAGAGCTTGGCGACAAACTTGGCGACCATTTGGCGACTTGGCGACCATTTTGGCGACTTTGGCGCCAAAACAGATAATACCCGAAACTTCGAGAATTTTCCCGATCCGTCCAGTAGGAAACGAGATACGCCTCGAACGTTCCTGATTAGTTGAGAGGCTTCTAGCCCCGCCTCCTGAGACCTATAAAAGGAAGCGGCCGCCGCTGCCAAAGGAGACGATGAGTAGTCCGAAGACCGAGCGGAAAAGCCAGTAGTCAGAGTGGACGGAGTGGTCGAAGAAGAGTAAGTGGAATCGACGGAGCGAAGTCAGAGTCGGAGAAGTAGAAGACGGAGTAGTGCTGCTGTGTGTGCTGTTGTATGCTACACGTTTCGGGTGAAAATAATCGTCTTCTGTGTTGTATATAGTTGTCGCTTTGTGCTGTCATGTGTGTCTTCGTGTAAATAAACGTCGTTGTTTTTATTTTCTACTGCCGTCTGCTGATTGAACGTTCTCCACACCATATAACTCCCACTATCCAAACGAACCCGGAAAAAAATTGCGTAACATTTGGTGTCAGAAGTGGTATAGTGGTCAATAGTGCATGGTGCTGAGGAGATCCCAAGCAACAATGGCTGATAGCGGTAATGGTGAGTTACTGGCTCTGTTGGCTGAGATGAAGAAATCTATGGAGGAGATGAAGCAAGGACAAAAGAAACTTTTGCAAGTAATGAAAACCGGATATGAAGACATGAGGAGTGAATTGAAAAAAGGCCTTTCGTTGTGGAAAGAAATTCCAGAAGATAAAGTTAACAAAATTGAAGACATCCAAGTTATCACAGAAGGAAGCAGCGAGAGCCAAGCGGAAGAAAAGACTGAAGACCGAATGGAGACCGGTGTCACTGAAAAGGAACTTAGCCATCCGGAGAATGAACCGAAGTTCAATAAGGAGAGGAGCGAACAGGGAGAATGTCAAATAGTTGCGGAGCTGAAACAGTCTTCTCTGAAAGAGTCCCCTGAAGTGGAATCGAAAGTGCAGGCGCTTGGGGATGGAGAAGATGGACTTTCTTCGGACGGGTCTGTTGGTGGTAACCCGTGCTCGATGCCTATGGATGCAAGAGTTAATGCGACCCTGTTTGGATTGGATTCGTCCCAAAGATTAAAGGAACTACCTCTCTGCAAGCCTCTTGGTATCTCCTTGCATAGTGACACGGAAGAAGACTACATGGCTGGAATCGCTGATCCCTGTAGTCACGATCTCAACTTCCTTCAAGAATTCATCTTTGCTGTGGATCTGCATAGAAGTGTGATGCAAATAGGAGCCGATGAATCTCCTGTGCATCCGGACATGTTATGTCGTCGCAGAAGGACCTTTCCTGCGAAAATGGATGCGCTCTTCAGAAGATCCAGTGTGGAGAGCTGCGGACGATTCTCGAGTGTCGAGAATAGACCGGGAAGAGGTGGACGTATTTCTGTGAAAGCTTTGTCGACGAATGTGAATACCTGGCTTTCGAGTGGACTTCAGAAAGCACCGTTGTATCATCCTGATATACGATTGGTTCGATGGAAGAAGTTTAAAGTGACCAACCGACCAGCCTGGCAAGAATTCATTCCGGAGGGCTCTACTACGATCCAGCGTTTGGCTCCATGGGACATCTTGCATTTTAAGGAGCGGAATCAGGTCTGGATGTACAATCCGAAACGACAAAGAGGTCCGTGTTAAAATCATTCAGAAGGTTTGGATGGATCTTCAGTCGCCGCCAAATTAGTAAATTATGTCATCTTTGAGAGTCGCCTAAAGCATCATCATAACATCATACGGAAGCCTACGCCAGCTGTTGGATTGAAGTAGGACTGCCGGGACTTCAGTCTTTGAACAGGGGAGCAATGTTACAAACCTGCAATTCGGCTTCCCAGCATAGTTTGTTCCATCAACGGAAAGAAAGTTTTACAGTCATCTGAATGGGACGGAGTTCAGGTGTGCGTCGGAGGTCTCAGAGCTTGGCGACAAACTTGGCGACCATTTGGCGACTTGGCGACCAATTTGGCGACTTTGGCGCCAAAATAGATAATACCCGAAACTTCGAGAATTTTCCCGATCCGTCCAGTAGGAACCGAGATACGCCTCGAAACGTTCCTGATTGGTTGAGAGGCTTCTAGCCCCGCCTCCTGAGACCTATAAAAGGAAGCGGCCGCCGCTGCCAAAGGAGACAACGAGTAGTCCGAAGAAGGTGCGGAAAAGCCAGTAGTCAGAGTGGACGGAGTGGTCGAAGAAGAGTAAGCGGAATCGACGGAGCGAAGTCAGTAATCCGAGTCGGAGAAGTAGAAGACGGAGTAGTGCTGCTGTGTGTGCTGTTGTATGCTACACGTCTTGGGTGAAGATAATCGTCTTCTGTGTTGTATATAGTTGTCGCTTTGTGCTGCCCTGTGTGTCTTCGTGTAAATAAACGTCGTTGTTTTATTTTCTACTACCGTCTGCTGATTGAGCATTCTACACACCATATCACTTCCACTATCCAAACGAACCTCGGTAAAGAAAATTTCGCAACAATATCTTGAATTTTATTGTTTAAATAGAGAACTTTAATTTAACGCTTCGAATGGAAATTTTCAATTCATTAACCGGTTACTCAAAATTATAAATTTATTCAGGCCGTTTAAATTTGAGAGTTTAGATAATTAATAGAAATCGGGTATTTCTATTCAATTAAAATACCAACTGAATAAGTTTTGTACAAATTTTTACTTCTAGCATAAAATAAACCACAGAATGCTTCGTTACATACATTACATAAAAATACATTAAATATTGGATCACATTGGACAATAATTAACAAAATATTTCTTTAACATTACTACAAATAGAAATTTTAATTACTAATATACTTTGTTAATATATTACAAAATAGACAAATTATGACAAAAATATTAATTACAATATTAATACGACATTTTGTACAAGAAAGATTTAAACAAAAGCAATACAACCTACATATAATAATACAACATATATATAATAATGTTATAGGTTATAATAAAACAACCTATAATAATTTTAATGTGTAATAACTGAATAAAACATAATTCTTGAATAAAACATATATTAATTTTAAAATTTAATAAATTTATTAACCATTTACAATATTAATAAAAACATTAACTTACGTAATATGCCAGATAAATAATCAAATTTTTAAATAAAGTAATTCTACAAAGTGAGTTTCTGTTCAAATTCACATTTTGTGAAATGATCCTTGAATAATTGAAAAAAAATTGTAAAGAAGAAAGAAATTAAAGAAAGAAGTTGTAGAAAGAAAAGGAATTGTAAAGTTGTTTGCTAGTGTTCATTCGTCAAATGATGGCAAAAAAATAAAAAAAAAAAAAAAAAACGGCCTTCTTACCCAAACATTTTTTTTTTTTTAATGACCCACACGTTTCCATAGTTTCGTACTTTTCTGTTTTGGAGTATCTTTAAAATAGAAACAGAAACATCATTAAGTTCTGTATTAATTAATTTTAGATTTTCTCTCCATTTTATATCATTTTATTCAAACGATTAACAATAATTTTTAATTTTTTTAAATACACTTTTTCAGCATCTGGTAATTTCAAAATATATATGAGTTATTTTAACACAAATAATAAAAGCTATTTTCCAACATTGTGTGATGCATGATAAGTTTTTCATTTTCTACAGGCCAGTTATATGATGATCCTAAAATACATATATTCGTACATTGAAGTGTATCAAGTCAACAAGAATTATTTCCCATTATTTTTTTTATTTCCTCACATATTTTTGCATGCTAATGAGGGAATATTTGTGTTTGATGTAAAAGGACTTATCTCACAAATCTATATAGAATTCACACGGTCGTCCTTCTAATATCAAAATTAAAAAGAATACATATTTCACTGGAATATAGCCCGTCTCCCTTGGCCTTGCAGTCATGAAACTTTAAGTAAAAAAAAATCATATGTCTGGCATATCTGATTCTCTAAATCTAAAGTTCGGTGGTCGTCTAGACAGTAAATGATATCTTAAAACAAAATTAAACTTTTATCAATTTTTTAAAAGGATAAAAGCTATTTATTTCAAATCGTATATTGGTTTAACTTCAATTCAATTATTCCATGAAGGGTTTAGTACTTTAAAAGAGTTGGGATACATAATTCTTTTAGAAGAAGTAAGAAAATTCTTTGAGTTGTCACTTTTAAAATATTTCATTTCGTATCAGTATTTTATTTCTGCTATCTAATAAACAGTATTACCTTATTTTCTGTCTGGATTGTTTTCTTGGAAATATTTGAGAGAATATTTGAAAAGACAACTATATTTATAAAAATGTTTCAGCTCTCCTTTACAGCCTTTAATTCTTTGAGGCAGATTTAAGCAAAAGAAAAAAAATACATTTACATGCATTATTTTACTGTAAAAAACAAAAAAGGTTCATTTAACACGTTTTACATTTAATTCTCATTAAAATAAAAAAAATATAACGTAATTATTATTTTTTATAATTTTATGGTAGAGTAAAACTAATACCATCGCTTAAAATTTGTATAGGGCCGGGATAACCTGGTTGGTAGGGCGTTGGATTCGCTTCACTTGGGTTGCCAGTTCGAACCCCGCCGGCGGAAAATTCTCCGTGTTTGTGGTGGCCGGCGAACGTATAAATCTGTCGTGGTCACCAAGTCCTCCATGCCGAGAGTAATATCACTGGGGGCACTGGATCAGGGGTGATCGTTCTCTAATTCAGGTCTAAATTACGATCAGTGGATGGGTGAATGAAGTCCGTAAAAAGGGTTGTGACTACCTCAATCACAATAACGTCAGCAGTTTAGTATAAGTTATGGTTTCTATACATTTTTGCTTGCACTCATTTACACATTCCCCATCATTCCATATTGTTCCCAACTCTGTTGCAGCAAATAATGCACTTTTGAATTATATATCGTGTTTGCTTTCAATAATTTGAATTTGAATTAAGACTTAATGGTTTTTATCACAGCTAAATTCATATAATTCATGCGATGATTTAATTATGCATTTAGATTTTTATTTTCTTTGAATTTGAATTTGTGTTTTCTAACTAACATTTGAAAAGACACTATAAGTCAGTGCTTGTATAGCTTCTTGCATACAAAATAATATTCCTTTTATGAAGAATTTGCTAGCAAATAAAAATGTGCGTGTTTCATTAAAATATTTCATAAGCGAAAAAGATTAGTTAACGACTTCGCAAAAAGATTACTGATTTAGTGCAATGATTATGAATGAATAATAATGTTAAAGTAATAAGCCATTGCATTATTTATATCATGTAGAATCATCTAAAAGGAGTTAAAATCAAGCCGCTTCTTTTTAATTACTTTATATTTTTATAACCGATCATTGTAATTAAATGATTAATTGTTGTTACCGGTTATTAGTAATGCTTCCCGGATGTTAGTAATAACCAATTAATTTCTTAAACCTTAATATACGCAACAGTCATATAAAACAGCTTAGGGAAAAAGCGAGTACGCCGCAACTATTATTCCAAGAAAAAGCATTAATACTTTACTAATAACATAAATTTGATATTCCATATAGAAATAAATAAATAAATAATTCATTGGCCCAAATAGTCAACGGCAAACATATACCTTAAATCGAAGCACAAAAATAAGTAATACCATTTTCTCAAGTTAATATGATACGGAGAAAAAAATACCATAAAAAGAGACAAATCATTTGGGAAATGATATTTCCTTCTGCAGCAGAGATCATATTAGCGCATAAACACTGACCTATGGCGAATTTATCCTTATTTTCTCCCATATCACTAATGCTGAAACTATGTGATGATTTCATCTCATTAAGCTTGGAGGAAAAACGTGATGCTTTTTATCCGCTTCTAACGAAACTGGGTGCTACGGTTTCGAAGCACGTTTATCATTCCTGTTTCACACTCATAAATCTTTAGTAGATAAAAAGGAGCGCAGCTGTAAAAATAACAATTTCTTTGGAAAAAGTAATCAACATGTTATTTTTCTTGAAAAAAAAAACTAAAAATAATTTTTTTGAAATAAAAGTATAGTTACTTAAATCCCTTAACTGAAAAGGTGAAATTTTAGGATTTAACTGGGGAGATGCGGTCTAAGAGACCGCGTTTCATTTACACACAAATTAAATTTTCTAATGACTGCATGAGTATGAAAAACTGTCAATATATTTTGCAGATATTTTTTTTGATGTATAGATATGTTTTAGAAATTTTTAAAAATATATTATCATTGAAAAAAGTAAATGAGTTGGAACATACATTTCCTTCTCAAATTATATATTACAATAAATAATATTCTTGAAAAAACATATGACTTTTAACTTTTTAAATCATATTTATTTTTACAGTATATGACGGTATATAGAAGACAATATAATGTAAAATTCAACAATTATATGAAAAAAAAATGACAATGGGTAAAATTGGAATTTTTTTTTTATCGGCTTGTGTGACTTTCATAGCAAGGATTTCTAGGCCATTTTAAACATACAGGTTATGAACTAGTATAAAAATCAACCTATAAATTCTGTATATATATCTCTTGGTGTATTAATATATTTAATAAATTTTTCGAAATACATTATCACTAGAAAAATTAATTATGTTTGAACATACATATCAGAATCAGTTGAATTCGAACTTTCATCGAAAAACTCTTCTGTACAATGATCCTTATCACTAAAACCACTTCCTGCTTCATTTAAACGTGTCTGGAGTACTGCTTCATAATAGGATCAGTAAATTGATGATATTCGGGGCCCAAGTTTTAGCGCCATCTGCTAAGCCGTGTTTGTCATTGTGACACTAACAGGGAGGTGCGGTCTTAGAAATAATTGAATTATTTAAAAAAGCATATGTTGAAATCGATTAAAAAAGTGCACTTGTATTGAAGGTCACAAAACAGAAAGCTACAGGGTCAATCCATTCAATTGAGCTAAAAATAGATTTGGGGTGACCGCAAATCCACCACTAGCGGTCCCACAGATCGCACGCCCCCAAGTTAAGGGTTATAAAATTATTGCAAAGTAATCTTCATAAATTCTTTGTTTGATATATAGGGGGATAGAAAACAGTGGTAACAGAATTGATTTGATTTTCCAAAAGATTCATATAAGCTATTTTTCATACATGGGAAAATTTTCTTCCTTTTATTTTAATAAATAGTCATTTTTTATAACGTGATTTCTAAAGTAAGCTAAAGGCCGTGGTGGCTTGGTGGTAAGGTCTCGGCTTCGAAACCCGAGGCCTTCAGCTTCGAGATCCGAAGAACCGTCGTGTAAGCTGGTATGGTTCACGTTGAATTCGTCGGGGCCGAATGTCTTCTCGCTGGTGTGGGATGTAAGTTTGGAGAGGGAGTGTCAGTTCAGGTGTCGTCCTCGTCATCTGACCGCTGTTCAAAATTATGAGGTCCTTAACCAAAATAGCCCTAGTGTTGCTTTAAAATGGGACATTAATATAACTAAACTAACTAAAGTAAATTAAAGAAAGAAATGTACTTATAAGACCTAATACTAAAACAATTCATTATGAAAGTGAACAATCTAATATGTTTCAAAATACCATTCGAAAAATCATTTGTGGGGATCTTGAAGCCTTTGATACAAAAATGCATCATACTGAAAACTTTGGGACGGAATGTTTTGTTAATGAAGATGTAGTACACAGAATTATACAAAAATTATTACATTGAATACTAAGGGCTATACATTTGAAGAAAGCTATGATAGGAAGTGGAAAAAAACTGATTGAAATATAGAAAGAAGCATTAAATTTTGTTTGATCTCATAATAATTGCCTTATGTGACTTCACTTGGTTTCACAAACATTACGCTAACGGTAGTTCATTTTCACAACGTAGCATGTTCGCGCTTATTAATGATTGTTCGATATTTTATAAAATTATTCTATAATTTTTTTTTGTAATAGTGAACAATGAATGAATGAAAGGTACGCATAGAGAATGAATCACATGGTAGTGATATGGACTACCAATTGAATATTAACGTGCTATAAGGGAAAGAATCATTGCTTACACAAATTCTCAAACTAACTTCTGTATTCATTTTAGTTCGTATCGTTATTGAAAAGGAAGTTCCAACTATACTTGATTACTTGCAATTATAAACAGTTTTAAAATATTTAAAGGAACATTCCTAATTTCCTTCCTTTAATAAAGAATTTATCTGAAAATTGAAACAGGGTGAAAAATTCTTAGATCAGTATTTATAAAATTAATAATTGCATTTAATGGATTTAATTAACTAAAAATTAGCTATCTTTATTATATTTTTGAAATATTTGAAGAAAAATAAAGTTAGTAAGTTGCTAGTTAAACCCTTTGAAATTGTTCTCCGATATATACTAATAGCAGAATTAAGCATTTTTAACTGAATAAACAATAAGCATTCTAACTGTATTTTACCTACAACATCCAAAAATTAATGTTTTCCAACATATCTTTCTTCTTTATCTGCGATGCACCAGCACTGTTTTTACAAATCTTTCTTATATTCCTTTTCAATAATATATTGCAAACTAGCGGGAGAAGTCACTCCAAATCGTTCGTGTATACTCTCCAATCATAGTGTTACTCCTCTCCATTACGTATAAAATTTTAGACCTTCACTTAGGCCACGTATGCCTTGCATTGGTGAATGATAGTTACGAAGTATAGATTTTTGGCTTGAATTTAACATTTTTACTGAATCTATCTAGCGAACATATATTTTGGACCCCCTTTTTTCGACCAATAGAAATTAAATTTGACAGTTGCAGTCACAAGACGCTATACCAATTTTCATTGATTAAAGTCATTGTGTTTTTGAGTTATTGAGTTTATTTGTATGTGAAAGTACAGATCGACAGGTGGTCAGGCCTTTGACAGATTGGGTTCAATATTTGATGAGCATTTATATTTCAGATGCTAAACCTGTATGCTAAATTTATTTATCTAGCCTTTTATGTTTTAAAGTTATCGAATTCACATGTATTTGAAAAACCAATCAGAAAGTGCAATTGGTCCAAATTTTTGCTGAAGTCCATATACCCAGTCTAGCTGACAGGGCTTTGGGGTTTATTTGTTCACAAATAATCAGGCAAGCATAATGATATATATTGGGTGGTTATAATTTAACTTCCTCTATAAACAGCATCCTACAAAGCAAACGGATGAACGGATTGCAACGAACTTTGGTGTATATTTGATGCGCTCACTGAGTTTTGAAAAAAAAAAAAAGTCCCAAAATGTCTATCAGAGGGTGTTTTTTCCTAAAAAACATAAAATTTAATACTATAAACGACCAAAAGGGAATACAGAAACAATTTTAACAATCCAGAACAAGAATTGTGAGTAATAAAATGTAAAACTGGGTAACGCTGTCAGTTCTTGGAAAAACTTTCGATATTCGTATGCTTGCGAAAAAGAGGAAGCTTTATGCAAAACAGGTTAGGATAAGAAACGTTTGCTGTCGTTGTCATGTTTTCCAGCTGTAATGATGACAGTATCTTTTGCGACGGTGTTGCGGCATTGAATGACTTAAAGAACTCCATAACGCTTCATGTGCGAAGCATCACAACTGATCAGTTACGATTTGCTGTTGAACGCACTGTCCATCGACTTGAAAATTGCAGGTGAATGAGAGTGGTCAAAAGGAGCACCTTTCCCTACATCGTACTGGATACGATTAACAACTGCTCCTCTTGTGCAATTTCGTCCTAATCTATTCATGTTTATGCAAACTGAACTGTTTTTTTTCCCCTCTCAAACAGCATACTGTTATTTTTTCCTTATGTTTACTTAATGTGGCTCGATGACAGAGTGATCAGAAACTAGACAATAAATGTTAATTTTGTTTCTGTATTACTTTTTGATTGTTTATTATATTAATGTTATAATTAATGTTTTATCCGGAAAAGGCGCTCTCTGGAGGACATTTTGGGACTAAAAGCTTTTTTCAAAATTCCGTGAACGCATCTCGTGTATGGTCTGTATTTCAAATTTCGTTGCAATCCATTCATCCGGTTGAGTTGTAATGCTATTTATAGGGAAAATTTAATCATTACCACCCTGTATATATTTCAGACTCAAGGAGGTCTAAAACATGAGATTCGTCAAAATTTAAAGTTCGAATTTTTTTGATGATTATAATACTTTATATTTCTCATACGAGAAAGTAAACAACGATTTGAAACCTTTTTCTGAAGACGGGGGAAAAAAAATAGAAAATTTATAGTGGTGCGAAATGCAAGCTCTATAATCATAATATAAAAAGAAATCTTTACTTTCACACATATTCTTAATTACAAACTTAATTACAAACAAGTATGAAATAAAATGATGTTTTGAACTTTGAAAACAAGAACAGAGACATCTCATTACAAAACTAAGAAAATGAGAGAATCCAGAAAAAAACTTTAAAAAAATTAATACATTGCAGAAAAAAAAAATCGAACAAACGATATCTTAATTATAACGTTTAACGTTATCTTAATTATAACCTTGTTTTTCTCTAGATAATTTTTTAGAAATTCTCGGATTACAACAAAATTAAAAAATAAATATATGATTAATTTGTCTACTTAACGCGGCTAGAAAGTTATTTAAAACCAGTTGCTGTCTGTATTCAACGACAAATGACCATAAATAGTTTTGCAGAAAAGTTTTTCCATTTTTATTTTCACTGCTATTAAAAAAATGGGACAGTAAAGAGAAATTTTTTGATTCACTGTCACCTATTTTTTATTAAAATAAAAATAAATCTACATATTTATTTGTAAAGAATTAAATCTGTTATCAAATTTCTTAAAAATGAATCCCTTTTATAAAAACAAGGTAAATTCATAGTACTTATTAAAACAGCTGTACACAATGTATTAACAACAGCTATTTACACAATACATAATATTTGGGAATAGATGCACAGATGAGTATTGTCACATCGTTTTCCGAATTTGAAAACAAAAAATTTGAAACATATAGATAATCTTCCTCATAGAGAAGCGGTCATGATTCAGAAAAGCATGATTTCATTTCATTTTAGTATCTGAACATTTGCAAGATAAATGAAGTATTAAGGTATCCAAAATATAACAGTACTTTAATTATATGATAAAACAAGTTAGAGGATATCAGCAGTCTCATGCTCATACAAATAATAACGAATAATAATTTTTTCTATTGTTTATAAAAAAATATATTAATATATTTTTTTATTGCAGTAAATTCTAATAAAATAATATAATTTTATTATAATTTACTACAAATTATGTTATGTACTTAAATTATATGTATGAAAAAATATTTAGTATACTTTTACATTTTTGTAGAATTCAGCATAGTGATTCATTTCTTCATGTTTAAAGATAGACATTTTGTGTAATTTTTTGAAATAATATATTACTTTTTTTATTATTTAAAACGCCCGATTTACTGCATATTATATGTATTTAATTTAAATGTATGAGATGTTATTTAGTATACTTCTAAAATTTTATAGAATTCAGCATAACGATTTGTTGATTCATATTTTAAGAAAATCGTTTTGTGGAAATAACTAGAAAAATATTTTTTTATATTGTTTATAACACCTAATTTACTGCAAATTATGTTATATGCCTAATTTTTATGTATGAAATAATATATAGTATACTTCTGAACTTTTATTGAATTCAGCATAATGATTCGTTGATTCATACGATTCAACTTAGTTTATACAAATAAAATAGTTTATACATACTACTTAGTTTATACATACTAAACTTTTGTAGAATTCAGTATAATTATTCATTGATTCATGTTTAAAGAAATTAATTTTGTAGAAATATCTCGTCTTTAATTTCTTCTGCAAAGTAAATGAAATTCAGCTTACTGCAATGATGCTATATCTATCTGAATCTCAATAGCATTCAAATGAAAAAAAATTTATAAGTTACCAGGTGTATCTATACTTCAAATAATGAGAGAAAAAAAACAACACTCAATTTAACATATTCATTTAAAATTTAATTACCAAAGATTCAAATTTTTCTAGAACATTTATAAAATTTCCTTTACATTTTGACATAAATCTTTAATAATATGTTGATATATTTTCTGTAATTTAATTAAAACTCTACATTTTATAAGCAAAAAAAATGTTAAAAATTATGGATTATAAAAAAAAGACCCAATTTATTCTTGAATACACAATTATATTTATCATTGCACTTATTTTCATGAACCGACCAGACTGTTTCACTCTGTTGATCTAGCTATATGCAGTCCACCCTTCATGCTCTATTTTTTCCTTACAAGTTGACAAGTACCTACACAATAGCGATCATTTTCCTTTGATTATATCTGATAACAGACGACAAACCCCATCTGCCAGTTACACTTCAATTTTAAAGCAGTAAATTGGTTTAAATTTCAATCTATGGCAAACATAAAAAAAGAAATAGTAATTAATAATAGTATAGATACTGCAGTTAAAAACATCACCGATATCTTAATTGCCGCAGCCGATTATTCAATACCTAAAATCTCAAATAATTTCAGAAAACATAGGAAGGTTTGGTAGAATGATGATTGCCGAAAAGCATACGAGAGACAACGGAAGGCTTGGGACCTTTTTCGACGCAGTCCAACAACTACAAATTTGGTCAGTTATAAGCAAGATAAGGCTAATTCAAGAAGGATACAACGGCGTAGTAAACAAGAATCATGGGAACAATATATCAGCAGTATACACTCCTCTATATCCAATAAAAATTATGGGAAAGAGGGAAAAAAACATGTGGCGTATTTAAATCTTCAGATATCAGAATATTGAACAATAATGGACTTCCAGTTACATCTCTACAAGATATCGCTAACTGTATTGCATCTGCATTAGCTCATACCTCAAATAGCAATAATTATTCTACTCTTTTTTCACACCACAAAAGTGCAGCAGAAAAGCAAAAACTTAATTTTAACGCTTCTTCATACATCCCGTATAACACAGATTTCACTTTATTTGAACTAAAACAGTGCCTTTCCCAAATGAATAAAACCTCTCCAGGTCCTGACAACATCAGTTAACTTATGATAAACCATCTTTCTATTATATCTTTGCGCAATTTATTATTGCTTTATAACAGAATTTGGAATGAACACTTTTTCCCATCCTTATGGCAACATGCTATAATAGTGCCAATTCTCAAACCAGAAAAAGAACCGTCAAACCCTTGCAACTACCGACCCATTGCTCTCACTACCTGCCTTTGTAAACTCCTTGAAAAAATGGTTAATAAGCGTCTAATTTATTATTTGGAAACCAATAAAGTTTTTAGTCCCTTTCAAAGCGGGGTTAGACAGGGACGCTCCACAACTGATAATTTGCTTGCTTTGGAGGCTGAAATACGTAAGACAGCACACAGTATCAATCTTCTTCATATTGAAAAAGCCTATGATCGCGCTTGGCGATTTGGCATTCTTCGCGATCTGTGTAACTGTAATCTACGAGGTAACATACCCCTTTTCATACAAAAATGTTTAGAACTTAGAAAATTTAGAGTCAGAATTGGAGATCAATTCTCGGACTATTTTATTCAAGAGGAAGGCATACCTCAGGGCAGTGTTCTCAGCGTATAACTCTTTGCTTTATAAATAAACGATATTTTAAAACATCTTCCAACGACTTGTGCATTTCATGTACAGGGGATAGTAAGATTTTTATTGAAAGACAGTCTGATTATATCAAACTATATTTATCAAATACTGTATATTCAATTTACATTTCAGTACATGGTGAACCAAAATATGTTATTTCCATATACTAAACGGAAATTAAAACAGGTGAAATAAATAGTAAAAACTAGTTAACTTTCTTTTAAAGCTATTTTAATAGTCTGTATAATAATAGCATACATTTATTAAAAATTTCAAAAATAAGTAAAATATTTTACTGCGTATCAAATATTTATTATAAAAACATTTTTTACGTCGTTAATAATTTTAATATATTTCATGAATAAAAAAACCTGACACCTTATAAAAGGCTTTGAAGAACAAAGAAGAGATAAATTATTCATATATAAAAAAGTTTTTTTTAATGAATTTTTCGATAGTTTAACACAATGTTAAATAAAATAGTTTCGCGCGAAGCAATTTTTTACGACTTTACAAGGGAGACAGCAATCAGTAATGCTAATGGCGTCTACGGTGTTTAATAAAATTCATAGGTTTTTGTTCTTTGTTTTGTTACAAGAGAATTGC
>JAPMOR010050358.1:2371475-2449084 GCA_026543865.1 Argiope aurantia | reverse complement strand
GTCATTTTATCATCAGTTGGCCGTCTCATCCTTTATGTGTTAAAACGCCCACAAACAACCTACATATATATATTATAACAGTCAATAAGAAAATTCAATTTTCAGTAGTTAGTAAAGATTTCACTTATTAAATAAATCTTTAAGAAATTTATTCACTTTCACCTAAGTTTAGCATTATAGCAGTTGTTATTTTTGCAGCAGGAGTTTGTTTACTTACATTAATTAAATTTAGATAAGAGTTTTTAGAAAATGCAATGTAATGTTTATGTAAACATTTTAAAACCTTCCAGGCATATTCAAAATTATCAGAAATTTCATCAAATGTGAATAAAGTGATTTAGAAATGCTCTCACGATTTTGTTTGATTGTTTTTGTTGGCAAATCGCTTACCGATTTCTTTTTTTCGAAGAATTTTTCTAAAAAATTACTGAAACATTTGCGATTACTGGAATTCCATTTACGATTTAATAAATGAACAGACACTGAATGAATTCTTCAAAATGATCGAAGCATATCAACGACTTCGAAGACTTGAAAAAATCTATACCAAAGGTACCGACCCTAGGCATGATTGTTGAACAGGAAAATAAGAAAACATTTTATCAAGACAGTCACTCTTGTGTTTCGCATTAAAGCATCCATCAGTACACCTGTATTTCCTCTTTTAACACATAATAAGAGAAAAGAAAATGACTCAAAAATTATAACTTCAAATGCAAACAAAAAAAATCCGCTTCATACTCGGCGGAGAACGTTAATGGCAGACTAATCGACGAAAGCGGTGCGGTTGAAACTTAAATGCCATGATCGGATAGTTCATGACATGTGACTTTTACGTCACATGAATTGACCCCTTTTTGTTAGAGTTGTTGAATCATTGTGATTAATTTGATTTTTGCTTCTTAATATTCCTGCCATTTTGTATTAATGCACTTTGGTGGATTTAGGCATTTTGAGGTCCCAGACAGTTTTATAATGAAGCCTTTTTCTTAAAGAAAATATTTTGTTAATTTAGCATCACATTTTTAACTTAATTATTATATTAATGATTTATTTGGTTTAATTCATTTTATTTTAATAATGTCGTGAAAACAAATATATATATATTTTTTTTTTCATTTTTTTAATGTGTATGTCGTGGAAAAAATGTTTAAAGTAATAAAATTCTTGAAAAATTAACCATAATCACTAGTTAATAAATTCCTTATTAACGAATAAAAACCTTTTATTATTATAATAGATTGTAGGGAATTAATAAGTTTAAATAAATATAATATTTGGTCTTATTTTACAGGATCTAAAAGAACCAGTTTTCTGAAATATAATATTGCCCATTAAATAAATAATTAATATTCTGGTATCTCATAAACAAGTTATGAAATATATATTAATTTATTTGATAATTATTTGAATTATTCATTGTCAGCATACACTAAAGTTTATAATCTACGCAAATAGAATTTGCATTTTTTTTATTGTTGTCTGCAGCTCCCCACAGCCGGATTTTACACATGGGAGTAAGTCGTTGCCACCGGATGTGTACCCTTGATTCTACCGGATATGAACCAAATTTCATCGGATATGACGTAACTCATTGTTGACGTCATACTGGTCATTTAGCGCGGGCTTTATCTAGCAATATTTAGTGACTAATCCTTTTTCTTTTTGCTCTGCTGTACGTGAGACGTGTGTATTGAATCTCTTACACCTTTTATTTGCATGTGGAGATAAGAATTCTTTTTGTTCATTTATATATTATTAATCTATATTGTTTATTTATCTTTCATTATTTATTCATATTATTTAGGGTTTTTTTACTTTACTTAACTTATTTAGAATTAGTATCACTGAACATACTAATTAGGGTTAGTTAAGTAACAAAAAAAGTTTCTTTGTACTTGTAGTTTATATTATAAACTTTTATATTTAATTTTACTATTTGTTTTTCCTTAGATTAATTAGATCTTATTATTATCTATAATCTGAAAGATTTTAATTTCCAGATTAGTGCTAACTTGGGAAATTGATTGTTTTTTTACATTTAATTTGTGTATTATTTCAATTTTCTCATTGTTCAATGGTATATTGAACTTGATAGTTTTAAATTTATTTGTGGTATCTAATAAAAATCTTGGAACATCTTCTGTATATTGAATCTTATAATTTTTTTCTGTTTTGCTCTGTGCTTTTTTGGCAGAATTTGTGCTGAATTCTGTTACTATTACTAGCTTTTGAAAGAATTCCATTTTATCTCACTGTTTTACAATGAGGGCTCTCTTTATTGGCGATTCCATGATCAAATACTTGCATAAGTATATATCTGTTCAATCACTTGACTTTCATTTGGACATTGTTTCCTATCCTGGTGCAACTATTGAAAGATTATCCAGCAGTATTTCTGCACACAAAAATTATGACTGGGTCTTAGTGCATGTTGGCACAAATAATGCATCTTTGGATACTATTGAAGTAATACTTAAAAAATATAGAGTTTTGGCCACTGAGGTATTACTTCATAACCCAGGCGCAGGAATAATTTTCTCGAGTATTGTTCCAAGAGATTTTGATTTCCACAGAAAGGAGTATAAGGAATCGGAGTATTATTTACAATCACTAAACTATAAGATTCGAGCCATAAACTATGCACTCAAAGAACTATGTTATTTTCAAACATTTTTCTTTTGCAGTTCTTACGAGCCATCTTGGAATTTTAAAATTGTTAATATGAAATTAAATAAAAGCAGATGGTACTGAAATATTTTAATGTAAATTCATACACAAAGAATTCAAGAATTCACACATATATGAGTTGCTTGATCTTGACAATTTATATAGAAGGAATAGCAATTAAGAATTGCACAAGTTGTCGTGGCATTATAGTTTGAGAAAGACATTTGTTTGACTAATTCTGCTGAAATTGCTATATAATAGAAATCAATGTCTGAGTCTTTGTAGTTAATTTTAAGAAGTACAAAAAAAACCAATTTTATATTTTTAAAATACAAATTTTCCTTTTCACTTTGAATATATTCAATATATGAGCATTTTTTCCCTACATATTCCATTTGAATGCAAAATAAATAAATAAACAAAAAAAGGGCAAAGCTTATTACCACTTGTTATGTAACAATTAGGTAAAATTAGTATTTAATAAGAATGTCAATAATTAGTTGGGCTTAAGGGAACTAAGTATTATTGAAATAAAGGGGAACAAAAAGTAAAGAGATGAAAGTATTTAAAATTGAGGAAATATGAATATCTGCAGCAATAAAGTTCTGATAGTTAAATATGAAGATGATAATCATTGTTAAAATGATGACTCAATACTTGTGAAAACATGATACTGACAGAAAGCCTTCTTTACATGTTCTGCACGAAAAAGAAAAAAAAATCACTAAAGAAGAAAATCTTTGAAATAAATTTTAAAAAAATCATTGATCTAAATATGCTACTTATTTGGTGATGCATACAAATATACTTTAAATCATAATCATCCCACCTATTACTGAAGATTTGTAAGTTAAAGTAAATGGAATAACATTATGTACATGATAAAAAGAACTATATTTTTATGTTTACTAGCCCACATATATAAACAATTTCTCATAAATTGTTTCACATTTCTGTGTTTCAAACCACCTGTGAATTTTCAAACCATTATCTTGGACAAGAGATATCAGTGGTTTAAAGATTAATCAGATAGAATCTGACATACGTTTACTGTTTATCTCCGAAATGTAAACATACACAATCAATCACATGTACGATTGCATTGCTCATATACAAGGATATACGTAGTATATTTCTTTCGCGAGCTGGGTTTGATCAATAATAAAAGTGAATTTTAGTACACATTTCCTCCCGTCTTCCTCGTCCCCCACAGCCCAGTGGCCCTAGACCTAGTTGAAAATCCGCCGTTGTACTTGAAAATGATTTAAACTTTCATGTCAATTCAGAGTACTATTTTTCCATCAATTAAAACATAACGTCCATTTAATAGTAAAATAAGAGCGTTATTTTTGTCTAACAAATTTTTAATTTTATTAATTCATTTCATAAATATCATAACGCAATTATTTCCTTCAAATTTATTTTAAAAGAAGCTTATTATTTTATTAATTTGTTTGTTTGCAAACAAATTATTATTTTTTATTATTTTGAACCAATTATTTTGTTTCTTGAGATTTGTTGATCCAAAAGCCATTTTTGACTATGCCACGATTATGAATTTGGAATGAATATCCCGAAAATTAGGTATTAATGCTATCGTATTTATTTCACATTTTTAATTAAATATAACAAAAAAACCATTTAGCTTTTATTAAAGGATTCGCTTATTTATGTTATACTTATTTAATAAGATTAACACCACTGGGGACATAGGGATTATTTGACACCTTCGCATTACTCGCACAATAATGGTGTATAGTTGAGCTGGATTTCTGACGATGGCAGAACATGCATCTTAAGTGAAAGGTTGTATTGTAGCTGATAATGGTTTTTAGAATTGAGTCTTAGTTCATGCCTCATTGCTGTAATGGAGTCCAAATCATTCGTCAAACTTCATATGCTTCAGTACTGTATTAATATTTTTCATCATTTTCCAATAACTGATGACATAATAAATGAAATGCATTTTCCAGTGGTTTTAGCTTGTGATATTGCCATTCTTTTTTCTAGACTTTTATATCCATACTAGGCTTTAAAGACAAATTGCAACTTTCAGCACCTCATTTTATAATTGATATATTAAAAAAAATCCATTTTTCAATCAAACAATCAAATGCAAACATTTTCCTTCTCTGTTAAATAGCAGAATCTGGCAACCGTGATACCGCTGATCGTCGTAAGCGAGATCAAACATCATATAATATTTGCATTCAATTTCCATAAATAATTTATAATTAAAGATTGACTAAAAAAATGAATGCTAATAGATTTCGCCAAATTTGGAGTACAAAGAAGAATTTTTTTAGCACAAATGTATGTCTGTTTATACTTTTTTGGGTGATTTAAATATATTTGTTATGAAGGTCACTTATGTATCCTTTATGTTTACAATACCACAGAATTCTTATGTTATCCTAAGATTATTTCGTACTATATTTAATTGTTTGTCGAAACATTTAAAATTATTGTAGTGGCTGAAACATTTCTTATAACTTCCTACATTTAATTGTTCCGCCTTTGGTAGTCTAGCAAATTAGGATTCAAAATCTAGATTTTGTGTACGTTTTTTCTGTGAAACAGCTATGTGTGTAAAAATTACAATAGCGATTTTTTTTCTATTTTATCTACAATTATTAGAAATTTTTGTGTTCTTTATTGTTAAGACCACTTTCGTTTAATTCTCAGTGAATTTTCAATATTTAAATGGATTTTGTTGTCGAATTCTATTTGTTGATCTTCAAGTATAGAACGTGTTTTCCCACTTCTGTGAATACTGTCTTTTCGGATTAATTTCCAAATATATGAGTTTAGGTATTGCCTTTCTTTGAAGGTTTTTTTAAGATCGGAATACTTAATACTATACTTATTGAATAAATTAAACGATCCTATTATTTATAAACTCTCTAATAAAATTTCATTATGATGTTCTTTAGTTTATTCACTTGACCTAAAATATATACTGTATTATTGTTGACTGCAAGGAATTTTATTTAATAGTTAATATTTATTAATAAATGTTCAATAATATAATAAAAGCAAAAAATATTTTGTTATAAATTTAGCTATAATTATCATAAATTTGTACTTGGAGGAGGCGTTGCATGTAATTTAAAGAAAAAAAATTATGAAAAAAAATATTTTTGATAATTTTTTTATATTTAAATCTACCATTACTTCTGAATATATTTGATAAAAATAAAACTATTTAGTAGAAGTAAAATTGAAATTTTCATGCTAAAGAAGTTATAATTTCAATCTAAGTTTAATAAATCTCTTAATATACTTAATTATCCTTAGAAAGCACTTTCAGAGTCAGTCGTAAGAATTTATCAAATTTTCTGTTGATGCTTTAGAAGAGCTCTAGGATACTTTATAGACTTGAGAAAACGGGCAATGATTTATAAACTAAATTAACCATTAATGAAGGTTTTAGATAAATGTACGATCTCATTCATACTAATAAAATGTGAAAAAATGTAAATGTTTTCAAAAATTAAATAAAATTCAGACTTTGGCAATTGAAAACTGACTGCTTTCCAAACATGAATAATGAGTACTGATCTTTCTTACTTGATTATGAATAATCTGTAATAAAAATTAAAAAAAATAACAATGTACTCAATATTTCTTGGGATAAAATTATTTAATTAACATTAATACTCATTGAAATGCTAATGTAGTATAAATAAAAGCATGCTTCAGAAAGTGCTTTTAATATTCTTATAGTAAAAAAACTTTTAGCATAAAATATGACATTACACATAATCGTCTTCTCATTAACAATTTTATTTTTAATTTAGATGAGAATATCAGTTCTATTGGATCACTTTTATATCTTTCATAGCTTCTCTGAAAATTACAGACTCTGCTAAGAGATTTTTAAAATTTACCAAGAGCTAATTTTCCTACATAAATTATCAATAATTTTTCAAGAATGATGCAAAATTGAATTAAATATTGTGATTAGCAAAACATTAAAACCATTTATAATGCCAATAATATTTCCATTGAATACAAACAGCAATATTAAAAATAAAATTATTTTTATCCAAGAATCATTTCGTATTAATAGCCATTAATGAAAAATTTGCTTTTTAATTTATTTTCACAAAACTCATTAAAATCTTTCTTATTTTTTAGTATTTATTCAAAATTTAAAGTTCTTGTATTACAAATATTAATAACAAAAGTAAAAATTATTATTTGTCAAATCAACATGTGCATGTATGTAATATTTTTAATATGAAAAATTTCTTTTGTAATATTTAAAATATTATAGAAATCTTTGCAAAAATGTCATAGAAAATTTATTTTAATTGAAATTATTGTACCAAAGACGTTTAATATCTTAAAAAATTGTAGACTGTCCACGTGATTTTTGAAAACAGCAGAAAACTAATTTCTTTGTTTTTAAGGAATGATACTAAACTTAAATGTTATGAGCAGTGATTAAAATAGACATTTATAATTCTGAACATGAAGGTAGCTGTTTTTGATAGCAAATTTCAATCTTTATCCACTATTAAAAGCCAATAATCATGTTTTCAATGAACCTTTATATAGTAGAAAACCTCAAAACAATTTTTGCGAAATATTTTTGAATATCAATTAAATAAAATGAATTTTTCTAAAAATCTCCTTTTTTCTGATCTTACAGCTTAAAATCACATTTACTAAGCAAATCTTATCTGTTATCGTCTTACTTGTAGGCTTAATACTATACATTTGCAAAGAAGGCATAAGTTTTAATTTTAAAAAATTGATTTAATAATTGCCATAAAATCTTCATGTAAATGTTCCTCATGCTGCATGTTGTGCATTCATACTATTAATTAACTAAGTTTGAAGAAAATCTGTTTAATAATTTGGATTTATGTTAGTGACAGCAAAAAATATTTTAGTTTTACTTATGTAGATTATGCAAAACTACTTAAATGAAAGTAGAAAGGGTACTTTTCTATTATACCAGCGCAAATCTTGCCAAGCAGACTTTTTGGCGATAGCACACAGTCGCCAGAAGAAATTGCATCAGACTATAGCAGTGGTGATATTCCGTTTGGTGTTGGTTGCATCATTATTGGCAACTTTATTGCCTGCGCCGGTATAATGGAAAAGTACTGAAGAAAGCGTTGTTTCAGTATTCTTTCTGAAAAAAAAAAAAAAAAGTGGGAATAAACTATAGTTAGACAATATTAATGATTAAGTTACAAGTCTGTTATAATATTTGGTACTTTTCTGTTTTAGGTGAGGTCATAAAAATGTAACAAAATTCATCAAATGTCAGTAATAATTTATTACAGTAAATCTATCATACAATTTATGAGTTTGAGTGCTTATGGCACATGGGTGTAAAGACAACTTCTTCCGAGAGTGCGAGTTGGAGTTTAATTTGACAAAAGCAAGTTGTCACCAGTGACCCCCTGAAACAGAAAAGTACCTAATATTTGAATATTTTTTCTTTCATTAAAAAAATGTTTTGCTTTTATCAGATTGATAAAAAAAATTATAAAAAACTCAAGAAAATATAAGTGACAAAGAAGAAATTTAAACAAAAAGGATTGATGGCAGTTATTGTCCTTTGTAAATTAGTTTATATCATGATCTTATTTCTTAAAATAAAACAAGTCTTTGATTGAACAAATCTTGGAATCTTAAATTTTCATCTCAAAGTTAAATTTAAAAACTAAGCCATGTATTTTCTGAGTTAAAAAAGGCGATTTCAAAATGTTTGTTTCATAGATTTCTAATTTACTGTTTTAATTTATTTAAAGAAGAGTATCAAAGCTCTATAGAAATTTGTATTAAATAGGAAATTATTATAAAATTATTCAAGAATCGTATATAAGTTCATCATAAGTTCATGATAGAGGAAGTAAACTAATGTTGTATTTTCTTCCTCTCTTTTTGCATTATTAAGAAATCAATATTTTCTTTATCAAAACTTCTAACTTTATACATAAGAATCATTTTATTTTAAATCTAGGTTTGAATTATGCTATATTTTATGATCTATTTGTTTAAATCATCATTTTTTCCCTTTTCCAGAAATTGAGACCTGCTCAAACTGCATCACAAGCAGAAGCTGATGTTGATATTTTATCAAAACAGGATGCTCAAGTAAGAACTACATAAATTAAATATTTTTATGTCCCAATAGAATATTTTATTCAGGACATATTTTAGTATTTGAATAATGTCTTAATGTATGCTGTCATATAAAATTTCTTATTTGAAATATCAAATTATATATTAAAAAATGTATTTAGTTAGGCAGATGTTGAGCACCTTTTAAACATAATTATTTATTTTAAATCGTAAATTGTAATATATGAAACTGGAATAAATATTAATATTTTGTCATTAATATTTAAATGATAAAGTAATGGATTCCAATGAAATTGATTTATGCTCTGATATGTAATAAAGTATTGAATGTATATATTTATAAAGTATTCAGTACTTATTCAGATTTAAAATTAAACATCCATTTACTTTTAGGAGCAAATATTTTTTGACAATGAATCAACAATTTTTGTTGGAAAAAAAATTGTTTTATCT
The DNA here is from genome assembly GCA_026543865.1 of Argiope aurantia. Taxonomy (NCBI): domain Eukaryota; kingdom Metazoa; phylum Arthropoda; class Arachnida; order Araneae; family Araneidae; genus Argiope; species Argiope aurantia. Next base: position 2,439,856 of record JAPMOR010050358.1, on the reverse strand, counting down.
TTTTTTATTTCATATTATATTATTCCCGAAAGAATGCATACAATTGACTGTTTCATAACTGTTCTTCACCTAAGGAATATAGATTTTTCCAGTACCCTTTTATTTTATACTAGCCGCCTTTGGCGACCAGACGGTTCGCCAGTATTACCGCTCGCTACAATTTTCAATTAAATATTTTAAGTAACTGGTCTCTTAAAGGATTCTCAAACAAAACATTTTTAATCTTCAAATTTTGATAGTCATACCAAACTTATATTGTTTAGATCGTTTCGTTCAATTTACTATATATATTTTGCTAATTTGTTGCCATTTCCGGTAAAACTTCAACTTTAATTAAAAATGTAAGTGACGAAATGGCAATTAATATTAAGATATTTTTTAATAAAACCAAGCGTTTTATTTTATTAATCATCTTTATTGTTATTTATTAATTATTATTATTATTGAATGTGAGTATTGCAAACAGAATCGATCGGTATTTAAGTTTTATGTTAACTACAAAATATTTTTCATAGTTTATGTAATATCTCAAACAATAATTGAACAAAAATTTCTGAGATTCAGTATAAAATTCAGTTTTTAGTTTTGTTTTCAAAAGGATTAAAATGAAATCAATAATAATATTTTGTTTCTGCTTATAAATATATTTCAAAAATTATGAAGTCTAAATTTAATGCAGTAAGGTATCATATTCTGATAAATATTCTGGACACACCAAATTTTAAATAAATGAATGAATGTTTCTATTTTCCACGATCAACTAAGACTTATTTATGAAGTTTTAAATGTTAAAAATTTAGAAAAACTCACCATTTTCATAATCTTAGGCCAATTAATCTTCAGAAAACTGCACGCTTATTGGCGTATTTTCTTTGAAACGACCGATGAAAAATCTAAAATTATCCTTTTTTTATTGAATAGTGATATTCAAATCTTCATAAATCAGTCAGTTTAAGTGATTTGAAATTAACTCTTAAAAGTCAGTGATTTAGTTGATTGGAAATTAATTCTATGACCACCATAAAATCTGTGCTTTCTCTTGTGGTGTATGCATTCTCCTTAATATCCGATCGAATAAAACATCACATACAAAAGTACTACATAGAAGAAACACATCTAAAGTAAACATAACATTTCAATAGTTGCTAAAAACAAAAGAGAAAAATGCAATTAATAAGCAGACGATATTTAGAAAAGTACAGATATTTAGACTGGAAAATGAAATTATCTGAAATTAAAAACACGCGCAGACGATATTTACAAAAGTAAAAATATTCAAACCTGAAAAGGAAAATATATGAGTTATTCCATGAATAAATGCCATAAGTTTGTTAACATCTTCATTATTTTATGAGTCGTTGAACATCAAAATGGGTCCGGGACTGAATAAACACCCTGTATAGAGAGTGTAAAGTATCATAAAATAATTTTTCTTGAATTTATTTTTTAGAAAAAATAATATTTCATATTTGTTTCATTTCTTACAGACACTTGCCAAAAATTATAATTTTGCAGATTTCATTTCCAAAAAGATTTAATTTATTTTCAGTTAGAGCTTTAATCAATGTGATGGCAACACTTTGAAAAAAGCTATTTTTTTCTCAAGAATGCGAAACGTGCTTAATCCTCATTTTTATTTTTGACAAAAAAAAATATTGAAAAACATAGTTAAAATATTTATTTAAAAATTCATTAAAAATAGAAATTTGAATTTAAGATTAAAACAGTAGTATCATTTAAAAGATAAATTTTTTATCTTTAACTTCATGTAAAAATCTTTTTTGTGCGGTAATATTTTCGGCAGTTATAGCAGAAACATGTCAAAATTTTGCTTAATTTTTAAATAAATAAAATTCTAGTAAAAAATTCGAAAAAATAACCCCCAGGTGCACATTCCCGGCCTCCAAGGTATACACGTGCCAAATTTGGTAGCTGTAGGTTGAATGGTCTGGTCTGTAGAGCGCCAACACACACACACACACATTGGGCTTTATTATAAGTATAGATTTCTTTGATATATCTGGTTTTATTCAGTTCATGTTTGGATGCAGGTCTGTGTTTTTAAACTTGCATAGTTTGTAAATTTTATGGGCTAAAAATTTTACTATGCATATTTATATAATGAATTCAAAGTATGAGTTAATTTAAAATATTTAGCACTGTGGAGAAGTACAACAATATATTATAATGTTGGCTTAAAATCACACCATTGAATTTTCATTGTCAATTCTTTTAATATTTATGATTTGCTAAATGAAAGTTTAAAAAGCACTTTTATAGAATTTTTGTCTTTCTGTTATGCATTATATCATCCAGATACTAACAATAATGCATTTTCAATATCCAGAAATATAGGGTTAAATGTTATACATAGAGCAACATACAGTTTGAGATGACAAATACATAAAATTGTATCAAATAGTTCAACCTTTAGGTACATATACATATTTGCAATATCATATAAAAATGATATGTTAATAATTTTCGTTGAATCAATTATATTTAATATAAAGTTTCCTGTACTTTTCCTTTTACTTATTGAAAAGATTAAAAAATCCATTTAAGAAATTGTTTATTCATTCGTAAGTCAATGCAATTAATCTTAATTACTTATGAATTGAGTTTTTATTTTGCATTTCTAGGTATCCCAAATTTCATCTGGCATTACTGTAGCATCAGTAGAGAACTACAGTCCCATTACCCGAATCTCTGCTGTTGTTAAAGCAGGTTCCCGATATGAAACTCCACAGAATACTGGTATTGTTCACCTTTTAAGGCACTGTGCAGTTCTTGTAAGTATTTCAATAATAAAATATATTTTTCATAATTTGTAGAATTTTAAAATTTTAAGGCTAATATTATTATTATTATTATTATTATTTGTAGTCTACAAAGAATCATACTGCTTTTGCTTTAACCAGAAATCTGGAAATGATGGGAGCAAAACTTAAGTAAGTATTGATATTTTTATAGTTTTGAAGTCTTGTGCTAATTTTTTACTTTAAGAAAGAAGGGGGAAAAAAAAACTGGAACTTCTGTTTATTTTGTTTATACCTTTATTTGTTATTAGATCACAGTTGGGTGAGATTGTAAAATATCTTTAAAATGAGAAGGAGGGATGACAGAGAAAATTGATAGTGCATTGCCCTTTTTCAGATAATTCAAAGATTATATCTGGCATTCTTTATGATTATCTATGCGATTACTGATTCTTACCATAATAGTATATATGGTCCTTATACCTGTGATATAATAATACAGAGTAATATATAATGGCTGATTAATATTTTACACTAATTATATGGAAAAAGAGAAATACTGTCCATTTGTTAAACTTTTATGGCAAATATATGCAAAAGACTTTTTTTGAGAAAGCATTTGTATTGGTGATAAGGATTAAATTGATGAGTATTGCATATTCAAATTACTTTTAATGCATTGCATTGTCATATAACAGTGAAATAAAAAATATTATTCAGACTAGGTTATTTTTATGTTTATTTCTCTCATTCATTAAAATAATTAATTTTTTTAGTGAATGGAAATTATTTTAATTAATGATTTTATAGTTGATTTTATAACACTTTTAATTCAGCACTTTATAGAATTATCTTATTTAAAAGAGATACATGTTCTTCATATTTTTCTTATTTCCTAAAATTTTGTCTATTACTAAGTTTATAAATTCTTTTTTTTAAGTATTACTTCAACCAGAGACAATCTAATCTATAATCTGAAGTGTTCTCGGGATAATATGTAAGTATTTTTTTAAATCTAATAGCAAAAAATTCTACTTAAGAAAGATAATTGTCATCATTTTCTTTGATTTGTATATTAAGATAGCTTTGTATCTAATTATTTTTTAAAATAAGTATCCTATTTTCACAAAAATTTAAAAAAGTAGTCTTATTGTATACTTTAAAGATAGTAAAATTCTCTAATACAATGTGCTTTCTGTTTGTTAATTTCCAAAACCTTGATGAAATTAATCAAAATGTAATGTTTTACAGGTTCAAGTACATTGTATTGCTGAAACAATAATTTGGATTTCTATTTATAGAAATTGATAAATATATATATATTTTTTTTCTGCAAGTTCCTTTCTTCCTTGCATGCCTTAAATTTAATTTCGTTGACTATTATTGTAATCCAAATTAATCTATATATTCTTTAAAACTTTAGCACAGTAGTATTCTTTGCATTTGTTTAATCTCATATAAGAACTTTTAGCAATACAATATTCTGGTTTGCTTTTAAAAAAAAGTAAGTAAAAAATAGCTATGATTTTTGCAAGTACTCCAAAAATCTTATAATAATGTCTTATGGAAAACACTTGACTGGAATGTTTTATATCTTAAAATACAAAGTTTACTCTTCTTTTTTTTTACCTCTATTATCATTGTCTTCAATTATAAGCTAACCTAGTTAACACTTTAACATATTGTCTATTGTCCTGTATTTCTGACTGGAGGCAACGATTGAAGTGACTACCGTAGTAATATTTCATGGCTTTATCTTTTTTTACATATTGTTGTTCAGAATAAATCCTTTGTTAATTGGTTAAAAATATTTTTCCTGCATTTCCTAGATTATGAATTCTGTAAACATTTACTTATATAGAATTTAATCTTTTTTCTCTCTTATTTATTTATTAATATTTGTGTATGTGTTTATATTTGTTCATAATGCTTTGTATATTGTATGAAATTGTTTGTGATTTATGAGTCTTTTTTTTTATCTTGTTAATTTTGTGATTCAATTTGCATGATGTGTCCACTTGTATAAATTATTAATTATTCTTCATTTTTAATTATATAAAAGTTTTGCTTATATACCTATACTTTTCTTCTTTCTTCAGTTCTTTTTTTTGAATTCTTATTTCTATAAACTCTATATTATACTTATTAGCATACAATTCTTCTTTACAGTAAATTTGGGGAAAAGAAAAATTATAACTTGCAAATTTTTTTTATTTAATTTTTCTGACAAATTTTAAGAATGTTGTATTTTGATTTGATAATTGATATTCTTTCATTCAAAATATTTTTAGTGATGATGCTCTTGCTATTTTGGCTGATGTAGTTTCTAATCCAACATTTAAGCCATGGGAGGTTGAAGAAGCATCTCATATGCTTCCTACTGATCTCGCTCTACACCAAAGCAGACCAGAATCGGGTAAAGTATCAGAATACTGATGTTTCTTCATGTATTTTCAATTTTAAAAAATGTTTTGTATTTGTTGAGTCTTTATTTAAGGCTACTGTAAAAAAGATAAAATTGAAAAAAAAGAAAGAAGGAGAAAAAAATGGGAACCTTTATTATTTCTTCTAATATTGTCATGAAACTAGTAAATTACTGGGGTTTTTTTTATAATATTGTCAAATTCCATGAATGGAAATAATTATTTTGGTACTCAACCAATTTTAATCTTTTCTGAATGACTCCTAAATTCATTTCTAGTACCACAATGTTTTATCTGATCCCTTTCATAACATCTGTTGCATCTGATTCAAGATAAAGTTTGTGATTTCTGTTGTCAATATCTGTAATTCACTGTTATCATTTAAACATTCCACGTATAAAAAAGAGTTGATTTTCAGGAATTGAATTTCTATTTATATATAAACTGAAATTCAATTTCTGACCCCCCCCCTGCTATTTTTTTATAATGAAGTGCTTAAAATTCTTATGAAAGCTAATACACTAATTTATTAAAATTTAAATATCTGCTTTGAAGAGTTTTTTTAACCTTGAAAGGTAGATTGAATTTATATTATTTTTATAATGATTAATTCTATGTATAGTATATTTTTATACCTAAAATAGGTCTGAATTTTATAAGTGAAATACTTAGTAAATTTTAATTTAACCATTAAATTATAGAGACTAGATGGGATCTCATATATCCTCTTAAAATGAAAATTTTGATGAAGTAAAAAGGTGCTATTCTTCCTTTATTTTTTCTAATTATTTAAAGATGAGATTTATTTCCCTTCCGATTACTTATGAATTACCTATACTTGTCTTCTCTTATCAACGTGCCACATTGCATGTTTTAATGCAGTTGGACAAAGATGTGAAATGATTGATTGAAGAATTGGGGACTTCTTAAATTTACAATTCTAAAGAAAAGACGTCTTTAGAAACAATATCTGTAATTCTCTTAATCTTTTGACTATTAACATACAGATTATATGTCCCCTCGCATTTTAAAATTATTGTTATAAAATATTGTTTTAAACTTCTCGCAATGCACCCTTTTGGTACAAGAAAGATATGTATATACTTTTCATGATTAGTCATCTAAATGGTTCAACCTATTTTTGAGCCAAAAACCAATGCTTACTGAAAATTATTATTCTGTATGCGAGTTATTGCTAGTTTTTATTAAGTGATTAGGACTGAGTGTTTTTACTATAAATAAAGATTAAATATTTTAAGCATATGAATAAATTTTCATAATAGCTAGTAGTGATCAGTTTTAAACTTTTTTTTTTTTGCTAAAGGGGTAATTGTATTTATTTATGAGTTAATGTGCTGGTGTAAAAATAGCTAGAAAAAAATTCCAAACAATAAATTTGTTTTACTTAAATTCACTCTAAAAAAATTATTATTACTGAAAACATTTTAGTTTAGGGACTAACATTCTTCAAGATTTTTCTATCTGAAAGGAAAATTTAATTTGCTTGCATTTCTTTTCAGTGAATATTCATTTCATTTGACAATGGCAATGCTTTGAATGATTCTGAAAATGAAACAATCTTTTCTATTTTTTTTCAGTGTTGTTTGAAGCCTTGCACAAGGCAGCTTTTAGAGGTGGTCTCGCTAATTCCCTCTACTCGGAAACTTTCATGATTGGCAAACACAATTCAGAAATGGTATGTATTTTACTAAAAACGTTTTTCTTTCATTGATTACAATTATTTCACTGATTACAGTTATTTTAGTACAGACGTAATTGATTCTGGATGTTCTAATTTCTCAAATATGGAATTTCCAAATTTGTGAAATAAGCATTCAGTATTTGAGAAAGTTACTTTTTCTCAAATTTTGTTGTGAACAAAGGTAAATCAATATTAAACTAAAAGTAAGTTTTATTGCAATATATATAATCCTATCTTTTTTAATTAAAAATGGAATTAAATTTTTTTCCAATTTTGACTGGATGTCTTCTTTTAATTATCATTTATCTTTCATCTCATTATCTGCCATTAGTTATTTTTCTGGCTAAAAATAATTTTTTCATAAGTAAAAATAATTGATAATGCAAATAAGCATTTACGAACATAAAAATGATATGCTAAAAGAATTTTATTCTTTATCAAAACTGGCTCCTAAATTATTCGCTGCAAATAATTCACAGATGTAATATGTCTAGCTATTAGTCATTTGCAAGTCTTGCGTCTTATATGAATAATTGTTTGTAATTATTAATTTTTACAAGCTACAAAATTTTATCCAAAATTTAATTGCATACTATTTTGGATTGTTAATTTTGTTCTTCTGGTCTCTACCTAAATGTCTATCAATTGTTAAGCAAAGAAAAATATGAAAAGCATTTCCTGAGCATGACCGAACTTTAATAGGGAATTTTGTTTTGTAATTAATTGTTTTAGATACAAGAAACCCAAAGAGTAATAACTTTGCAAAATGATGTAGTTTAACATTAAATCATTAAATTATAAGACTGTTATACTTTGAAATTATTTGAATATTTATTATATTTCTGTCACAATAATATCTGAAATTATATCTAATTTTAAATCCAAGGTATTTTGCCAGATTTTTAAAATATGATTAAATTTGCCTTTGAAATTCTAGTTTAAGGCTGATTATAATTTACTAATACTTATTATTAATGTAATTTTTTTCCAGCTGCATAATTTTGTGAACAGTCATTTTACACCATCTAAGACTGCAGTTGTAGGACTTGGAATATCCCATGAAGATTTAGAAAAAAGTGTTGGGGGACTCATTCACTTGCATGGTGGTTCTCCTGATAGTGATGGGGCTTCTAAGTTTGCTCCAGGTAAAATATAAATTTCAAATTTTAATATATTTATAATTTTTCTTTCAAATATTATTAGCAATTGAAGTATATACCAAGTTCTATAATCTTACATTTAAAACAAATTAAAAAATTTCTTAATTTCTGTTATAAGTTTCATAGCATACAACATTGTTGGATTGTATACAATATTATATATTCATAGTATTGTAAAACTTTTTTTGTCATATTATGTGCTAAAATTTTTATTATGTCAACAACTACCATCTAATGGAAAAGTAACAATATTATTATTAATACAAATGTTTGTGCTGAATGCTTACATTTTCTTTCCTTTATCTTTGGGAAAAGTTGGTCAAATACAAATGTATTCTTCCCATTTAATGTAATAAACTGAAAATTAATCTTTAAAGTTTAATTTATATAATTCATATTTTTTAATGTTGATTTTTGAATCAAATGGACAAATTTTTGTAATCTTTCTGTAGTAAATTTAATTTTGTTGAATGTTTAACATCAGTTGCAAGTAAAATATTATTTTAATTATTCCCGTTTTGTATAAAATGTTATACAGATAATTATGTTCTGAAAAGAATTTGATTTTACTGTAAAATTCTATTAAAATACAAATTATCATAATGATTGAGATAGTTCAAACTTGTGTCCTAAACTTGTTTCCTTGTAATCTTTTACATGAAGATTGAATAAATCAAACTGATGTGTATATAGCATCCTTGACAAGCAAAAACAATTTATTATGCCTTTTTTTCCCTCGTAAATAAAATTTTTCCTGTTGTAGCCAATCGCTTTTTTATATCTATTATTTTGAAATTGTTTATCTTTTTACATCCAAAAGACAGAGCAATCATGAAATTTCTTTGTAAGGAAAAAAATTCGATATGAAATTTAATAAGTTGTCCCACAACTTGATATTTATTATGGACAAACTTTATATTTAAAATAAAACCATTCAATATTAATTGGCCACAATTTATTTTACTGCATTGAATTACTTAATATAGAAAGAAATTTAAAGTTTTGTTTGGATATATAATAACTACTGTAAATGACTTTACTTAGTCACACAGATAACCTCTATACAATGATTTATTTCATCTAAACACTGTGAAGTGTGTTAACAGCAATTGATGTTTATTTGATAGCCTATGCATGTTCTGTACCTTGATATCTAAATCTCCTGAAATTACTATGGGTTTTATTCAGTAAATCAGTAACATGTGCCTGCAGAAACATAAATTATTCAATGAAATACTCTTTTAAAATATCTTAATAAAAGCATTGAAATCAAAGAATATTATGGCCAGAAACCTACAAAAATTTAGGCATCAAAATCTTATGCTCATTCTACTCTTTTTTAAATACACTATAGAAATTGTCCACCTATCGATAATAACTGAACTTAACCAAGTGAAATCACTTTCACTAATTCTTCTGATTTTACATTTTTCCACATTGAAAACTGTTTGACAATTTTTATCAATTATTACGCATTATTTTGCATTATACAAGAACTTATCTTGCCTTTACTTTTCTTTATTGAATTCTCTACTAATTTTTTTTCTCAGTTTATTTACTTGTTTTTTTATTTAGTTTTTATCTAAATTAATTTCATTATTTAACTTAACATAATTTCATCAAAACTGTTCATTATCTTTTGTTGCATATATATTTCTACTTTCTTACTTTGTTTATGTATTTACTTTATTTCTTTTTCTTTTACTTTTTAATTTGTATCCTATTTTTTATTTCTTTCACTATGTACATTATTTCTTATTTTGTTTATATCTGTTGTTATTATTTAAAATTTCTGTCGTTATTACATAAGTACACATGTGAATTGTCTCCCCTCTGAATTGCTCAAGCTCTGTCATTGTTTCTTGATTAAATTGCATTCAAATATGCCTTAGATTCTGTCTCAACTTATTTTCTTGCAACAATGAATAGACCAAGATATGCATAGAGAGTTTTTCACATGGCAGTGAAATGAATAACAAGAATATTTCCATCTGATTGAAAAAAGTTTTAGATGGCAATTTTTTCATACATATAATTAAAATTTAGTTTCCTTTAGTTACTATTTGAATTTTTGTCTTCATTTTATTGTTAACTACAAACTTATAATCTTTTGTAATCTGTGCTAATGTGTAGAATAACTGTACATTTCTTGTACTAATTTTTTATTAGCTATTCATTATTTTTTATTATGTATGTGACTGAACTGAAAAACAATTTTGGCTTAAATATTTTTTTTTTTAACTCAAGTTAATTCTTCATGTTTAGTATGACCTTTATTTTGTTCAGTTCATTGTTAAAAGAGGTTTTAACTGTCAATTCTAGGTGAAATTCGAATTGAAGCTGATCTACCACTAGTTTATACAGCAGTAGTTGCTGAAGGAGCAAGGTGAGTAAAATCACATTTTCAAATTTGCAAGATGATTCTGAAATATATGATGCAAATCCAAAGGCAAATTGAAGGAAGCAGATTTTCTAGTGAAGTTTGTTGTCAGTAACAGTACATTGTGAGGATACAGGAACATAGTTTGAAAACAAAACAAAGGAGAAAATCTGTTACTTAATATTCCAGATTAATTCCAAAAGGAATTTAAAGCTGAAGAATTGTAAGCTATTTTTTAAAATATCAAGTTTTCTAGCATCTTTCAAATCATTTGATATCAAATTTTTAAAAATATTTGAAACTTTTATAAGTGTTTTGTTATATATAATCTTTGAGTGTCTGAATAAAACTCATCCAGAAGTTGAATTGTAATACTTGTTTCATGATTTTTCAATGAAATTTTTTTTAATACTTTAAAATCAAGAGTTTTTTTCCCCCTTTCTTGCTGCTCCATAATTATATGTATTTTAATTGCAGAAATATTTTTATATAGCCATGAAATAGATAATTTTTTTTATTCATATTTTTCAATAATTCACATGTTTAGCATTCTTCTGTTCTGCTAGAAGTTTGTATATCTTCAGTTAAATGCCTATAAATAAACATATTTGGGAACATTTTTTAAATTGGAATTATAAAATTGCTCTTTATATATTATTATTGCCATTTTTATTTTTTATTATTATTTGATTCAATTTTGTATAATATAATATTGCATGATTTTTTTCTCTCCTTTGTTTCTTAAAGTAACAGATTTTTGTGAATAAATATTATATCCATATTTTTTTAATCATGCAGAAAGTAAAAGGCTTTGGCTTGTTTCTTATTCTTAAAGAATTAGAATATAGAATGTGTGATGCAAATGGCTTTAATTAGTTTTTTAACTAATTAAACTAACTTTTTTAATGAAAAGTTTCCATCTATTTGCAGTGCAGCAAACATGAAAGATGCATTGAGTTTTGGAGTTTTACAATGTATTCTAGGCCTTGGTAACCACATTCAGATGGGTAGTTCAAAATATTCAGCTCTTGGAGAAGCTGCTGCAAAGACTACTACTAATCCTTTCTATGTAAGTTAAGCTTCTTTTCTTTTTTATAATTTTTATGTAGTTATTATTGTTTATTCTTTTTTTTTTTCACTAAGGGCTTTATTTATCTTCTAAATGAATATCAGGTCTGTGGACAGGTTATTAGTCATTAATTAAATATTTTAACCTTTCACTCATATATATAATTGTGTTCACCTTGCCTTATCTTAATGTAACTTTACTTTACCTTGATGTTTGTTGTGTGATTAAATTTGTCTTTGGTTTTTGTGAAAATCCAAGATTTTTGTGATGGAAGAGAAAATATATATGAAAATATATGATATGAAAATTGGAATTATGTTCATATATTTTACAATTATTACTTATAAGAGGTTTTTCTGTAATTTACTGTTATTTCTGCCTTTTTTCTTTTGTGAACCATTCAAAATTTAGTTAATTTATATTATAAGCAATAATTAATCGGATTTGAACCTCGGGGACTTAATGGCATTGAAACTGCTTCTACTGAAGAATTATCTTAGTTGTACGGGGAGTTGATCAATATCGGATGTGAAGAGTGAGAGATCTGAATAGGTTACATCTTCATCGTTGGTGATCCATCTCAAAATTGTTCTCTTAGCTTCAAAAATAGGATTAAAACTTAAAACTTTTGTTAAACCTGCGTTATCTAAGCCTTTATCAATCAAGGTTGCCATTGATTGTAAGTGCCAGGAAATTTAATTGCATTTCGATACAGTCACTGAATTTTTCTTAAAGTCAAATTATTGCCAATTTTCACAGTGTGAAGGCTTGTAAAAGGTCTTTATTGGGTGAAGATCGTTTTATAACATGAGGTTATTTAGAGAAAAATAATAAAATATTTCATAAAACTCTTCATAAGTGATAAGGAAATAGTCCAAGCATTTTCTTGACAAAATGGCATTTGTTGGAAAGTTTTGCATTATTCAGCACGAGGAAACATTTTTTGATGAAAGGTAGAAAATGCAAAATGAAACAAATTTGGTAACATTCAAAATTACAAGGGATGGGTCTTTTAACAGCTTTTCTAATAGATCAATTTTTTTAAAACTCTTTAAGTCCTTGAAAGAATTGCTCAGACAATATGGCATATTATCTGCAAATTAATTTTTATGATTACCAATACAAAATTCAAGAAATCATGAATTTCTTGTAAAAAAATTTTGATTTAAGATTTAACTTAAATATTAACTTCTATTGATAAGTTTCCAATTATTCAAGGTGATTACAGTTCCATTTAGGTTGAATAATTGAAATTATATTATAGTTGGATTTGATTTCTATAAAAGATTGCTTTTGCTGGTTCTTTTTAAAAGTAATTCTTAAAATTTAGTCTTTTATAAAATCTGTATTTTGTTTTACTTAATTGATTTAAGATTAAATTATGTCATTTGTAATTTTATTATTATGTTTATGATGAAAAACTTTTTCTTTTTTCTTGATAATTTAATATGTTTACTTTTTTTTTACATGAGTTCTTGTCATTCTTTTAGGTGTCTGGTTTGAACGTGAACTATTCTGACACTGGTCTATTTGGGGCCTATATTGTTGGTCAACCTCAAGACATGAAATCAGTATGCTTGAATTTATTCTCTTCTTAAATGTGCAGAGCTTTGTAATCCACAAAAAATTATATAGCTTTGATGGATGTTAATTTTAAAATGTTTGTGTGTGTATGATAATAATTAGATGTTCAACAAATTAGGTGGATGAAATTCTTTGTATTCTCTATGCTTGATTCTTTGTTCTTATAAATCCTGATACTTGCAAAGAGTAGATTGTATTTTTATTGATATATGTGTGAACACAAAAAACAGTTGCTTAACATCCATTTTGAACATAATAGTTATGAATTCTGCATTAGTAATTTATTTGTCATTTTGCTGTTGTATATAATCATAATTTAGAGTACAGATTTATTACTCATTTTACACAAAACTTACTAACTTCTCATTGTTTTGAATTCACTATTTTAAGATCTCCACATTTAATAGAAACCATAATCTTTAGATTTGTTTGTTGTTAAAAATTCTTGAAAAGTCAAAATAATTTAGGGAATTGAATTAAAAAAGATTGAGTGTAATTACTGTTCCTAATGGTAAAGTTATTATAATCCTGTTATATAAAATCCTATTTTTGGATTTGTGTATTTGTTTAATTGTAAGCAGATATTTATTATTATTATTAAATTCACTTGCCAAATTAACAAAAATTGTTTTTCTTTGATTTGCTGTAATTTTTCTGTGTATTCGTCTTTTTTTTAGTTGGTAAAAGCAGTTGTTACTCAGATGAAAGAAGTAACAAAAAATATAACTGATAGTGCTGTTGAAAATGCAAAGTAAATATTTTATTTACTTCTAAACATTTTAGAATTTGTTCCTAATAATTATCATTTAATATATATAATTGTTGATAGATATGCATAAAACATTAGTCAGTTATTTGGTATTGCCATTAAATTGAAAACATTGGAATTTGTTCTCTTTATTCATCTCTGAATGTGACTCCTGGAATAATTTAAGAGTTTTCTGGATGATTTTTTAAAATCTTTTAATTTTCTAATGGAATTGCTCTTATTTAATTAATATTAATGTGTTGGCGAAGTTCCACAGATATGGTTTGGAAGTAATTAAACACAATTTACTAATAGTTTTATGAAGAATAACAATGAATAATTGTTTTTGATATTTTGTATCTGAAATTTTGATGCACTTATTTCAAAAAAGTGTTTTTTCTTTTTAATTCATAACTTGTTGATATTTTTAATGCTGTCAGCAAAATGAATTGTTAATGTAACAAACATTTGTTCTCTAACTTAACCGTTTGACTACACATTTATTTGAAATGACTTTTGTATTTGAACATATGAAGGCAGTAACTTTCACATAAGAATTAATTTATTTCTTATTATTCAGAATATATACTGCTGCATGATATTGAGATAACTTAAACTAATAAGAATTTCTTAAATAGGGACAGAAATTCAAATAAGTACAGAACCAAATGTATACAAAGGGTTAATAAAAATTCATCTATAATTTTTTAAGTCTAAATTTAGATCCTATGTATTACATAAATGTGTTTGTGTTATCAAATAAAAAAAATTAGTTTACTAACTGAGTAAGATATAGAAGTGGATCTTTAAATCCTTCTCTCTATGTCTCTCTGAAAAAAAAAAACTATAAATGAGATAAATTGAATGCATATTAGATCAAAGATGTGTGGATGTGTTTTAGAAACATAATATCTGATATTTTTCTGTTGTACATGAAAATTAATTAAATGTACTTTTCATTTCAAAAAGATTTTTCTTGATATAACTGTTCTGAATAGTCAAAAATTTGATGGATAAAAAAAAAATTACAGAATTTAATCAATTTAAGTGCTCACTCTGTTTCTTCAAGGAGAATTTGCTTTATTGTTGCATACAGTTGATTCTTAAAACACATTCTATAAAGTTTAATACGAGTTTAAAATATTAGAGTGTCAGTGCTTTTCTGGGTCCCTATAAAAAATAATAAAATGCTTATAGGATTCTTATTACATCATCACTAAACAAGTAGAGATCAGGTGAAATGAAATCATTCTGAAAATGTTGATTAGGATAAGAAACCCGGTTCTTATATTTTACCACTCTGCTCTGATTAAACAATTACTATACAGTGGAAAATCCATTTAACTGGGAAATTGTGAACACAAGATTCTAGCTGTTAAAAATGAAAATGGTCAAATCTGAAAAACTAAGAAATGGAAAAAGAAAAAAAAAAAAACATTCAATTGTCTGTTTATAACTTATTTATGTTTTGAGTGATTTGCTTCTAATTGTTTTTACTTTGAGAGATAAGAAGGTACATTAATCAGTATTTTTGGGGTCATTATTTTTAATTAATAATTATTTTTGTTTTATTTTACTTTTAAATTTGATGGGCTTTTTTTTGTATTAAACAGAATGATTTTATTTAATATATCTCTAGATTTTGTATTCAACAAAAATAAGTTTTAGCATATAATGTTTGACAATAAACAAACATTGGATCATTTTGTATGAATTTTTGATACAAGATGACCAAAGATGGATTTTGTGCTATTAAACACAGTGAAGCCTAAGCTTTTCTGACTAATACCTTGAAATTCTTACACACAAAACAAAATGTAATTTTGTGTGGGAAATGATGGTTTATAATTGTCGCCAATTAATTTATAAACCATATATATTTAAAGTGACATGATTTATTTTTTGAATCGTAGTCAGGAAAATGGTTGTTGTATGTTAATTTATTTTAATCATAAGATATATTGCTGCATAATGTTTCTCATCAAAATTTAAAATAATTTAGGATAGTTGTAAAATAAAAAAGTACTATATAAAACTTGGATTTAAAAAAATTCCCTTGAAAAAGTTTGTCTACAGGCATTAATTATCAGGAAGCTTTTTTGTATTTTGGTGGGGGGGGGGGTGCTGTAATCATTTGCATGTTGGGGCCTCATTTTCATGACCAGACGTTTTGAAGTCTAGAACCCAATTCTGTAAATATTTGTCATGTACATAGTGTGTGTTAAATTTGTCAGGATCAATATACTTCTATTGGTGTGTGTGGGAATTTAAAATGGAAGATTCAAATTTTTTTTCATCATTTCACCAATGTTCAAAATCTCAAATTCTATCCAAAAATAGCTCTTGTGTATTTCAGACAGACATTTGTTTAGTTGAATTAAATTTTTTTGGAGAATACATTTTTTAATATAAAATAAGTGCATTTTATTAGTTCTTACCTTCATTATTATTTTTTATTTTCTCCATTTATTAATCATTTATTTAAAAAGTTTCTAATGTTTCTTTTACAGACACAAACTGAAAGCCAAGCTTCTTTTGGAGGCAGATACATCAGATGGTGCTATTGCTGCCATGGCCCTTGATGCTTCTGTGCATGGAAAAGTAAGAGACGACAAAGAACTGGAGAGAGCCATTAATGAACTTAAGCTTGCTGATATTAAGGCAGTAAGTGCCTTTTCATTTTTAATCTCTTCATAAACTTAAAATTTATATTAGAGTTTCGATTATTCCACAGAACTGAAAATTATTGATTTTAATGAATAAAAATAGATAATAATGAAAAAAAAATGAAAGGACAATTTTTATGTGTTTAACTTCTATTAAATTAAATATTGAGTTGTCATAAAATAACTCCCATTTCAAGTCATCTGCATCTAAAGCTAATAAACAGAATGAAACCAGATTTCATGTGCAGTCTATGAAATACATGGATATAAGAATTCCTTTAAAAAAGAGAAAGAACAGAAAGAAAAAAAAAGTACCAAAAGTCGCTTGTGCACTATTGTATGCAAGGATATTCAGCACATTGAAAATATTTATCTTTGGCCAGGAACACCGAATATTGATTTATAAAATTATATTTTCTATTATTAGTTTCAAATTGTATGACTTTATTTTTGCATTCATTTTGTTCATTAGTTTTAGCTACATGATAGTTGTCTAAAAAATGGTAATAAAAAGTAAATGTATATAAAATGTAAAATATATTTAAAATTTTTGTATACTAAGATATCAAAAATGCATGATATGGTAAAATTTAGAATATATGTATAAAATTTGGAAATGCTTAATAAATAATGTTTTATTTTAAACACAAAATTAAGAAAGATCGTTTTAGTAGAATACAGTTTAAGCTATAGAAGCCTCCAAACAGAGAAAGTTTTTTTAACCATGTGTTTTATGTCCATCTTATATTTTAACATTGTTGATCTCATTTCACTTATCTCCAGGCTTCTCTCTTTCATTATTATCCTGCTGAACTTATTTGACTTTCAATTCATTTTGTTCATCAAAGTAGAAGATGGGCTATTATCTTATTAACAATATCTCGGCCATGTTGTCACAAATGTACAAATAAAAGTTGTTATGGGAAAATTTCATTAGCATATTGTTTGTGATCCACTAAGAGAAAAAATTCAATGAAAATTACAAAGCTTAAAAAAAAAATGCTAAAGGAAAATATTAGATATAATCACCAACTGGTTCTGAAATGAGAATATAACGAGTCAGCATAAATATTTTAAGCGTCACCTAATTTATTTTTACTATTTAGCATATATATATATATATATAAATTATGATTCCATAATTAATTTTTTCATATTATTTATTTGCACATTGTTAAATTTGTCAATTTAAGCATTAAAAAAAATTCTTTTGGGGGGGAGTTGGGATTTGCCCATTTGATAATGGTATAGATTATAGAGTTAGTGATAATTTTAACTCTACCTGTTTTACAAACTTTTTAAGGCTTTTATATTTTAGAGGCATTTCATTAAAATTTCTTTAACACAAAAATCATTTAACAATTGGAATTGGTAATCTGGTCATCTTCAGGATCTTACTGTTTCAAATTCAAAATCCAACTCCAATAATAACCTACTATGAATATTTTGCACATTAAAACAAATATTGAAGTCACACTATCCTGGTAATAAAGTTTCAAAAATTGTTTTTCAGGTAAAGTTTATTTGGTATTGATTCAAAAGTGGCAGAGCTATGCCAAAATGGTCATGTTGCTTCAAAATAGGGCCCAAATATTGCTAAATCACATTAAATCTTCTGATTAGTTCTCCTATTGATAATAAAAACTACAAATGATCGTTATTGATAGATTTATAGTGTTTAGATTCAGAATCACTGTTAGCTGAAACAAAGTATTTAAGTGAGATTATGTTGAATGTGAGACTAATATTCAGCTATTCTTTAAATTACTGGTAGCAACCAAAGCATTTATGAGCTTTTTTCTTCTTCTTAGATTGCTGGTAAAGTGATGAAAGCCAAACCTGCCATGGCATCCTTAGGGCGATTGCATCATACACCTCATGTTGATGAATTATTATAAACTTTTGTTGTTTAGAAGATTAAATAGATTATTTAAGACTGCATAGTTGCTCCTTTTTGTTGATTCCAATTTCTTAATGTGAAGCAAAAATTTTATTTAATAATAAATGAGCAGAAACAATAATAATTAGCAAAATTCTTATTGTTTTTACAAATTCCTATATTAAAAGTAGTTTATTAGACAAAATAAAGCCAGTTTCTTTCATAAAAGCGCCCAAGATATTTCTCGGTTGCGTTTTTCAAGTGGTTTTTATATTGTATAATGATTATCTTATGATGTAAATTTTGTAATTGACCTTTGTTTGCTTCATTAAAACTTCTTTATTTATTGATTGATTTTGAATAATTTCATAAAAGCAAAATTTTATTTTTAGATAATATTGCATATTTACTGTTAAAATTGTAAAAACTGCTAAATTAAATTATTTTTACCATTAACATATGAATGAATGTTTAAAGAAATTTCATATTCAAAATTCTATAAATAATCTTATACAGAATGTAAAATAGTTGTATCTTTTGTACTTGGACTTATATGATTAAACATATAATTTTTTGTTTCTCACTTTATTCTAAATAAAGGACTCTATTTTAGAAAGTCACTTGTGTTGATGTTTCTTAAATTACATTTCATAAAGTTAAAAGTTAATCACATTTTTTGTTTATTATATAATAAAATTATTTTATTTTCATTGTTTGTAAAAATATCTTTTTTCGTCTTTTTTATAAAGTGATATGCTTTTTAACATAATTATTTTTGCTAACATGCTAGAAGTGATAAAATGCTTAATATGTGGTTTCAAATTTAGTAGTAATAGTGCATTTTGAAATGTTGGAGCCCATGAACAGGAGCATCATTGGAATGTATTGAAAGATGCGCATAAAGTAGAAATAGCACAAAACAGCAATTAGTGTGAAACAAATGTTTAAAATCATTTAACTGGTGAAATATTTAAGGGTTATATTTAAGTATAGAAGGAAGTATTTAATGGATATATAACGAATGAAGTATTCAATGGATATATTTAATAATCTGAGAAATGTGTGTAAATTACATCATTGGTAATGATTGCATGCATCAATTCTGTTATCCCTAAATGTCCCATAACTGCAGAAATTTGTATGCAAAAACATCTGAGGCATATTTGAAGGAATATCATTTATGGGCATAAAATTGAAACACAATTCCCCTCCTCTCTGTATGTTAAATTAAATTTTTGAATCAATTGTTTTCAGATTTTGCTCATAAATTCTATGAAGCATAAGGAAGGTTTCAGGATAATTTACTAAATTATTTTTTAATTAATTTGTTGCATATGTGCAGTGAAACTCTTCTGCAAATATACATGGAAAGTATATTTTGCATAATGTAATGAATAATTTGTATGTTATTGAAACTCTAACTGCTTTGAGTTTGTCTACCAATGCTCACTCTGTGCAACATCAGCATCTTGAAGGAGGGAATCAGATATACTTCTTTCTTTACTTTAAAAAACACTATTGTTTGTTGTGCTTCGATAATTTTTATTTCTTTATAATTATTGTTCTTTGATATCTTTTATATTCTTAAAATGTTTACACTAAAGATTTTAAGATACTTTATATTTTAGTTTGTAAATAAGAAAATTGTTCCATAGTGATGCCCATTCTTTTGGTTATATACTTTTCTAAGTGAGTCACATAATTGTCTTCTGGTCATGCTGAATCATCATATTTTCTGTAACTGAATTCATTCTGAAGGATTTTTGTGTTTTTAGGTTAAGAAGAATCCAGGAAGGGTAAAAACTTATTCTTTTTTTTTTTTTTTCCATGATATAACTAAAAACTTAACTTTGCAATGTTATTTTAGTTATAAGTATCCTAGTTTAACGTAAGTTATCATTAGTATCCGCTATCTATAAATAGGAGTATTTAATTATTAAGAAGGAAAATTGTAATGCATCTAAAAATGATTTATTGTACAGGATTTACTTGGGATCAGGCTGTTATCTATGCTTTTGTATGTTCTGTTTTATCGTGATTCCTGGTGCAATGAAATGAAATGAATAAGTACTTAATTTCAATTGTGCATCTTTGATGTTTTTAAAGGTTTCAACTTTGGTAAGGTTGAAAGCCATTACCCTTGATAAACTGACTTTTAGTTGGATAATTCATCAGTATGCCTAATCAAAATCTTAATTATTCTTTTCCAATTGAATTGTTTTCATTCTACTTGACTGGTTGAATCTTATTATTGGTCATTGAACACTTATAAGCTACCCTCCAAACTTATTTCTTTATCAATCCATAGTTAATATTTGTCACTTTGTTTCTACATTCTTCTAAACATATCTCTTATTTTTCAGAAAGGAAAAAAAAAATCTAGAGTTATGCAATTGATGCTGAATTAAAATCATAAATGCATCAAACATTTTTCATGATTCTCTAACTGAAACTCACTTAAGTCCTGCAACACATCCAGATTTTATTTATTTTATAGTTTAAGGATCAGTTTTTTTTTTTTTTTTTCACATCCCTACCATATTATTATAATCCGAAGACCGCAGTAATTAGCATAAATATGTGATCCAAGACAGGTTTCAATTCACAATTCTAATATGTGGTAATCTTTACAAGATTACCACATATTAGAACCTATATGTTGCTATGTTCGAACATAAGCAACATATAGGTTTACTTGCAAAATATATTAATATATTTACACACTGGAATATATTTGAAATCTTGAACCTATTCTTGAAGTTTGTAAATAAAGAAATATAATACTTAAATAAAAAAAAATTGTTGTTGTTGGAAAAATAAATTTAATAGTTGCATTCATCAACACTACCTGAATGGTAACCTAATGGGGCAATTGCCAAGATTCTTATACTTTCAGAAATCTCCGATTTTGTGGTCAAGGCCGGAGTTATTGACTAAGCATCTGTCAGAGTTATCTGTAAACTTATCTTCCGTACCAAGTGACTTATGGCACCGGAAGGTAATATTAAGGTTTTTTCATAGCAATATGAAGATTTGTGCATATATATAATATAGTTAGTGGGCTTGTCTATGACAAGTGCCATAAGAAACAACAAAACATATATATTATTTATTTGTAACTTAGAGAAATGCTGGGAAAGAGACAGAACACTCATATAATAAATTGTGGTTGTATATATAAAAAAAAAAGATGCTGGAACTCCAAGCAAGTGAAGATTATTCTAGTTTACTCAGCAAAAATTTTGAAACTATGTATTTAAAAAAAAATTATACATAATTGCGATTGTATTTCGAAAATATACATGTCTTTCGATAAATAAGCCAAAGCCTACCTTAATACGTTGAGTGATTTAAAAAAAAACAACAGTTATTTACCTCGAATATAAGATAAAACACACCGTCTAAATTAATCATTACGCTTTGCGAGCGGTAATATGAACTCAGCATGGAAAGAGAAACGTTTTTTGGAAAATGTCCTCGTTTTGACGAGCAGTCTAGAAGAGATCTAAAAAAAAAAAAAAAAAAAAAAACTACTGGCTTTACTCTTTTCAATGACAACACTAATCTACACCATAACTATTTTAAATAGAGTGTTCTAAGTTACCACTCACGTTTAAATTTCAAAGTGTTTAGGGAAACGACAGAAGCTTTGAGAGAACAGCAATTACGTATGGAAACTGTTGTTATAGTAGTTAATCGGAGAATGGTTATTATAAAAAGCACAGGAGTTGTTGAGGACATCATTGTTTAATATTATTCTTAAATAAATATTTTAATAATAATGCTAATATTGTAGAGTTACAATAAATGTTCACTGTTACTGGTTCTGTTGGTTTTCTATTATTGAATGAAATATATATTAACTGAAGCATCTGCAAGAAAAGGCAGTGACCTTTGTTGGCAAATACATTATGAATAAATTATTTTATTCTTAAAATAAATTAATCTGGTTTGGCTCTTAAAATAACACACATTGCGTGATATCTGAAAAGTAATTTATCGAATAAAAATATTGAGGAAAAAATTGAAAAAAAAAATTGCTATTTAACACTTTTTTTTGTGTGTGTGTGATAAATTATTTTTCTTTCCAGATATCGCACAATACGTGTTATTTTGATTCAGGAGGTGGAGGAAATAATTGTTCATCACCGAAAAATTATAAAAATAACAAGTAAAAGCTTATTAAACATTTATAAATGTGTCAAAATTTAATTTTATTCTCGAAATAAAATATTTTATTTTTTGTTTTCTCGAAATAAAATATAAATGTTTGGTGATTCAGAAGAGACAAATAATTCCCTTTGAATATTTCCTAATCGTTTTATTTTAAAACACAACAGATCATGAAGACAGTACATATCTTAAAAAAAAGACATGTCATTCTTAAATACAATTCCCTTGAATAGATTTTGCCCATAATTAATTTATGGAGCAATTTGGCTCCATATTGCAAAAATAAGAACAGACGAAACTAAAATAGCTTGTTTATGCCCTTTTTTTTTATCACTAGATATATGTCCAAAAATAAACATCTAAGAAATGATATTTCTTGGCGGTTTAATAACAGCAATGCTGACGAATTACGGCATGTATCTCTTTGGAATTGAGATACACAGACGTATTCTAAGCCTTTTCAAGGATATAAGATATTTATGGGGTAATATATTCCAAGAATTTCACATATCACTATAAATCGTTTTGATATGATGTGGGCAACATACATGTTTGGAATTAGTGTAATTCGTTTCCTTGTTGTAAAACTGTACCAATACTTTCCGTCGTTTCACTGACATCATCTTTTTATGGATATCAAAGCTAAAATTTCGCGACATTTATTAAGTGACTTTTTCTAGTTGTATTTTTGAGCCAATAAATGTGGCTTTTGGATTGTACGTAATGGTAATTTGGTACGACGAAATCGCTGTATAAATAGAAATAATAAAATCTGAATCAGCACTACTCTTTTAATTCGGTATATTATCAACCAAAAAATTATGGGAAAATACAATTATATGTTTTTATGAATTCGAGAACACATTTGAAAATAAATATTCATTAATTCAAGTAATTTGCAATCGTTATGTAACTCGAAATGAAGGGGGAAATTATAATCAATCATTCTTATTCTATTTCTTAGAATGAAGTTAATATGGGCTAAATGGAGCTAAAAATTAGAAAATTAATTAAATTTAAATTAGATTTTAAAATATCATTATATATATATAATCACTTTTAATTAAATAGCCATACGTAGCGTGATCATATATACATATAAACAAAAACTAGTTACTGAATAATAATTTCGGATAGGTGAAAATAATACTAAATTATTTTGTTAAATTTAAAGAGTATGCTAAAATGAGAATAGTGAGTAAAGAATACATTATTAGGAATAAGCAGTCTTATTTAATAAGCAAACAAATATCAAAATTCATTTGAATTTTGATGCTTGTTTGTTTATTAATCTTGAACCCGTGAGATTATTCTCTTCTCGATTTCTTTATATCTTTATTAGTGCGTTATGTGCATTTGCTATCTACAGAGAAGACATGCCTTAGGATCAATGAATTTAGCACAAATATACTTTGGAGAATGAGAATGTGCACATTGGTCCGATATTTTCAAAATTTTAATTAATAAAGTGAATTGGACATAAACTGTCCCGAATTTTATCAACTGTATACCTTTTATGGAGAATTTAAAAATAAAATTGCACTGACAATGTGCAGTTAGATGTACTTGCTATAAAATTGTGCTTATTTAATTGACTTACATAAATGAAGTTTGGTATGCAATCGGGATTATAATTGCAGTTCTGTGGCAAATTTTAGTTTCACTCGGATTAAAAAAAAAAAATGCATATTCAGTTTTCTGGGACTTGTGTATTAACCACGTCAGTAACTAATGGCCATAAAAAGTCGTTACTTATTCGCAAACTAGATTTAATAAAAACGCTGCATTCATATCAAAGATTAATCTTTCATAACTATTTTTTGCCTGTGGTATTCAATTAATAAGCTTTGTACCAATTTTCTTCAATATGCAACGAAGTACATAATTTTCATGTGTGAAAATAGCAATCAGAGCATTCTTTGAGTACAAGGCCTTGCTCATGTTCCACAATTTTATGCAGGCAGTACCACCTTTATTAGAGAGTAAGCGGGAAAATTGAGGGAAGACTACTCCTATTGGTTGATTTATGGGATTCACTGGCAAACGAACACAATTCCAAAATTTTATTTATTCTCATAATTTCACTCGGTGTATTATTTCAAAATGAAAATCCTAATTACGAATTTTTGGGCGATTACAGTTTGTTTCTCGTCATATACAACAAAGTAAAAACACATGAAAAGGTAAAAACAGCTGGGGGAGTTGCATCCCGAGTTGAATTAACTAATGTTAAGTTCCTATCCCTTAGATGTCTTTACTGCTACCAGTTTTTCTACTTCTGTAGAAATCCTGTTTGTAATTACTTTCGTAATTGGCTGCAGGTGAATGCATCTTAAAAGTAACTTCGGACCTTGCAGGTACTCTAATTCCTTTCAAAACTGATAAGTATTTCCTACCACAGAAAAAATTTCTATCCTACTTTTGGCTTAAGTCTTTGTAAAATATTTTAACTGTAAACTAAATCACAATACAAAAAACAGGGAGAGAAAAATGGAAATAAAAAGATACTTTTTTTTTTGAGAAAAAAAAAACTTGGAGAATTTTGATGAGAAAAAGACATAATTTTAATTGGCAATAAACCAGCAGCCTCAGAGGAAAAAAAATTCTTTCCCCATGATGCTGAGATTAGAATTAATAGCATCAGATCAGCTGAAAATCCTGGTTATTTCCCCTACACAAACTTTGTATAAGAATTGATCCACAAACAAGATGTTCTGAGAAGACAGCTCTTCTAGGTGAATGAATTCCTGATGTATTTGCACAATTTTTTAGCGATAAGATAAAAAAAAAGCCAAGAAATCAGTAAATAACTATTTGGCCTTTTAAAAGCGTTCACAAATGATATACAACTATTTTCGCAAGATATTGCAGAAAAACGCCAATGACGCGTTGTTTATTGCTTGGCTGCTTATTTTCTTCTCTATGTAATTTAGTCTGAATTTCTTCTTCAGAAAAACATTTTTTCCCTTCAAAATTATCCCATTGAAGAGCACTTCTAATATGGGGATGAGAAGTTGTCGTATAAGTAAGCAGGTTCTCGCTTTCCCAGTGGGTATATAACTGATGGGAATGAGCTGCCGTCATACCTATATCGACTCGTATCTCCTTCTTAGATAGTGGGTTTATGGGCTGCACCGTAATATTTGGTTTTGTGTTCACATCAGTACCGGATTATATTGTCGTGGAGACCTGATTTTTATTCACACCTGACAAAAGCTTACATGTAGGGTAAGCCCAGGGGCTCTGGTTACCTTTCAAATTTGAGACATGCACTGACAAAGCATTAAAAAAACATGGAGCATTCCAAAAAGCATTTCCAAGGATGCTAACTGAGAAAAAATTTCCTTAATGGATTTTTTTACTGAAGAGGTCTGGGAATATTTGCAACTTCGAAAAATTGATTTCTTAATTTTAATCTCATAAAATATAGGGCAGTTATCTTATTTCAGAAATATAAAATTTGTATAGTTTTAAAAAATCAAAAATTTTAAAATGAGCTTTTAATAATGAATCTAACAATATATCTTATATAATTTTTTCCCCTTTTTCTCGAAACATGTGTTCTTCAAATTTCGGTACGCATAAAACACTCCATTCATTACAATCGTATGAAACCTTATACAATAATATTTATAAACATTAAAACTATTAAACTAACTGTTAAAACTATTTATATATTTTTTTCCAGTGTAATAGAATAAATCATTAGAGATTATTTATCATGCAAAATATCATATATTTTTGATTTTCAAATTACATAACAATACTTTAAAAGCTTGCTTTAAACAGGAAACTATTCAATACGGAAAAAATAAACCAAAGCTTTATACCTTGATCACAAACAATGAGAAGAAAAAAAAAACTTGAAAAAAAATTTGTATTAATAATGAAAAAATTAAAGTTTCATTACAACAATAAAAATATTATTGTGAAATGCACTTAAATTTTTTTTTACAAATAAATTAAAATTAGATAAATGAATTTCACTGCAACTAAATTAGCATCATTGAAAAGATAAATTTTCTATGACGACTGTGCTAAAATATTTTCGGAAGTTGTAGAAGGAAAATGCTGAAACCTCGCTCAATTAAATAAAATTTCAAAAATAAATAAATAAATGAATAAACCCTCGAAGTGCATATTTTTACCTATCAAAACATATCTTGGATATTTTATTTCTACTGATTAGTCCTGTAGAATGCCAGTACATACGGATGTGTATTCACCCTTATTATTAGAAGAGATTTCACTATAAATAATCTATAGTACAACTCTTATAAAGCTAATTCAACTTCTAAAGCTTGTAAAGCTTCTAATAATAATCCCTTTGTTGAACAAGCTGCATGCTCTTAAGTATATTTAGAATCCTGAACTCGAAACATACGAACTAATAGTTGAATCCTCATATAATAATTCTTCTGAGGTATGAAGTTTTTACCTAAAACTCTTCAATTGGCCGGCTGTAAACCTGCTCTTAATAGGCTTTTGTTTGATTTACGTATTTTAAGTAATTTTTGCAGTTTAACCTATGAATCTAACCTTACACAGTGCATATTACGCACAAAATTTATTGCCATTTTGATTGAGATCGTTTCCAATCCTGATATCTTAACCGGAAAAAATAGTTCTCGTATAAATACTATTTTTTGTTGGGTGTGGGAGGGGGGGGATAATAAATTCAGTTATAATTGGCTTACGTTAAAAAAGAATTACAAACAGCTAAAAGAAAAGTCGACGATCTCATAAAGGATGACTAAAAGCAAAGAATTCGATCTGAGAAGTAGATATCACAGCTTTCGGAAGTGAAAATAAAGTGTCATGAAGAAGCTGCTCAAACAAAAAGTTGACTCAAACTTTAAGCATGTGGCGAGGCTAACGTAAACGCTTTTATGTTAGCAGCTGTTCTTTCAAACACAAGCAACGTGATCCCAATCAATTGCAATTCGAATCGCAGGCGTTTAGTGACGTTAAGCCTTATAAACAATATTTTTTTGAAAATTAAAATCTTTCAATTATTTTAGTCTTTTAAGCTAATATCAAAATTTAACATCAAAATTGAGTTTGAATTATTTTATGAAATGCAACTACCCTGGCACATACGAATAAATCTTCGGATTTATTTATGCACTCATTGTCTATGTAATGTTTTTATAGAGAATCTTATTACTATGTAGCTATAAGTTGTAAAATTTAGTTATAAGGGGCATAGCTTATTTTAAAGGATGACAAATTCAAAACTTTGGTCAAAAGTTAAATGCGGATCCAAATGAGCGCAATAATGCTAACTTGATCCAAATTTCATTGATATCTGAATTTAAATTCTGCATTTTCGATGAGAAAGCTGGCAAGTTTATAAACATGAGAAAGTGACGATTAGGCTAAATTTAAGAATTAAAATTATTCATTTAAAATATGTTTTGTGAGAAATTAATATCTAATAAAAACAATGTGTTTAACCAGAGGGACTATTCACCTCTCGCCTTCTTGTGTACTTACACAAAATAAACAAAACTTTGGCGGGATTTGCGATTAGCTTTGCAGTGTAATGATGATAACTGAATCTGCATTTTGAACTACCTCCTATTTGCCAATTAGACGCGCGTGTTATGTTATTACTGTCTAATACGCTAATGTCAAAACTACAAATCAAATTTTCTTCATATTTTTCTTTACTTGATATGTTTTTATTGAATTCATATATGCAAAATTAGAGATTAGCAGGCAGTCAATCCGACAATTAATGTATTTGACTAAAATTTAATATAGAATTTTTGACATAAAATTATACGTCAGATCTCAGACATTTAATTTGTTGCGTTTTTGAGTTATTGTGAAGACATGCATATGAGTGGGTAGAATGACAGACTTCATGTTGTTAGATATCATTCGAAATTTTTAAAAGTTAGTGATTTTGCTGTAATGGCATTGTAACGTATTTAATCTATCTAGCTCTTGTGTTTATAAATTATTGTGTTCAGGAACAATTCGATAGACAAATGTAATTTAAAAAATAATATTTTTCCGACATTAAGAACTGTAAAATGTGGAAATTCATCAAAATTGTGGCTTCGAAATTTTTATATGTATATTTATTTATTTGATAATTATAATGCTTTTTCTTTGTATGCCAGAAAGTAAGTAATTTTTCCTTTAAACATTGAGAATTATTTCGTACATATTTGCAGTGTTTATTACATGCTTGGCACCTTTGATGACCAGTTGGTTCGCCGGGAATCTTTTATGGGTAATATCAGTCAGTTAAATGTCTTATACGTAGCTTTATGAATCCCTCTACCTAAAATCGGTTTTATTTTAATAGCTTTACAACCGCTTGGTTTATTGTGCATGTAAACATTCTTAATATAGTCATTTTTAATTATTTCTTAGTGTTTAAAAATGTAATTCTCAGGATCGGCTAGTTTCTAATAGTAAATTGCCTTTCGTGTTACTATAATTTTCCTTTTCTGTATGATAATGAGTCATTAAGTGTTTTTTCATTAATACTCATGCAAAAGAATCTTTCCTCTTCGGCTTTGTACAAGAGAAGGAAATTACACTATTAAACGTTTGCTGAAGCAATTAAATAGGATTGAATTTCATTATAACAATGAAAATTATTGTTGTAAATAATACAAAAAGTATTTTAAAAAAATCGTCAAGCTCGAAGGGAAAAAATTGGATGACAGTTAAAATGATGTCACTAAATGAACCAAACTTTAAATTGTAAAAAATTGAGTTTCGTGTAATTATATTTTCGGAAGTTATCGTGGAAAAACGCCAGAAATTCGCTTAATTCTTCTTTATTTGAATCGCTTTTGAAGTGTACATTCCCACCATGCAAAGTATGTCTGAGTCAATTTTGGTAGTTTTAGATCAGACGGTTAATTCTGAATAGCACCAACACATATTTTTCTTTATTATAAGTAAAAATTTATTTTCAAATTGATATCCGTGATTATATAGTATTTTCAAGAAAATTGACTGCCTTTTAAGTGAAATATGAGTATTATGATATATATATATATATATAAAATTAACTCGATGCACTTTGAGAAAAATAATTCAGTCATTTGTAACGATCTTCAAGACACAAAAATTTTACTGAACTCATCTGCTCTACTTCATTTACGATCTGGAACATTTTGAAAGAGAGTACATTAGATAAACAGGTTCGAATTACGTCTCGGAGTGTTTAGAGGAGCATCATTTTCTTCTGGAACAAGTTTTTCATGTTTCAACTGCACGTCCGGATTTATCCAAAATAAGGCTCTCTTTGAGCAAGAGGTTTCTGTGTGAAAAATACCTTATGCAAGTTTAAAAAAAAAAAAAAAAAAAAATAAAGGAAGAAAAGAATAGAAAAGAAATCTGGAATAGATGACGTATCGTTTAAATGCCACAGAAGTTAGCGCAAATTTATTCGGCAGAATTTAAAAAAAAATTTTTTTTTAATTTCTTTTTTTTATCCAAGACAATCTCGAAAGTTCACAACCGAGGGCAGTAAATTGTAATTTTAGACCAACAAATTTTAAACTATTTGCTTCTGACAAAATATGCTATTCTGTAGAATTTCTGATTAAAATATAATTTTAATTTTACGGACTGGTAATTTGAAGTTGATGGAACTACAATAAAAATCTGATTTAATCAGAAATTCGAATTATAAAACATTTGGATCTTAAAATGAAAATAGCAATGGAAAATTCAAATTAAAAATGACAATAAAGATTTGTTTTTAATATTTAACAGTTTGAGTATTTACATCTCTTAATAAATTAATTTTAATAAATAATTGATGATTAGTAAGAGATAATAAATAAGTGATAATAAAAAATTAATGTTTAAAATATAAATTCAAAAAGAAATAAATGTTATAAATTAGCAATACACAAAACTTTTAGTATAGTAATTGTCCAATAATATTTCAAAATAATTAATACAATTCCCATTTAACATATTCAAACTTTTTTGAAAAAGAAATATATAGCTTTTTGTCTAAATACATTGCTTAAAAAAATAAATACTTTTATCATATTTATATTAAAATATTTTCACATTTTCCTATAGAAAAAACTATTCCGATATAGAAGCAGTTTTTTTTTTTTGCAATTTTTAGTTCTGAATTCGAATTAAAAATAACATTTTAAATTTTCAAAGCTCCATGAAAAAAAAATCGAATTACCGTTTCATTTAGTTGTGTTCCATTTCATTTCACAAGGATAATGTATTAAAGTTTTAAAATGATGGTGGCATTTGTTTATTAAAAAAATACTTTCACTAGAAAAAAATTTGAAAATATAAGAATTACAAATGGTAAAACGCAGGAAACGACAAAAAGATCATTTCCGAATTAGCCAAATAACGCCACACTATACAGTTGGAATTAGTTGTATATATCTAGAAGAAGGATAATGGATACGACAACACGGAATAAAGTAGGACAACTCATAACCAATTGTTAGATAGCATGAGTAGTTGCACTTGTTCTGTAATTGTGTTCGCATTAATTGACGCCACAATAAGAAATAATAATGGCTGTTTGAATTTACATCTATTGGGTTGTTCGGAAAGTAATTTTTTTTTTTTTTTTTTTTTTGTGGAAATGAAAGACAGTTTTCGTATAATAAACAAATACTTTATTAAATTATATATTGGCCGTTCTGGTCCAACACCTTTTGCCATCTTTCTGGTAGTAGCATAATTACACGCTCATAAAATTTTAGATCTTTGCTGCCAAAAAACTGATCGAGGTGGTTTTTGACCTCCTCATTTGAGGTGAAGGTTTTACCGTCTAAAAAATTTAGCGAACCAGTTCTGGCACTGGCATACTGTCAACACATCTTCTCCATACACATCGGTCAATTTCTTTCTGGCTTGAACAGCATTTTTATCCTTTCTGTAGTAAAACAGTAAGATGCTGCTTATCGCTCTCCATATTTAAAAGGGCACCAACCAAAACTACTACGTAGAATTAATTGGAATTTTTCACACACAAGCCTTGCTATATGAGCTCTCAAAGCATATAAAAATTATACGGCTTAAATGTGAAGTTGGGTGCAAAAAAATAAAATTAAATCCTCTGTCGGGAAAAAACGAAATTACTTTCCGAACAACCCAATAGCTAACTTGTTCATATAAACAGTCTTGCAAATACTAATCTAGCATTGATGAAAATTTCAATTGAAATCTTAGTTAAAATTGTAAGAGATTTGAGATGGTTTCAATTGTTGGGATACCTATATGTCTGCGAATTCAGTGATCTCTATAATTCAGAGATTCAAATGGCTAGGTGGATGAAATTTGGCGTATAATTTTATCACGAGAATTGTAGATCTACAAAAAGTTTGCATCAATTCCAAAACGTAAAATGGTAGTAATAAATCAGTGAAATGTTAATGATATCTAATTATTGTGACCTGCAATAAATTTTGAATCAGTATTCGTTATATAGTTATAAAACTATTTGTTGTTGCTTTACTGCATGTATTCTATTAACAAATATTATTAAAAATGCTCATTATCTCATCAACTTCAGCAAAATTAAAAAACTTTCTTTTTTAAATGAAGAGAAAGAAAAGAAAATAATAACTAGGATCTCGGTTATTATTTTTAGCTTATAATTCTAACACTATTATTAAAAAGAATTACTATTTTTCAGTTTATAATTTTAAAATTGAAAAACAGTATTATATCAAATTTGGATAAATTCTAAGATACTTAATGCATATATGCAGTGACTTTTAAGCCTACTAAGAGTCCTTAGAAAATACAAATTTTGGGGCCTCCATATAGCTGATATATACCTCAGCTCTATGGGGGCCTCCCCCCCCCCCAAGATTTCAAAAGCAAATTTTTTTGTTTGTTTGTCAATTTTAATTCAATTTTAATAAATAGTCTTTAATTACAAATTTTGGCAGTAGAAATAGTAAAACGCTTAATTTTTTAAAAACTTATTTCAGTAAAAAATGCATAACTGAAAAACTATGCACAATTAAAATTTAAAAATAACTTTTTTGTCTTCTATTTTTTAAAACAAAATAGATTTAAAAAACAATAACAAAGCTTTTGTACCACAATTTTAAATAATATTTAATAATAGGATCAGATATTTTTTAAATTAGTATTTATAAATGTGGCCTATTTTTGGGGGGTTACTGCATAACATAAAATTTATAAATGCTAATTAATTAGGATTACTACTAGAATAACCCTCAAAAATTAATTTAAGCATAAATTGGATATATAATTTTCTCTACTGCGATTTCCTCTTTACAACAAAAATTCGAAAAATAAGTAAGTGAAAAAAAAATACTTATTGTAACTATAGAATGTATCGGTGTCGAATGCAATACAAGTAATAAAGAATGCCATTAACTTTAAATCCAATACGATCTTCGTATTATTTTTTCGAAATCAGAATAATATACATCTTACAAGACTAATCTATAAGAAGAAAAATCCCTTTATACGAATACTACTATTGCAATCGAAGAAAATCATGAAAAACAGATAAGCCTTCTTGTTTTTAAACATAATATTTAAACAATTTTTTTCTTTTTTTTCTTAATATATGGAGTGACAGATTTCCGAATAGACAGAGTAGGCTGAACTGATGATGGACGCGGAAAAATCAATTTAAAATGTTATTAAAAATCAAATCTATTAAAATTAATTAAATTATTTAAAAGTAATGTAATTGAAATCAATTAAAATTTATTAAATTATTTAAAATTAATGTAATTGAAAGCAATTAAAATTTAATGAATTAGTTAAAATAAATTAAAATGTTATAATAAATTTGCTGCAAACAAAAGATTATATGAATTATAAAGTATTAAAGTTTCAATATGGGCTTACATTGAATCATTGAAATTCTTATTATATAAATTAAAGCATAATTAATGACTTATTTGTAAAATATATGAATATTAATCAAAGAATTAACTGGATGTGCATTACATCCCACTTGACAGGTTCTATAAAATATTAATTTTATATTTGAATATTGTTATTTCCTTATAGTCTATCATAACAATTAAATGCTTTTATTTGAAAATAAGGAAAATGTTTATTAATAATTATGATTAATTTTCAACAATTTTATTACTTTACCCATTTATTCTTAGACATCTGTATTAAAAAATACACATATACAGCGCCTTTATATTAAAAAAAATTACCATAATATAGTTCATGGTAATGTTGATGAAGTTAAACATTTATTGAATGCTGAAATTAAATTATCTAGTAATTAAAAGAGGAATTTCATAATGTATATTGGGTATTTGGGGCCACAAAGTGTCAAAATTCTTCACTTCTCATTGATTTCTAAATTCTTCGAAGTAAGATTTATTAAAAAAAATATACATATTAAATAAATATCGTCATTTACGAAATGAGTGAATTATTTTCAGTGTAATAGAAATAAAATGCTTTATTTAATAGTAGCTCTTATATTCTTCTAATCATAGATGTGTTTAATACGGTATGATTTACTTTGTACTTCACTATTTTTTTTCCTATTTTAAATTTCATACTATTTGAAAAAATATTAGAAAAGTCAACTTTTATAAAAGAGGCTTTTTTTTTTCTGTTTAATATATACGAGTAAAAGAGCACTTCAAAGATTTTAAATTAATCATTCATTTATAAATCGAAGTTTTTAGAATAAAGGAGCATGAATTCATAAATGAGCTGAAATTAAAATCCGGTTGCCCATTTTAAAGCATGTATTTCGTTTTTCAGGAGGAAGTGTAAACGGATGGGGTGCAATTCTAGAACTTGCCCTGGGCGCCTTCTTTTATAAGATCACATCTCTGAGCCGCAGCTTTGACATAAGTCCAGTTGACAAAATTTAGGGATGTCACAGAATAATAAGAAACCACAACTTAGTTTCCATTTCGTTTTAAAAGTAATGTCGTCGATTCAGCTTTTACGTTTTCATCGTATGCGATAACAGGCTTTCTATCAGGGGAAAAATCTACATTTTCGTTATTGTGCATTCGAGATGGAGCAATAAGGAGGAGCTTCAATTTATTCTTCTATACGTAACCAATAAGAATGTGATGCCCTTTGCACATGCGCCAAGAATACGCGCGTTTTCTTGGCGTGTGTGACCGGCTGACCCTAAACATAGAATTGTTGTATGAATTATGTAATACAACCGCATGGTGTAGTCTGAGAACTATAGAAAAGTTTTCTGCGTGTAATATTTGAAAGCATTTATTGATTCAAATAATTTCGCTTATTCTACCTCTGTGTTGCATTAGTTTTGTGTTGAATATTTTGCCCTTGGCAATGGTAACTTGTTTCCATCTGAATTTTAGTTTCTTTTATGTATAGATGTTTTATTAATTTGTCTTTGTTCTTAGAGACATATAATGAACGCTGATTATAGTATAAAATTCAGTTTATAAATTCTGCTTTCAAAGTATTTCTATTTATCATTTTTAGTTACAAAAAGAAAAATATGTAGATTTTTCAGATTGTGTCATAATTTATTTTTATGGCGTTATGTTAGAACTTTTGCCTATAATTGTACAACCTATTTTAAAATTTTAGTTTAAACAGAATTTTTTAAAATTATTTTAACTAAATAATGTGAAACAAGAGTAAATGATGAATTATAAATGATTAATTCAAGATTTTAAAATAATATTTTTTATATTTCTTTCTTAAATTCATATCTGTCACAAATTTTCTAAACATTTTTGCTTTAAGTTTTTTAAATTTAATATTCTCTAATTTGCATTATTCTCTTATCGAATTGACTGAGTTCTACACCAGTTTGCTATCACAGTTTATATATATATATATATATATATATATATAATACTTTTTTTTAAAGTTATCTCTTAGGAAACTGAGTGTACTGAATGATGATTCATTCAGCATTTTAGACCAGCTGGCTGACAAATATGAACACCTGCTAATATCAAATTGCATATCTAATATAAAAATTGGAAGAAATTATTCCTATTGATACAGGTGCAATTCTAAACAAATCTTCCTAGCTATATTTTCTTAGATTGTTTAATAAAGAGAAAATTTGAGTTTATTTGTAGTTTTATACCATTTATTCAGAATTAATATTATATAGAATATCATTATGAATATTTTATAATTTATACCATGAAAAGAATAAATAAATATCTGTTTGTTTTAAGCATAGTTAAACTGGATGTAGATAGGATGAAATAATTGGAATTTTATTAAGATGAAATAATTAGAATTCAGTTTGTGAAGTTTTTGATACATTTCTGAAATGCAATAAATATTTTCACTGTTAATATTGAATTTCAGAACATCTGATATATTATATCCTTTAATTCTGCATCAAAGTTATGTGCCATATAAAAAGAAAACTCAATTAAGCTTTCCAATAGAACCTTCAGTTTATATTTTTGTTCAAAAATTCTTTTAATTTATATTTTAAATTTCATGCTATAATACTGTTTGAAATAAAGTGAATCTACTATATTTGGTTTTCAGGCATTTCTGTATCATATCATCATAGCTGCTACATTTGTGCTTATCAGGGAGAGTTTCTGTCAATTGAGTCACAACAAAGATGAATTATTAAATTGGTGTCTGAAAAGCAAAAATCACAAGTATAAACCTGGG
Source organism: Argiope aurantia (assembly GCA_026543865.1). Classification (NCBI taxonomy): domain Eukaryota; kingdom Metazoa; phylum Arthropoda; class Arachnida; order Araneae; family Araneidae; genus Argiope; species Argiope aurantia. Next base: position 2,403,693 of record JAPMOR010050358.1, on the reverse strand, counting down.
CCAGAAGATTCATTGCATGAGCAAGTATAGTAATTTCTATTTTTATTCTAAATGTCCAATATCTAAGTATTTTAAATTAAGTGACATTTTGTTAGCATAATAGATTTTAACACACAATGTCAAATAACATATTAATATAAATGGATGTTTCTTGCTATGAAATTTGTATTAAATGTTAGAGTTTAGACACGATGCATGAAGTCTGCATAGAAGGTTTCTTAATATCCAAGAGGTGTTGCATGTGTTTGAAGACATACCCTTCTGACAGATTTATCATCAAATCTTAAATATGACCCAGAAAACTAACAGGGTTGAAAATTTATATAAAATCTATATTAAAAAACTATTGTCTGGGATTTATGAAATTGGTATTAAAGAGAATACTTTTATTTAAAGAAACGTGTGGTTCCTATTATGAAGGGAGTGAAATCCTTTTAACTTCCTTCTTGTAATGAAATGAATTAATGAGCCTATAGAAACCATTCAGTTATAACAGCAATCAAATCAAACGGTTGTATTAGCAATCCGTTTAGTTTTATTTCGATTGCCATGTCAGTATAATGGTATTAATTGTCCAGGAAAAATTTTGTGACTAAACAATGGCCTAATTTATATTTCCCCTTATTTTTAAGAGAATGTAAACAATTACCAAACATTTTAAATTTAATTAAAATAAATTTGAAAGTGAAGAGTAGAAAATTTGGAATTTTAAAGATTTTAAAACATATTTTCTTAATTTGCACTTCATAGCATGCAATAATAAGTTTTTTGTAGATATAGTATTCTGTATGTTTTTCCTATAGCAGTTGAAATACTGAAATCCAGTTGCACTATAATTTTTCCAGAAATTTTGATATGAAAAGAATATTTAATTTTCAATTATTTTCATGAAGTTGTATAATTGAACTCCAATTATTTGGATCAATTGGAACCGGATATGATTCGAACAGATGAATATATAATTAATTATAAAAAATAATTAGATAAGTAAAAAGTCTTAATTTAAAATGTTGCTTATATTGTATTTATGATTACAAAAGTAGTGCTGTTTAAATTTGTATTTTAACATTCTATATTAAAATATCACTGCTCAAACATATCTGTGAAAATCGATATTACTGTCATTATTTGCGAAGGTCTTTGCAAACTCGCCCCCCTCCTCCTCCCTCCTTGAAGCTTTCTAGAGATTTGAGATCAAATAATTTGAATTCTGTATCTTTACTGATTGTATGTTATAAAATTAGCATGTATATATTTTTTAATTTATTTTTTTACTTTTCTTTTTACTATTGGTAGAAAAATGCTTGAATGCATACTATCTATTGAGTAAATATGTATAATTATTTCTCTTAAAATCTTATTTTCTACAAATGATTTTTAAAAAATGAACATGATGGCTTGTTTATAAAGTTTTTATTAAATGAGTGAAAGATATTTCTCGACAGTTGCTCATTTAACTGCCCAAAAGTGTCAAGAGTCAAGCCCCTGTCGAACGGGGCAATATCGAGCGATCAGGACTCGTAGGGTTAATATATTATCTGCCCTTTCTTTTCAGATTTCATGTTTGTGATCTTGATCATGTTCTACTACAATCATTCATTTTAAAATTTAAATATTGATATTGTTTAACAATTGCATAGTTATAAGACAGCTCTCTAGTTGATATTTCAAATATTATTATATACATTTTTAAAACGAATTTCATTGTAAATAAAATGGTCATAAATACCAAGATAATCAGTCATCATTCACTAATAAATTTTTATTAATGTATAAAATTTTGTCAAATTAACTTTTTCTTTCAAGCTATTTTAGCATCTAATTGTAGAAAAACATATATGTAAGTTATGAAAGAATTTTTAAATTTTACACTAGATTTTTGTGATCTTTTTATGATTTAAGCTAATTATGTAAAATATATTAAAGTTTTAAACATGTTTTTCTCTACACTTAATTTACAAAGTTTAAGAATTCTCTTGTATTATTGCCATTCAAATTAATGTTAATTTATTTACTTAAATATTGCTTTTTAAAAAATTTATTTTCCTTACATTTATTATAGATTGAAACTTTTAAAAGTTTGAGGTTGCAATTCTTTATTGTGCCTTATTTGTATTTAGAAATGCAAGATAAATATAAAATAATTTCATCTGTTTAGAGAGTTCAGTAGTAGCAACTAGTAGTTGGATTGATACTAAAACATTCTACTTCACCTATTCTAAATATTATGTATACTGTTTCAGTTTATTTGTATTTTTTTGGCTCAAAAGCCATCTTTGATTAAGCTGCATCTCACTCAGAGTATTAAAATATTTATTTCAAGTATACTATTTGAAGTATATCCTAAAAAATTCAACAAAGAATCTTTTTGTCAATTTATAGAAAGTACTTTTATTTTAAAAAAAATTATTTTTATGAAAATGTTAAATTTTAAATACTATGTAATTATTATTTGTATCCAAAAATTTGTCCAAATTCAAACATTTATTTTGTCTAAATTTGTCCAAATTCAAACATTTATTTTGTCCAAATACTTATTTTTAAGGAAGTAGGTGCTTGCAGAAACTGTATTTTTAAATGAGATGTTATTTGCAGATAGTATAAAGTAATTTTTAAAAATATTTTTATTGGTTGAATAAATTTTTATATTAAAAATTGTGTGTATATAATGTGAATGTTTTTTTTTCTTCTAATTTTTCTTAGACTTTTTAAGAAACAAATAAGTATATATTGTGGAATAGAATTGTCTACTATCTTCCATTGATATATTTCCATTTATTTGCATTTACTAATGAATTCATTTATTAAGTACATCTTGTAAGTTTACATCAGTGTTCTACCACTTTAACCTGCAGTATGGTCATTTTTTTTAATCTTGGAATTTTTGAGATTCAGATTCACACACACAAAAGTCTTCTGTATTTGTGGGCCATATGCTAATAAAATTTATCCCCTTTTTTTTTCTTTTTTTTTGTCAAATTATCTAAATGGTAATGGGAAAGAAATGTATTTTTCAACATTTTGTTTTCTTCTTCTATGCATATATTAATGGTAAATGCAAACTTTGTGGGGAGATTTAGAAGGCTATAGAAATTGGTCCATGTACATTTGATATATAAATTTTGATATTGAACTGATGATGAGTTGTAGTTACAAATTGCTATTGATAGATCAACTTATTTTATAATTTGTAATTCTGGTAGAATTCAGAATTAAATATATTATTTGTCTTATTTAAATAATGCTTTATGCTAAATTTCTGAATTTTTGAAGTTGTAATTTATTGTTTAGATTTGATTTGGCAACAAATTGTTTCTCTGTTAATCTTTTTGCTTCCTTGAAAAATAAATATTTGGTTAATAATTTTTTAAAAAAAGGGAATAATTTTAAATGTAAAAGTTTTTTTTTTAAACATTAGTTTTCTTAAATAACTATGCATGTGTTCCATTTTTAGTGTCTGCCCTGGAAAGATCATTCCTGTTGTACAACGGATGTTTCAGTTGACCTTCATGAGAAGAATATGTACAATTTTACTCTTGACCATTGCTATGCTCTAACTAGAAGAAATATTTCAAGTGAATGTCGAAAATATTTTAATCAAAATGATTGTTTCTATGAATGTGAGCCCCACATTGGCTTGTGGGTTGTTGAGGTTAGTGATTTCACTTAATAATTTTTTTAAATGAAAAATAAAAATATTTGTCTTGATTAAGCGGATTTGTTACAGTAAGATAAATTTTTAGAAGGAGAATGTTTATTTTAAATGTTACAGAAAGTTGTTTCATTTTTATTTCACTTGTTTCAATTTATTTATTGTAAAATTTATGTTTTTATCTATTCAAATTTCAATATTTATGAGTAAATGGCATTAAAGAATCTTATGAAATGCTCACCTTCAAAATAATCAGATGAATGATTCTATATCATTCCAGTTATTGGTTAAAATAATATCTTCTCACTACAGTCATTTTGGAATTACAATTTAATTGCTATCATTAATGCATTAAAATATATTTCATTTCATTACGTTGAACTGAGATTTTAGCACATAAAAGTCGGTCTTTCTAGATATTTACTAATGACTACTGTTTTGACTTCCTTTCTTTTTTTATAGACTAAAAGAAAAATAGCATCAGAGCGATTTTATAAAGTTCCTCTTTGTGCTAGTGATTGCGATGCATGGTTCAAAGCTTGTAGGGATGATTTCACTTGTGCATATAACTGGGCAAGAGATTTCAAGTTTTCCAAAGGTAATCACCATTGGTTGTATTTGTAATATAGCAAGCTAAACTAATCTATCTCCCCTTGTCTTGGATGACACAGTTATGTACTATTGATATAAACTGACATGAACCAAAACAGCATACAAAGAAAAGAACTAAAAAATTGTTGAAAGCAAAATCACCTTGAATAGCGTTGGATAGTATTATAACAACCTGATACTTTGGTGGATATATATCATCCAAATATATAATATATATTGTATACCCGATACTTGCATGTATCAGGAATAGAAAATTTATCCAAACTAAGAGTTTGAGGTATTTAATATCAGTTTTTGAGCTCAATTGATACTAACTGACAATTTCCTCAGCTTCAATTATTTTCCATTGTGTGATATTATATCAACCTGATACAAAGTGTTATGTCAATATAGCCATTATTGCTTCAATGATACTATTATCATACATGTTATATATATAAATTTCATCCTATACATCACTACCCCTAATATATCCATTACTACTGATACACATATCCCTGAATATTAACGCACATATATTAACAAAACCCTTCCTTTTGTCTTTTCACCTCTCTGTGTAACCAAGGTCATTGACATATAGTCATCAATATTTCTTTTAAAGAAGTAAAAATTTAATTTGGAATCTTTCGTTGCAACATACATGCAAGATTGATTAAGCTTATCAAAGCTATATCAGGTAAAATTGACACTAATACTTGATATCCATTGAATACCTAGTTTCATTTAAATGCGAAAAGATTTTATTATTTGTCTTATCTGATATAAAAATATCAGTACAGTCCCCCCCCCCCCCCCCGATTAATTTCTGTTATTTGCATCTTCTATGTTTTAAAACCTTTCTGATTGAGACTTATTTCTTTGTTTTAAATAACTGTTTAAAAAAAATTATTTATTTGTTTTAAATGATTGTTTAGAGGAAACTTTTTCTCGAAATATCCAATCTCATCCCATTCCAATAAGATTCAAAATTTTTCTTTTTGATTGCACATCTTCAATACTTATGCTGATGTTATCTGAAAGGAAGGAAAATAACTTTCTCTGCTCCTCATGATTTTTTTCTGTACTTTGCTGGAATGTGGTACGTAAAATATAAACAAATCAGCAAATGATGATAATTTGTACTTAGATGTATGGAATTTTCCCTTTCTTTCACAAGAGTTCTTCCCTCCCCCCCCCCCAACCACGACATGGCATATATCTTTATGTTGAATAATTGTAAAATGGAAAATGTGTTTGATTTATAAAATAATTTGCATTTCTTTGTATTAAAATAATGATGCATTGAAATTCTCTTCTCATTAAATAGGTCACAATACTTGCTTGGAAGGAGCTAAATGTACAACCTTCAGAAATGTGTATTCAACTGCAAAAGAATTTTGTGAAAATGTAAGTTAATCTCATTTATAATATTAAGCAAAATAAATCATCAACTTTTATTTTTCTAGATTGTTTGAAAGAAACAGAAATTATTGCATTAAAGTTGATGAATAATTATCAGTAAACAATTTTTAGCTTGATAAAGTTATTTGCTTATGATAAATATTTGATAATGGCTGACAGTCCTGTGATTTTCCCTCAGTAAATTGGTCATAAATAACACCTTTTTATAGTACATGGAAATACATGCGATTCTTTTACTTTTGATATTATGTTTTGTGTCACCTTATGTAGTGTATGGTTGGGTTCCATGAATAAGAGTTGCTATGAGTTTATCATTGGCAAAGGTAGATTAGAGAAGTTAAAGAAATTAGAAAAGTTTATTCAATATTGAACTCTATATAGAAATTATCAAAGAAATTAGAGAAGCTTATTAAATAAAATACAACAAAGCATTTCATTATCATATATATGAATTATCTACTGTCTGGTAATAATTATATTAGCGAGTTAATAGATTAGTAAAAAATTGCATTGCCTTTCCAAAATTTTTAATATTAAATGTGTTTTTCTATTGATTTCTAGGTATGGGACCAATCATGGTTATATACTCCAGACACAGAACCTTGCATGCACATACAATTTGATGCATCAGCTGGAAATCCAAATAGAGCAGTTGCAGAACATTACATAAACCTTCGTCTTAATGGTGGACAATCCTGTACTTCTTTTATTTCCCAGTGGGTTTTCCTTTTGGGACTCTTGTCAGTATTAAGCTGGAACCGAAACAGTTTACAGTAGCATAATTTTTTTTAGGAATATTAGTTTAGGAAGTTTACAAATCAATTGAAATTATTTTATGTAATAATTGTGATTGATTTTTATTTTCCTTATCTCTTATAATCTCATTTATGAATTTCATTTTTACAGAATTAATATAAAGCTATTTTTTTGCAGTATTGTTATCTACAATTGTGAAAGTTTTTATATCATTATTATGAATTGAATTATAGTATTATTAGTTCTTATATCCCTCTGAAAGTGTATAACTTAGAACCAAATTTATTGACCTCTTATTGATACCTTCTTTGGAAGAAAGATAATTTTTCATAAATTTTGATTAAAAATGTTAGCTTAACTAGTTTTTATTAACAGTACTTTAGTACCAAAGCACATTATTTTTGCATTGAGCATTTAAATATTACTCAATTTATGCCATAAATAGCTGATGATCAATACAAATAATACAAAAAACGATTTATATGGATATATAAAAATTTAATTATATCTTACACCTACTACAATGTTAAATTTTAGAATTGATTGCACTTCATGTGATATGCCAATATTATAAATATTTTATTATTATAGATTATAATCAAAATTTATCTTGCCAAAAGTCTAAAATTGTTTTATAGTTGTGAATCATAGAATGAAGCAGGAATACTCGATCATAGTGTATTATTTTTGAATATAGTCTATTTTTTGTAGGCAATTCTCAGTGTTTTCTGAAAAATAAACTTTTTTTTAAATAAATATATGTGTGTGCTAACCATTCTTTAACTCATTATACATAGAACAATTTTTAATTTCAGAAAATTTTATTCTATAGTGTGACAGGACAGTAAAAGATTTTTGCATATAATGCAAATATTAATGGTGCAAGATTGGTAAATAATTTATATTCTAGTACATATGTACTTGTATGATGTTTAGTACAGTAAATAAGAAATATTGAATGTAATAGTTATTGAAACTTACACTTTGCACAGTTTTTTTTTAAATTTTGCTAGTAAAATTGCTCTTCTCTTCAGCATGTTTCTGAACAGATCATGGTGCTATTTATAAATTCTGTGTAATTTAGTCTATATTTTGCATATTTCGTGTTCCTTCATTGTGCAGAATTAAGTTTTATATGGTCTTTTGATTCAATATTTTTAATAATAATAAAAGCAAATGTGTGCCTATTTTTTGGCACTTTATGAAATAGATTATTATATTAAAAGCAATCCAGTTTCACACAAACATACTTTATAGAGTAGAAATGTATAAATGTGTAAGATATTTCCAGCCAAAATTGTTATTGAATATTAAGTATGCATTTTTCGGCTATAATATTTAAAAATATAGTGACTCAAAATTGATTATTGCATCTTAAATTAAATATTCCATTTCCAGTATTATACATAATGATTTTAATTGAAAAATAATTAACATTAATATTTTTCAGTGCTATAATAAACAAATTATTTTCTCTACAAATATTTAGCATGCTTCTTAATCCAGTATTCAAAAGTTATGAAGATGGGTATATTTATATAAATTGTTTCATATTTTCACAGATGGCATTTCACTAATATTATGATATGCTAGAATTTTGAATATACATTGCCTACGATTGATTTCGATTGAAAAGTTTTTATAATTAATTAATTTTAATTCCTGTTGAATATTATCATTGAATTGTGATGTTGAGAAAGATATATCATAATAATGAATTATAAATGAAAGAATCAGTAGAAAAGAGGAAATTTTTTGAGTTCCTGAAACAATTTAATTGGATCATTTTTATTAAATCTGCATATTGAAAAGTTTTTTTTAAAAACATTGTTGCTCATATTTTTTGTAGTATAATTTCATATAAAAAAACTGTTGAAGTAAATCTTAAAAGTAATCATTCTGCAATGCACTTTTTTTAATAATTAGCACAACTCTGCTAAGATATTAAATCACGAAGTTTGTGTAATACTATACACCTAAACCTGATGCAATAAATTTTTTATAAACATGTTTCATTTATGGAGATAAAGTAGTAGATTAATGGGTATTTCAACATTTCTAGTCTTTTTATGAACTAATAGATAAATTTATGAGAAAAATATACAGACATAATACACAGACTAGGTTAAGTTTTCTAAAATAGTACAGATCAGTTTATCAAAATTTCATTTCTGTAGGAACTGGTGTCAAACTGGTCTCTAAAATTAACTAATATAAAAACACTATATTTAAAGATGTATATTTAAAATTTTAATCTTTGAAAAATTTTATATATAACTACTGTATATTTCTGTAGATAAATTCTCAAAGAGGAAAAAATTAGAGCACTTGGAGCTAGATTCATAATCTAGCTCCAAGTGTTTTTATATTGTCTTTAGATTAGGCCAACTAAAGTCTCCATCATGCTGTTTGAATCATCAACCGGCAATGTCAGCTTTATAATGGGGAGCATTGTCCTGCTGGAATTTTCCATTCCTGACAGGGAGTATTTAATATCCTTAGACATTCCGATATTATTTTACAGTAATCAAAGGATCTACATAGTGTCAAGAAAACATCCTTAAATCATGTTTCTACCAGCTTGAAATGCCGTGGCAATGGAATTGAGTCCATGCTTTTGTGCAGTTTTTTTCTATTTTCGCTCTTTCATCTGCATGGTGTAGTTGAAAACTCTATTCACTAAACCATATGACCCTTTATCTAATCATCTATTGTTAAGTCTGCAGACTGGGGCTTCTGCCCTTGTTCAAGGTAAATATATTGGCAGGCTTTTTATACTGGTAATATTATTTAAAACAAATGTAAAATGTCAGAAAATGAACAGCTGATTTACGATTTCAGTACTACATTTCAATTCCCATTACACCCGATAGGTAAATGGAAAATATTTCATATCAAAACAAATATTTAAAAATCCCATCTCTTTTTTCAAATGCATTTATGTTTAATTTACAGCTAATTAATTTTTGGTATCTTAGCGTTTTATATCTTTATCTAGACAGATGTGATATACACATATAAAATATTAATCGCAGTTAGTGTTTAAAAGTATGCAATTCATGTTACATTTTTTACAACACATAGTTTTAGTCACAGGAGTTGCTTTCAATATATGAACACCATCAAAATGCCACTTTTTAAAAATTAAAATAGATATAAATATGAAATGTTAGCATATTATATATAGAGATATTTTTTTTTTTTATCTGAGCAAAGTTGAACCTTAAATAATTTTCACTTTTCAACCTATATTCCATTAATAATTTATGGTTTTATATGCATATGCATTATTTTAGTAATAAACATCCTTTTTTTTAAGCAAATTCTGAGTTTTAAAATATTCAAATACAATTTAGAATAATGTAAAAATGCATCAACTATTAAAATATATAAAATTTTCTAGCTTTTTTTAGGTTTTGATTTATTTTAACTTCCCCATCTCTAAAATTACTTTGATAAAAATTGTTTCCAATTCTCAAATAAACAGAAAGATGCCATCTATATAAAAAAGATGGAACTAAAATAGTATCCTCTCTTTACACATACAAATACCAGACTGAACTGATAGCATAGTTTATACTATGTCAGAAAAGTAACCATGTATCATACCAACAGAAATATGTATTGATGTGAATGATATAGTTCATCAGTTGACAATTGCTACTGAATAAAGGACAACATATTAAATTGCTAAGTCTAATTCTTAATACATTACTCCATCAACTGCATTTTTTTTTTAGCAAATTATGCACCAATAAATTTTTGCTTTGTTTCAATCTCTTTGGTGCAAATATATTTGTATCTTTATGTATTAATAAACTATTGAATTCTCTACTTTTTTTTTGGTATTCATTTTATTATGTAAAAATATTGCGATTGATTATAGTGTCTCCCGAAGTGTGAACAAGGTCATCTTTCCTTTTCGTGTGGAGAATAATAAATGAATGCACAGCAAAGAAAAGAGACATGCTATTTTGCAAGTGTTAAATTTATTACACATATCACTGAGTTGGTCATATCTGTTACACACACATACACACCTGGGATGAAGAAATGTACATTTGCATAGAGAACACTCTCAATAACAAAGAGAAACACCAGCCATTAATGAATTGTACAATGTCCTGACAGAAAGAGCAACTCTGGGTAAACCATGATATGCCATTGAAACAAAATGCAAAAAACAAACAAACACATTAAGTACACTAAATTCATACAACAGCGAGGCTGAAAGAATGGATGCTTTGCTTTATTTTGCTTTCCTTACAGGAAACTCATTTTTAAATAAAATAAAATGAATTTTAAAACCTTGGAATGAAGTGATGGTTACAGAAAGATGCAAATACTGGAATGCACGTCCAGATACATAAGCTGCTCGCTGGACTAAGAACTGGATTAAATCGTCAAGCATCATAATCAAGACACATAAAAAACAAAATCATTAAAAAATATCTTGCTTATCCAATAAAAGCTATCAGTTTAAATGCTGTCTCCCTCACTCGTTTTATGCCCCTCTTTCGCATCAACTGAATCATAAAAGATTTATCTTGGAAGCTAAATCCTCTTATATTCTTGAGAGTTGTCACAATCCAAAAAAATAGTTTTCTAAAAAATAAAACCAATTTCGCTTTGCTTTAAGTACTATAAATATGTACATTTGAAGGTAAAGCAATTGCAGCTTGCCGATGTAATAGGAATGCTACATATATATATATATATATTTATATATATTTTTTCATATTTTATACATCTCTGCGATGGAAACCCGAGAAGGCTCCGGTCCATTCAAAATAGCCGTACTAAGAAGCTGCCTTCTAGATGAAATCAATATTTACTTCGATGAGAGAGATTTGTGATGAAAGACTCAAGATATGTGGATCACAGTTTCTCCTTGGCTGGCACCCAGATTGTGGGACCTGCCTGATCGTGGATGACCTGTTTCACCTTGCTGTAGATCTCTTCAGGAGTATCACCTTGGATAATAGCTAGAGAGAAAAAAAAATTTAGTAAATTGCAAAGTACATCTATAAACAAGAAATTATCTTAAAACTGATTATTAGAATTAAAACACCCTCTCATACTAATCTGATCAACAGAAAGCTTAGGTTCTTTGTGTTTTCTTCAAAAACATTTCAAGTGATATATCAGTGATCACTTGTTTATTAGGACAATTCACTGAAATTATTTTTAAATTTTATTTTCTTTATATTTTATTTAAAATTTGTGTATTTTACTAAATGAGTTTTGACTGTTTCTTTTCTTTTTTCCATTTAAATAGGCAGTATACATTTTTAATGTTTCATGAAAACCTGCTATCTATCATTTTGTAAAATCTGAAAATTGAAACAAAATATCGTCGCATTAAAAGTAACTCAAAATTGATTCATGGATATCCAAGAAAATATTTGGGGAAGGAGAATGTTATTTTAGAAGAGTTTAGAAGCTCATTATTAATCAGAAATCAGCACTTTTCATGTCTTTAAAAATGGTTTTTGTCATTAGATGGCTATTACACATACAATGCATAGAAAATACAACCAACTTCTCATAGTTTCAGAGGGGTTTAAAAAATGTTTCTGCATTACATTTTAACTGGATTTCCTATATAAGACACAAAAATAGGTTTGTAAGATAAAATTACAGAATGATTTATTTAAATAAGTTTTATAATAGCTAATAAAAAATTTATAATAATATTTTACTTCAGAATTTCATTGATTAAAGTTCATATATTCTTAATCAAAAATTTTTTTCATTGAAACAGAATTGCATTTCGAGCATTTTATCAGCAGCCTTTTGTAATCAGTTGCTCATGACAGCCACAACCACTGTATATTTAAAATAATAGTAAAATAAAAACCTATCTGCTTGTTATAAACACTGTACTGATTTTGCCAATTTTTATTTCAGATGAAAATTATTGACACCTAGATATGCCAATCTTTTATTTCGCAATATTTCTCAAATGGAGAGGAAGGGAACGGATAACTATTGATGATTTATATAGGAGGTCATGAATATTCACATGAAGCAAATATTTTTGAAATCAGTATCTCGGTTGTAGCTGTTATGGTTTCCTCACATAGAGAATATATAGGAAGTAGCAATTTTTCCCTGAAAAAGGGAGTAGAGGGAGGTATATCTAGATATCATGAACTTTCATACGACACAAAAACTAGCAAAACCAGACCAATTGTTGGAACTAGTAACTCATTCATAAGTTTTCTTCATCATTTTAAATATACAGATGGCTTGTTAAACAGCATGATAAGACTACTATAAATTAATCTGCTTAACACAAAAGAGATTATTGTAGTTAATGCAAATATTACATTCATGTAAAAATATAAATGCAATAGAAAACAAATGTAGCATATAATGAATGCATTAATTTATGTCTTTAAATTTTTTAACATATTTCTCAAAGATATTTTTACAGTAGCTACATAATTTTTATAAAATCTCCACCTTTCCATATCTTGTATAAAGCTTAAGCATACACCAATTGTATTTAATTTAAAGTCAAGAATAAAACTTTTTTTTACCTGTAAAATATTCTCCAAATTCTTGTTCTAATTTTAGAGCTCGCTCATAAGCTTTTAAAGCTGACATTTCAGTGATGCGCTTATTCATTTCTCTGCAAAATAAAAAATAAATAATTGATAATATACTTGGTATTGATAATACTTATACTTACTGATATACTTGATATTGATAATATACTTGAAAATTATATTATCATCCTATGAAATGCATTTAAAGACTTACATGACAGATTCTGCAGATTTGGGCTTTAAAAGAATGGCTATTGGATGGAGACCTGCTACCTGAAGCCTCTTGATGGCATTCCCACTGACATCAAGGATGCAGTGCTTGCCCTAGAAAAAAGAATAAAATAAAATACAATTGATTAATTGAGGTTAACAAGCATAACTCAAAAAAACGTCAGCTGCTTTTTTATGAAAGAAATAAAGTAATTAACATTTTTTTAATTCCTATTATTATACATATTCTATTTCCTTTGATGTAATGTAGTTAATAATTTTTATTGTAACCCTTGCTTTAAAAACAGTTTTTAAAAGATCCTTCCAGAAAAAATTCCAAAAACATTTTTACAATTAGACACTAATTTTATAATAGAATGCACACATATATAACAGAATTTTGAAAGAACACAATTCTAGAAAATATAAATCTTACTAATTACACTGATGAATTTAATGGATTGGAAGAAGTTGTTAAATTGCTAAATTAATGTTTGAGTTAGCATTGCATCATGATTTTTTAACTAATTAGTAAACATAATTTGATGATTTTAGTAGTATTTCTACTTTTGATCAATACAAACTTTTCATAAGAAGGGAAAATAAATGTTATATGTTTTCAAAAATGATATCTCATATAGAGAATAATAATAATAAACAATCCATATTGATGAAATATATTACTTATAGTTATATGTTCTTTAAAGATATTCAAAGAATGAAATGGAAAAAAAGAGTAATTTTCTTCACCAAAATTTTTGTTTTATTTGCTAAGTTGAATCATCATGTTTATCTATCTATACTTATATAAAGCTCAATGTGTGTGTGTTAGCGTTCTACAGGCCAGACCGTTTGACCTACAACTACTAAATTTAGTACATGTATACCTTAGAGGTTGGGAATGTGCACCTGGGGTCCCTTTTTTTGAGTTTTTAAATAGAATTTTAATTATTAATTAAAAACTAACTTTCCCGCCAAAAAATCTTCCAAATGAGTAAGGCTTCAGGTTTTTTTCCCCACTCTAATAAGGCTAAGGTTTACATTTTTCGGCCAATTCTTTCAAACGATTCTGTTTATTTTCTTAATGTTTTATGCATTTAAAATTAAACATTGTTAATTTATCGACCTTTCAGATTCTTTCTGAAGTACTTTTGAATTAAAATAAAACAGAATAAAGGAAATTAAAAATTTCTAATCTGCGTAGCGCTATCCAAACAGGCGTAGAAAATTCAGGTGTTTGTGTTACCATAACTGCCGTTGAAAATCCACGCATGCCCATTGTGTTCTGATTGCTGACAGCTATTATCAATGGATGCGAAATTGATTTAAATTATTTTTAGGTTAGTTGTATGCTTTTGTAATTAAAATGTATTTATGTTAGATATATATTTTTTGTATATGCTTATAGTTTTAAGTACATCGTTTTTTAAGTAGTTTTTTTAAACCTTTTCAACCGATTATTTTAAACGATTCGTTTCATTTTCTTAGTGTTGGATGCATTTAAAATTAAACTTTGTTTATTAATCGATCTGCTCATGATGAATCTGAGAAAGTTTTGTTGACAAATTCTTGAGATATTACATAAATTAAGAAAGATAATTCTTTAGTGCCCATAAAGTTTAAAAGCTCAGTGACTCTGTTTTTAATAATCCTATTATAAAAAAAATGCTTTGTTTCAGTAAAAAATATTATATTAATTGCTGATTAATCCTTTCCACTTTAATTTAAAGCATAAATTCTACGGGAGCTAACAGAAAATTAGACAGATGTTACGTCATGGCATGCAAGAGCGCCACTTACAACAATTGTGATCTTGTAGATTCGAAAAGGCCGCGGTGGCCTGGTGGTAAGGTCTCGGCTTCGGAACCGGAGGGTTGCAGGTTCGAGACCCGATTCCACCGAAGAACCGTCGTGTAAGGGGGTCTGTTGCACGTTAAATCCGTCCTGACCAAACGTCCTCCCGCTGGTGTGGTGTGGAGTGGAGTGCCAGCTCAGGTGTCGTCCTCGTCATCTGACCGCGGTTCAAAATTACGAGGTCCGTCCCAAATAGCCCTAGTGTTGCTTCAAACGGGACGTTAATATAACTAAACTAAACTGTAGATTCGAATGCTGTAACCCGTTGAGAGCGGTTGCACAAAATAAAGCCTGACTAACTATAACGTCATCCGTATTTTCTTCTATTACATCCATTTTTAATCGACGATAACATTGGTCAAAAGCGAGCCGGAGCAAATACCATGGATAAAAAAGTTGAAAAAAGCGATGACCAAAAAGCGGTTTCAGAAAAAAAGAAAAAAAAACTAAATAAACTGAAAGGCTTGATAAAAACTACTCTGAAAAGAATCGAAAGTTTTAGTGCCGAAAAGTCAGCTTCCAAGGACATTAACGCAATGGAATTAGAAGTGAAATTAAGGAAACTTGGACAATTGCCAAGGACAAGATATCCGAACAATATTGTGGTATTGAAACGTCGGAAGATATAGAAACCATCCTAGAAGATATTGATCAAATAAATATACGGATTGAAAAAACAGAGTTAGGTCTGAAATTGCTGTTAAATTCAATTAAAGATGAATTGAAAATAAACCCTGTTTCAAAGAATAATGCAGTAACTAAAATCCGACTTCCGGAAATTCCATTACCAGAATTTTCTGGAAAAATAGCTGATTTTGCAAATTTTAAAAATTTATTTAATTTAATTAGCAACCATGAGCAATTAAATGATTCTCAAAAGCTGTATTATCTCCGTGCATGCTTAAGAGGAGAAGCTAAATTATTAGAATCGTCTAGTGATAACTTTCATTCACTCTTTAAAGCATTATCAGATCGTTATGAAAATCAACGTCAATTAATACTCTCATATATTAGAAATAATAAATTTTGAGAAAATTCGTAGCGAATCTGCTAAAGAACTGTGCGCTTTAATGGACTGCGTTAATAAAAACATCAGAGCGTTAAAGGTTCTTAAATTCGAACAAAATAAGCTATCTGATTTAATGCTAGTAAACATTCTACAGAAAGTAGACAAAGAGACAAGGAAGCAATTCGAGCTTTCTCTAAATACGAGCAGAAATTCCTACATTTGAAAATTCAATGAAATTTCTAGAAAAGCGAAGTTCTTTGTTACAAAATTTTAACCGTATTCCAAGTAAGTACGAACGTCCACAAAGTACGAGCATATTTAAAAGAGCGAAAACACTTAAAGTTAATAAAAATTCCAATGCTAAAGCTTGTATTTTATGCAAAAACTATCATGCACTATTTAGATGCGTTCCTTTTCAAAATATGTCTATCGAAGACAGAAAGAACTTTGTTAGGAATAACAAATTATGCATTAACTGTCTTAAACCTCATCCCGGGATCTGCAAATCAAAATATTCTTGCAACATTCCAAGTTGCGGTAAAAGGCATAACTCGCTCATACATGATGAGTCAGCTGAAAATCACGCTACCACTTCAGATTCAAGGGCCCGGGCGAGCGAAAGCCAAACAGATGCAGAAACGAAACCGAAGTATCTGCTTGACATTGAATCCGAGAGACTCAACAGGCGATAGAAGGGAATAAATCAGTTATATTAAACACTCTTCTTATTTATGTGAAAACTGCAGATTTCAATTAAGAGGGCTCTTATACAACGCTTCGACTTTATGTATTCTTCGAGAAGATGTAGCTAGAAAATTGGGAATCAAATTAAAATCAATAAAACAAAGTGTAACTGGTATAAATGGAATTACGCAGTTTATTAAACATGCTGCTAACATTGAAGTATCAAATCGAGATTATTCATTTTCACACATGGTGAAATGTTCTGTTATTCCTAAAAGAACCTATGAGATTCCTGTATCGAAATTAAATATATCTGCATTAAATATTCCCTGTTCAATTGAACTAACTCATCTCAATTTTCACACACCAGGTCAAATTGATATACTATTAGGAAGTGAGCTATTTTTTGAGATTTTAAAACCTGAACAATTTCGTCTGCAAAATGGAGATGTAATATTACAAAATACAAAGTTTGGTTATTTAGTTACAGGCATTCCTCCCCAGTTACCTCAAAAAGCCAATTGTTATCTCGTAAGTGAACCAAATTTAGATGAAGCAGTTAAACAATTTTTTGAATTGAAACCATTGCCGGGTAATGCTAAAGATATAACAAAGAGTGAAGAAGAAATTTATTGCGAGGCGTATTTTGTTAAAACCTATGAAAGAGATAAAACGGGAAGATTTATAGTTCAGTTACCCATAAAGGAAAATGCCCAATCATTATTAGGAAATTCCAAAGAAAATGCAATCAAGTGTCTAAATGGTATCTGGAATAAATTAAACAAAAATAATACTATGGAAACCTTATATAAGGAATTTATGTGAGAATATGAGAGTTTAGAACACATGGAGGAGATTAAAATTGAAGATGATAGCAATCTGAACTATTACATTCCCCACCATGTGATATATAAACCTGAGAAAACGTCAACTCCCTTAAGAGTGGTTTTTGATGCTAGTGCAAAAACAACAAGTGGATATTCTCTGAATTCCATTTTACTAAATGGAGGTATTATTCAGCAAGATCTTTTTTTCCCATAGTAAGTAGATTCAGAAAGCACAGATATGCATTTAGTGCAGATATTAAAAAAATGTGCAGACAAATACTTATCGATCCCACTCAAAAGAGACTTGCAGCGTATTGTCTGGAAATCAAGTACTGATGCTCTAGTGAAGATTTACACTGTCTACGGTAACCTATGGAACAGTTTCTGCACCATTTTTGGCTACCAGGACTTAAAAAGCTTTAGCAGATGAGGAAAAAAAGGACCTTCCTAAGGCTGCAGATGTGATTTGTTCTGATTTCTACATAGATGACATTCTGTCAGGGGATGCAATGCTAGAAGATACTAAAAATCTTCACACCCAGATTTCTGAACTCCTCAGAAGAGCTGGATTTGAGCTTCACAAATGGGTCGATAATAACTCTAATTTAATACAAAACCTGTCTACCACATCCTATTCATTTGCGAAAGAACAAGGTGTTAGTTCTGTAAAAACATTAGGTATGTTTTGGGATCCAAAAGAAGATTGCTTTACATATAAGATAAAGATCAAGCCTAAGGACTCTTTTTCAAAAAGGGAAGTACTATCAGAAATAGCGAGTCTTTATGATCCACTTGGACTTTTAGGCCCTCTCATTACCAAGGCAAAAATATTTATCCAAGGACTTTGGAAGATAAAATTGGACTGGAATGAAAAATTGCCATCTGATGCAATGACAGAATGGAAAAGGTTCTACATAAAACGCTTAGAAGTAAACAACTTCAGAATTCAAAGGTTTATTCTACTTCCCGATGCAGTTCACATTGAGATTCATGGATTTTCTGATGCATCAGAACGTGCCTATGTTGCTGTTGTCTATTTAAAGTGTTTCATCCAATCTGGACAGTTTAAAACTAGTCTAGTGTGCAGCAAATCCAGAGTGGCTCCATTAAAGTCACTTACCATTCCCCGATTTGAACTGTTTGCTGAATTGCTGTTATCTAGATTAGTGAAAAAGATAGTTCCAATTCTGCAATTGCCCATTGATGTCATCTCATTGTGGACAGACTCTACTATTGTTTTGGCATGGATCAACACTGAGCCCTATAAGCTAAAAACATTCGTCAGCAATAGGGTTGCGGAGATCCAAATACTTGCATCAGATTGCCATTGGAAACATGTAAGTAGCAAAAATAATCCTGCTGACATTATTTCTAAAGGATGCAGTGCAGATGAACTCATAAGGAATAAAATGTGGTTTTCTAGTCCAGATGAACTTACTGATGAACCAGTAGACAATCAATCCATGCAGAATTTTGTTTTTGCTGATGAACTAAAATGTGTTGTGACTATGAACATTAATGACTTTCCTTCAAATTTTTATGATGAACTCGTTAATCTTACAAATAATTTCATAAAACAAATTAGAATAGTTAGCTTTATTTTCAGGTTTATTAACAAC
The DNA here is from genome assembly GCA_026543865.1 of Argiope aurantia. Classification (NCBI taxonomy): domain Eukaryota; kingdom Metazoa; phylum Arthropoda; class Arachnida; order Araneae; family Araneidae; genus Argiope; species Argiope aurantia. Next base: position 2,384,515 of record JAPMOR010050358.1, on the reverse strand, counting down.
ACTAAAGCTAAGGAATCTCATAATAAGATAAGTAAATATTTTAACTACTGAGGAGCTGCAAAGAAGTACTGAATATTTAGCTAGTGTAGCACAGTTGAGTAAATTTAAATCAGAAATAGATGCACTAAATAAAGGTAAAAATATTTCAAAAACAAGTAAGTTAAAATCTTTAGATTCATTCTTAGATGAAAAAGGATTACTTAGAGTTAGCGGTAGACTTAAAAATTCTGACTTGCCATTTGAATCTAAACATCCAATAATTTTACCCAGTAAGCATACATTCACTAAGTTACTTTTTAATAAAAAATGTCTCTACATATTGGTGCACAAGGTTTGTCATATCAAATTAGGTTACAGTACTGAGCCATAAATGGTAAAGGTATTGCAAGGAAAATTGTCCATGATTGTATGGGAAATTTATCTTCAGAGAGAGTAACCCCAAGATCTCCCTTTTTAAATTCTGGGGTAGATTTTTGTGGACCTTTTCAAATAAAGTTTAAAAACCAAAGAAAGGGAATATATTCAAAGGTTTATGTAGCGATTTTTGTATGTTTGTCAACTAAAGCTATTCACCTAGAAACGGTAACAGATTTGACGACTGAAGCTTTCATTGCATCTTTAAAAAGAGTGCGCCCATAGAGGCTGCATTGCAACATTAATGTTGGATAATGCATCTAATTTCAAGGGTGCAGCCTCAGAATTAAATCGCTTAAAAAAAACTAGTTTGTCAGACTAATGAGACTTTAGCTTATTACCTATTCGCAGAATCAATCCAATGGAACTTTATTCCCCCTTGTTCTCCCAATTTTGGAGGTTTATGGGAGGCAGGAGTAAAATCATTTAAACACTATCTTTATAGAACTTTAGCTAATAGTAAAATAACTATTGAAGAATTTGAAACAATAGTAATTCAGATTGAAGGTATACTTAATTCTCGTCCCTTAATTCCATTATCAGATAATATTAGTGAATATGAAGTTTTAACTCCTGGACACTTTATCATTGGATGCCCAATACCTGAACCGGAAATTGTAGACATTTCTGACAATAGGTTGTCGCACTGGCATTATACTACCAAATGTGTTCAAACAATTTGGAAACGCTGGAAAATTGACTATTTGAACTACTTACAGCAAAGAAATAAGTGGCAATTCAAAAAAAATAAATAAATAAATAACGTTAAAGTCGGATGTCTAGTATTGTTAAAGGAAAATGATTTGCCTCCTTGTAAATGGGCAATGGCTAGAATTTTAGAGAAAATTTATGGAAATGAGGGTAGAGTAAGAGTTGTTAAATTAAAAACTAACACAGGTATTTTTACACGCCCTATTTCAAAAATTTGTCTCTTACTAATAAAGGATAACTTTGAAAATTAGTTCAAAAAGATAGTTGTATATATTGTATGTACTTACTTATTGTATTTATATCATGTTTAGTATACAATTTGTATATATTTTGAAATTTTATTGTTCATTTGTAAATATTTCATCTGCATAGTTTATTTAATTTAAGCAAAAGTAAGCTAATTGTATAATTAAATGTGTTTTGAAATCTTGCATATTTCAACGTCGGGCGGAATGTTACGTCATGGCATGCAAGAGCGCCACCTACAACAATTGTGATCTTGTAGATTCGAATGCTGTAACCCGTTGAGAGCGGTTGCACAAAATAAAGCCTGACTAACTATATCATCATCCATATTATCTTCTATTACATCCATTTTTAATCGACGATAACAAGAGATAATACTGCGTTATGACGAAGGCTTTTATAATATTTTCAGTGAATTATATGACAATCAAAATTTGAAGTTTTAAGATATTTTGATGAAAAAGTTATTAAAGTAGGAATTGTATAAAATATTTAATTATTAAAATTTTAATGAGCATTAATATTGGCGAAGAGGCTGGTCGCCAAAGACAACTAGTACTTATATAAAGCTCAATGTGTGCGTTGGCGCTCAACAGGCCAGATCGTTCGACCTACAGCAACCAAATTTGGCACATGCATACCTTAGAAGTCGGCTATGTGCACCTGGGGTCCCTTTTTTTGAATTTTTAAATTATAATTTCAATTATTAATTTAAAACTAACTTTCCCGCCAAAAAATCTTTTTATTTCCCCACTGCCAAATGAGTAAGGTTTCAGTTTTCCCCCCCAAGCTAACAAGGATAGGCTTAACATATTTTCGGTCAATTATTTCAAACGATTCTGTTTATTTTCTTAGTGTTTGGTGCATTTAAAATTAAACATTGTTAATTAATCGACCTTTCAAATTCTTTCTGAAGTACTTTTATTTAAAATAAAACAGATTAAAGGAAATTAAAATTTTCTAATCTGCATAGCATGACCCCAAATGGCGTAGAAAAATTCACGCATTTGCATTACCGTAACTGGCGTTGAAAATTCACGCATCCGCATTGTGTTCTGATTGTTGACAATATTATCAACGGATGATTCTTGATTTAAATTATTTTTAGGTTAGTTGCATGCTTTTGTAATTAAATTGTATTTCTGTTAGTTATATTTTTTTTGCATATGCTTATAGTTTTAAGTACATTGTTTTTTAAGTAGTTTTTTTAAATCTGTTCTCGACCGATTATTTTAAATGATTCGTTTTATTTTCTTAATGTTTGATGCCTTTAAAATTAAAGATTGTTAATTAATCAATCTGGTCATGATGAATCGGAGAAAAGTGTGTTGACAAATTATTGAGATATTACATAAATTAAGAAAGATATTCTTTAGTGCCCATAAGGTTTAAATATTCAGCGACTCTGTTTTTTAAAAAAATGCTTCATTTCAGTAAAGAATGGTCTTATATTAATTGCAATTTAACTATTTCCACTTTAATTTAAAGTACAAATTCTAAGGAGCTAGCATATAATTAGAGAGGAGTTATTATGGCTAAAGCCATATTACGTTTTGGCTGAAGGCCTTTATAATATTATGAATCAATTATATGACTATCAAAATTTGAAGCTTTAAAATATTTTGATGAAGAAGCTATTAAAATAGGAGTTACATAAAATTTTAATTATTAAAATTTTAACGAGCATTAAGATTAGTGAACCGGCTGATCGCCAAAGGCAGCTAGTTATTAAATAAAGCATCAAATATTAATTTTGCTTACTTTCTCTGCTACTTCTCTGACTGAGGCAACACTAGTCCCATATAGATTATCATTGTATTGGCCAGCTTCTATGAACATATGATTCTGTATGTCTCGTTCCATCTGCTCTCGAGATGCCACAAAATGGTAATCTCGACCATCTACCTCATAATCTCTTTTGGGACGTGTTGTGTCTATAATAAAAATAACCCAGTTTTAGTTGATAGTAGTAGAAATTCAGCATAAACTAACAGATTTATAATTTTTAGAACAAGAGGAAAAATGCAAAATAATTATTACTAATTTCAAAAGTTAGATACAAAGTTACAAATTTTTTTAAAGATACTCACGAGGAACACAGCTACCGAATTTGTCAGGGTATTCAGAAATGAGATCATCATTGATTCTGTCTTTAAGAGGACCCAAAATAATGACTGGCCTTGCATATGTAACTAAGAAAGACAAAACATTAATGAATAATTATTAATGATGTACAACAATCAAATTTAAAAAAGACACAAGAAGTTACATGTAATAAGTAGAATTTGTTAGTTTTAATTTTCTTATTTTTATGTCTTTAATAATTCATTACTATAAACATTATGAAATATTGAAATATTTTTTTTAAAAGTTTCAAGATCAGAAATTGCTATTAACTAATTATATTCATAGATTAATTGATAGTTGCTTTCAGAAGAAAAAAAATCAAAGTAATGTAATATTAATTTGGATATATGAATGAAAAATCGACTGCAATGTTCAATTTTTATGAGCATTATATAGCTTAAAAAGCCCCTCCTATAACAAGTAAAACAAAAAGTGAAAAATGACTCTTAATAAATGATATTTCACAAAATGAGTGATAAGGAGAAGTCGTCCAAATAATATTGTCATATGCTGCTTAAAAGGATTTTGAACTAGCATCTATGAAGCGTTAATTGTCAGGATTGTGTTTGACCCAGGTTATGAGGTTAGAAATGGTTAGTAATGATATTGAAATGTTGGTGAAAGACATAGCCACAAAGAAAGAACTACTTAAGTGCTAATGGGATTGGATTCTGTGTCATAGTAAAAAGGTGTAAATGAGATTTCATCTGAACAAGAGGAAATTATGTTCTCAGCATACACCCGCCTTCCAGCGAAATAAGGGCGATGTTAAAAGTATTGGAAATTATTGCATCATATATTGAGAAGCATCGTTCTAAACAAGCAATAGTAATGTGTCTCATCTTTGCCAAATTCTGAAGAGTAGCTGAAGCCAAATATCTTAAGCAACTGCCTTGTAAATATATAAATAATAATTTATACAATTATAAATGAGTATATTTTCAAAATAGAATGCATTGTTCTATTGTAATGGATTTGTATGAAAAAAATGTTTTTCTTAATAAGTGTTTTAAATTATGTTGTTAACAAGAACATTTGGAACAAATTATGCTTGTTAAGTGAGGTTCCACTGTCATTAAAAGTGCATAAAAAACCAAATAGAGCAGAACCACAATATCTCATTGCCTAACTTCCCTACTTTTTTTACAAAAACCAATGAGATATTTTTTATATCTCAGTGATATTCAATAAAAAACAGGAAAATTAATTCATTATTAAATTTGATTGTTTGGTTCAAAGGTTTTCACATTTCTTTAGAGGAATTAAATACAGGAAATTGCTTTAATCTTTTGCAGAAGTAAAAATGTTATTCTCCCAATTGTAAATAACAAAGCAATAATCATTCTATTTTTAATCCTCGTTAATCAAAACATTGACTCCACGAAATGCTAATGTTCAACTAATACAATAATAAAAATCTGGATTATGCTAATTACAAAAACTGAAATCTACTAACTCGCAAAAAATCATTAAATGTATAGAAATTCAAAATATTTTAATAGTCAAATAATTTTTAAATAAAATTTTCATTGTCCACTTTTGATGTCAGAATTTATTTGCCAACAATTTTTTGTCCAACCAAAACAAGGCATTCAAGTTTTTTTTTCACCTCTCTAAACCTGACTGCCATTGAAAAAAGTTCAAGTAGTTCTACAATAAATAAAATTAAAAATAAAAACTATATGCCTTGCCTTCAGCAAGTCGCTATTTACCAAGAATATTAATAGCATTAATTTAGTTCATAGTCAACGAATTTAAATAAATAATATTTTATATCAAATGAAAAAGTATTTTTTAAAATTGAACCTGCATAATAAACAGTATTCCAATTTGTTCACTATACATGCAAAGTGCAAAAATTGCCAAAATCGATCCATTTATTGAAGCTAGGGGCTAAGCGAAGGTGTTATTTTATTATATCTCTAAAAATTGAAGATTGTTGCAGGGCATGTAATAAAGGGGACAGATGTCACTTATGTATTTAAGGGACCGGATATATTTAAGGCTCATAAACTTTTATGTGGAATGCTTTAAAAAAAATTAGCACAATTGTTATGGCTGGGGGACTGCTGCAGTTCTCCACTAAAAAGTTGTGGGGGCTCTCACGTTTTTGAAACTTTTTACAAAATTTGCAAGTGAAAAAGGGCAGAACGATGCGAGATCTAGAAGTTGCAAGTTTTTATATGAAATAAAAATTAGTAAAATTGGGTCTGTTGTTGGGATTAGAGGAGTGGCTCATTGATTCTTCTCAATTATTTTAAAAGCATACATTTAATAAATTAGAATCTAATAGATATATATAGGTGGATCGATAATATGCCATATTTCAAAATCTAAATGTAATAAAAAAATTTCACGAACACTGATTTAGATTACTTACTTTTTTCCTGAATCACAGCTTCATAGGAAAGAATGGGCTCATCAGGACCACCTAAAGAAAGTATAACAATTATTGCAACAAAAATTACTATTTAAAGTAAAGAATTAAGATAATGAAGATTTGGAATAAATCATTCAATATTAAATTATAAAACATTTCAGTATTCCATAAAAAATATTTTATTATAAGTACTGTAATATAAAATTTCTCTCATTTTCAATGAATGATAAAATTTATGCAAATCGATTCAGAAATAAACTAACATTCTGAATAATTAATGTAAAATTAATCCTAATTAACATAAAAGTGGCAAAAATATTAATTATATGTGTGTTATATATTTAATAAAGCAAGAATAATAAAATTTCGTTAATTATAATATAGCTAACTTTCATTAAAATACCGTAGAATAAAATAATAGCATACAAAAATTAAGCACTTACGTATGCTCCCGCCCTCACTGTCACTGGCAGATATGTTTGGAGCTTCTGCAAAACAGATTTAAAGAAAATATCAAATCTATAATTATTTTAAAATGATTTTAAAAAGATAAAAATAATACTTTATAATATTAACACATTGTAAAATTGCATTTAAATATTATTCAGTTTTAATCAATTTAGAAATCTTTTTCTAAAACCAAAATTTTGAATTCAGAAAAATTGAACCATCAATGTACAATAGTTTAACTGAAAATATGATTCTATCATCAACATCAATAGAAATTCAAAAAAGGGGAAAACATATTGTGAATCTGTTCACCAACATAATTATTAATATAATAATGATATCTCTACAATAATTCAAATGTTCAATTTTAATCAACACTTATTTCTTTAAAAAATAGCAGGAATAAAGAATCCATATTTTGAAAGTAACAAAATATAACTACCTTTTTCATAAGGGGCCGAATTATTATTGTTATATCATATTGTTGAATATAAAACTTGCAAAAACATTTTATTGATGCAATCTGCATTGAAATTGTTTTGATTATGATATACTGTTTAGTTCCCTATTGCTACACCAAAAATTTATTATGCTTCACTGTAAGTAACTTCCAACAGACATTTTGATAAATAGCAAGAAAATACTAGTGGAATTTAAAATTTATGCACTATATTTGTAGATAAGGCAATATTAGCTAAGTTTTTATAAAACATTATATCATACTTAATTTTGATTTCTACATATCTGTATTTAATATCAGTCTTTTCAAAATTTACACAACTTTGATGCAATATTGTTTAAATTTCAAAATCAAATATTGCTCCAAAGAAGCAGTTATTTCCTTTTTATATATACAAATCTTAAAAAGCATGAATGATACACATTTCCATTTAATGCTTTTGTGAAATACAACATATCGTGCACAGTCTAATACTAATTTAAAGAAATAATTGGGAAGAAAAATGCTTTATTAATTAAGGATTCTAAATTATATATAAAATGTCAAAACTGCAAAAATAACCTCACCAAAGAGAAAATGATATCATTTGCATTCTTTTGCAAGCTTAAATTGTAAGCACATACAAAAATGAGTGAGAGTAAGTCTTTTTCCCTCTTCAAACAACCTTTCTCCTATTGCTTTAAAGTAATAATATAGTGATGGAGATTTAAAGGCTCACTGCATTAATTTTCCCACAAGTTTATTCAACGCTTTAAAAGTTAACTTTAAAAACAAGATCCCCTCCGCCCTCAAATTTACAGGCTTTCATACAGTTACACAAGAATAAATTTTGCCTGGAGTATAATATTATTTTAATACATTTTCCTTTTCATATTAAGTCCTAAAGACACCCAATAAGTAACAACATACTTTTCCCCAAAATTAAACACTAAATCATCTAATTCAAGATGTCATTATGCTCTTATTAATATGTTGAAATATATTCTAACATAATGCATCAATTTGAGTCGAATAACAAATGTATTTTGTCCAAACAGTAAGATGACACCCACATATTTTAAAATGCAATGTTAGAGCAAAGCATGAATGATATACAATATATAACAAATAATACAACAATTGATTATGTCATTCAATATTAGCAAAAATTTTAAGGAAGGCAAGATAAAGCAAAGGTTAGAGAAAGAGAGAATTGCATGATCTATGGAGAATTTGTACTAACCTTTGGTAGGAGATCCATCTTCTAAGAAGCCATGAAAAAGTATAGGTTTGATTAATATTGGAAAGAAAAATTACAAAACAAGAAAAGGTTATAGTGATTAGAGAAGCGATGTTGCGAAGAAAAATGACAAAAATTTGGATTTTTTTTTTTACTATATTATCCTATCTAGAGATTTTTAAATTTAAATATTTTTCCATTATTAGCCTTCTCAAGTTAAATTTAAGCAATTTTCAAGTGGTTTTCCCAGCATTTTTGTCCAGTTCATATCATTACTCTTCTAGTATATGAAAACAGAGATATGGATCCCATTGTTTATATTATGGAATAATAATCATACTGTTCATAAGCATTTTCATTAGCCTTCTCAGATTAAATTTAAGTAGTTTCTCTTAATTTAAGTTTTTTTCCCAGTTTACATCATTACTCTTCTGGTCTATGAAAACAGTAATGTTTGGAAAAATACATTACACAAAACATATAATGCTTCTATCTTTATCAAATAGGTAATATACATGCAAAAAAAGATCACATAAATAAGTTTTAAAAAAATTGAACCAAATTGAATAAAATGCAGGTAAATTAGATGATATAGGAAATAAAAAGTTATTTGGCTCAAATAATAATAATAACAACAAAAGAAATCACTTTGCTACAACAAATACTACACATTTAGAATAATTTCAAACTATCATTCTTAAATCCCAAAACACAACATTAACAAAAAATCTTTATAATAAGTTCTATTTATTCATTTAATATCACAAATGAATTTCACACCATATTAGAACTTCCATTCTTAACCTCTGTGTTTCATTCTAAAACTCAGTGTCATAATCAGATATCACTAAATATTAGCTAGCAAGATTAGTCTACCTAAAACCTTCTTGCAAACCTTAAAATAAAAAATATACCATCCTTCAGCCCCACATAAAATTGTGGATCTTGGACAAGTTCATGAATGCACAAAAATCCTGACTTTTATTTTTGCACATGGCATGCTTCATAATATAATAATGAAAACTGAACATACATTTTTGATGTCTTTTTCAAAAATAAAATTTGATGCACAAATACAATTGTAGTTACAAGATCGTATACCAAATTTCATTTTTCAAAATCACTGCACTTTTGAGCTATTGCGTTTATAAGCATGCAAATGTACAGATTGACAAATAATCACCAATTTGACAGATTTGGTCCAAATTTGTTCAGATCTATACTTCAAATTTTATACATCTAAACTCTAATCTAAATTTTGCAGTTATGTTATGCATTCAGACAGATAAACATCATATGAATGGAATATGTTCAACATTTGAAAGAAATCTAGGAATTGGATGTTTCGGTGTAAAATACATAGCAAATTTCTTCTCCATTTTAAAGTGTTTTTGAACTAGAGAGAGAATGACACAAGTCCAAAAATATATCTTTCAGACTCAAAGAGCTCTTAAATATTGAGATTCATCAAAACATTGAGCTGCATTGAAATATAGATACTAACAACAAAGATTTTTACTGTCTAGTGCTAATATTACTTTAACAATACAAATTCTCTTCTCTTAAATCAAACCCTTGTAATTTGTTCTGAAGAACTACTTGCAGTTATTAAAATTCTTGAAGATTTGTTTTAAAAAAGTAATAAGAATATACAAGGAACTTGGCAAAAATAGATTCTACAGAGTAAAGTAAAACTGCTTGATGAAATATATCTGTATATTAGGAATAAAGATGTTACCATTGATTATTATGAATAAAAGGGATTACTTACGATCATTATCGCTGTCATCTCCACTGTTTTCTTTGCTTTTCATAAAAGGAAATTTTCGAGAAAATGAGAAATTTTTCTTCTTTCTTTCAAGTGTACTCTAAAAAAAAAAAAAAAAATCTAAGAACTTCTGAACTGCAACATATTTAAACAAAAAAGAGAAATTATATTATAAATTGATCTGATGATTACCTTTCCATCAGAGAAACTATTTCTTCCTTGAAATTTAACCGATTTTAATCTTGCTTTTTCTCTCCTCTCGACCCTGCAAGAAATTAAAAAATTTTCATAATGTAATTTATTATAGAATAAAATTATAAGTTCATGGATAGTTTAATAATGCTTACTGCAAGTTTTATTAAAAAATTAAAAGAAGAAATCATGGTAAATGACTTCTTTTAAACCTTTCAAGCAGTTGAATAGGCTTTTCCTATTTTTCATGTTCAGTTTAACAGTGAAAAAATGATATATTACTTTAAAAGACAAAATATTCTTAACATATTAATAGCAAGAAATGCTAACTCCCCCCTTTTGATAACTCATTCAGTATTTTATAAGGGAAAAAAAATCTTTTTGGGTTCTGTAATAATGTATGATAAGTATATAAGGATTTGTTTTTCCACCATAGAACACCAAAAAATATTATTGGAATATTATTAAATGACTAATAAAATTTTTAATAAAATATATATTTTTAAATTTCTGTTTATCAATATCATATACTTTGTACCATATTTGCCATCAATATGTTAAAAATTCCAAAGATTTAACTATATGCCACAAAATGTTAATGAAAAGTTAAATTATCAAAGCTAAATTTATTTAATAAATTAACTAGCTTATAACTAACAAATTATTTCAGTAACTAATTAATTAATTCAGCATTAAAGACATAGGTAACGATGTAATTTATAGAAATGAAATAATTCAAGACCATAAGTATTTTCAAAACATATGGGAATACCTTCGTTTACTAGGAATAATACCCATGCCTTCCTCTTCTCCAGTAGGTAGAACTTTTCTAGCTTGCCACCATTCGTCGTCACTGGCATTAGTCACATGTAGAACATCACCAAATCCAAAAGGCAAACCACGGCTTGGAAGACCACTGTCTTTGGAGGGGTCATAATCAAACAAGGCTCTACAATAATCATCAAGAAGTTAGAATTTTAGTAATAAAACTGAAAAATTCAGATGAGAATAGATGGACATTTCAACAGATTTTAAAAAGAGTATGATAACCCCATTTATAAAGTATTTGAAAATATAAAAAGAAATACTGATAATAGTTATGGCATTTGTGAACAATAGCATGCTTTTTAAAATCAGATAAATTTTGATTTTATAATAAATTCAGAAAAAAGTATTTGTAGTACAATATTAGTAGTATAGTATTTGTATTATTAGTAGTATATATTTGAATTATAGTATTTGTAGTAGAAAAAAGTATTACAGCTAAAAATTAACATGAAAAATGAGTACAACTAATTTTGAACAATTATAACTATGGAAATAAATCTATTACTCGAAAAGTTGTTAAAAATACAACAGTTCTACAAAAATATTCCTACTTTTATTATACTTTCTCCCATACACCAATAATGAATCATTCTTGAAAGTCATAAGTTTTAATACATACTATCATTTACAGCAGCTTTGTTAAAAAATCTTAATGTATTTTTTTTTTACTATCTCAAACCAACAAAAATCTTTGCGCCTACGTCTTTTTTAATAATTGGAAAATAATTATTCAATCCATCAATGTGCAAGGATTTTTTTTTTCATTAATGAGAAAAAAAATGAAATATTTACCTGACATATAAAGATCGTTTCTGTGAGGTTCGTAAGCTGCCCGATGTGTTATTCAGCATCTGCTCTCTGAGATCATGGATTTTGGCTTCAAACCTATTGTACTCTAGAAAAAGAAAACATTTTCTCTTCAGGTTATTTTGAAAACTAAAATTCTATAGAATATTGATAATAAAATAAAATAATTCATTTAAATTAAAAGTTTCTAATTAAAAAAGGATTCGATATCATTGGGTAATGGATATATGATAACCACAGTAAATATTTGAAAAGTTGAGAAAAAGATTATCACATTTTTGGAATTATACAGTCAATAATATAAAAAAACCTATTTTCAGTAAAATTCAATTATTTCACAGGTCATTATTTTTTTTTATCATTACCTAAATAGACATCAATAAATAATAAAGCCTTAAATCAAAACAAAGAAAGCTGAAAACTGTTTCAGCACTAGTTTTCTGAAGAATTCAGCTAAGAAGCATTTGTTTCAACTTGTTACTTGGAATTTTTCCCTGCCAGAAACATGAATTAACATTCACTGTTTTCATTAAAATAACTACGGAATTATTATTTGGGTGAGGTTTCAGTGAACCAAAGTTATATTTACATAAATAAAACAACTAGGAATAAGGTTAAAGAATTTGAGAATTCTAATTCCTTAATTCAACAATCAAGCAATTATTGTCATACAAATTAATATAACAAATTGAGAAAATCCCATTTTAAATATTTCTTTAAAAAGATAAACTGGGAAAAAAATCCAGTTCCTCGGGAAAGAAACAAACAAACTTGAAAATATTAGCTACCTTTAACAACATTGCAAAATAAATGCGGTGCCCGAGATGTAAAATTTTTAAACTGTTACTGTTGCATTGCGTCAGGAAACAAATATCAAAGAATACCGAGCTACATAGCTTTCTGCCATCACCTGCAACATCCGTCGTCTTTAAAAAAGCATGTCCGAATAATACTCTGCGTTTATCAGAGGTTCGAAGTTCGAGAACGCCTTTAGTATATTCTCTCTCTTTTTTAATCAACAATCGACATGACAACATTATCGACTTCTGATCTTCCACACCTGGTGAACGGAATTTGAAACAAATATTGGAAAAAAAAAACTTTTGTTCGCATTCGTTTTTTGGAAGTAATAGTCTGAAATGGTCCTTACACATCGTTACTGGAAAATAGAATAAATGTGTTATATTCGAAAAATTTAATATTCACTTTTTATATTTCAAGAATATTATTGATAAATCAATTGAGGTTTTGTTTTAAATCTGCATCTGGTATAATTTCATATCAGAACATCAATCAGAAGAACTCCCTATGATTAACGGCAAATATTGAAAATATATTTAAATATTAATCGCAAGATATTGGGACTGTGTTTTCAAAAGATTATAGAAAATTTCAGCTTTTGACTAAATCATTTTGTTTTCAACAACTGAAATATCAA